>OY744518.1:81927407-81999907 GCA_963556195.1 Sepiola atlantica
CTTTTAAAACCATAAATGACATGTTCTACCACTCCGGGTTAGAGTTTACCAAGAATTAGTGCTTAGTGATTTCACACTTACCAAAGCTCCCCAAATGGGTCCTCATCACTGGATACAGGTTAAGGTCATACCCAGGACCTCGTTTTTGTACTGTTTTAAAAATAGAAATCGCTCAAGACAAAGCACGAAGCCACTTGATGTAAGGAGCTAAACAAATAAATAATTCAAATACTACTTCAAGGTCAAAACCTAGTCAACATAAGTGCTAGATGGATATATTCCGACAAAGAAAACAGCAATTTTCCCCCTTTGTCAATAACATCGCACATGGAATGTGATGACTAAATAATATGTCACACTTACCAAAACTCCCAAAATGGGTCCTCATCACTGGATACAGGTAAAGGTCATACCCAGTTCCTCATTTTAGTACATTTAAAAAAAAAATAGAAATCGCTCAAGACAAAGCACGAAGCCACTTGATGTAAGGAGCTAAACAAATAAATAATTCAAATACTACTTCAAGGTCAAAACCTAGTCAACATAAGTGCTAGATGGATATATTCCGACAAAGAAAACAGCAATTTTCCCCCTTTGTCAATAACATCGCACATGGAATGTGATGACTAAATAATATGTCAGCAAAATATTATTTAAATAAATAAAACAAATATGTCTCTTCTGTATTTACTTACAATTGAAGCAATTTAACTCTTTTTGAAATCAATAAATGTTATCCGTCTTTTTACTGTAAACATAATTTTTTTGACCTCATGGAAGTCACTCCAGACAAAACATGAAGCCACTTGATGTGAGGAGCTAAAAAAATAAGAAAACTAATTCAAGATCAAAACCTAACCAACGATAAGTGCTAGATGGATAGATTCCGACCCAGAAAACAGCAATTCTCCCCCTTTGTCATAAACATAGTTCATGGAATGTAAGGACTAAAGGACAGAATAAGGGAAGCGAGAGTTACGAGGCTGCTGAAAGTAAACCCAAGTTAGTCACTTTCTACTCTTCTAATTTACGCTGTTGTATATTTGATTTCAATAAATAGAATCGATTGATAGTGTTTGGTTAGACAGTGTTTTTCTCTTAAACCATATTCAAGTTATCTACGGCGACACTCTCTGCTTCCGGAAACCAAAGATATATCAAAATTAACCCACATTCGAATTATGACCGGATATTTTTCCTTTTTTTCCTGGATGGTTTTCAAGCCAGTCGGATGTTGTGCGACTGGCTCTCCATGTTATTAGGCTATAAACTAGTTTAATAATATTTTATATCCAGTTTAGAGCCACACAACTCTTCAGTGATTGAAAAGGAAAAAAGTATATACCAATCTGACGTAGGTAATTTATATATCAGACATGTTTTTCTTCTTCTGCGACTGCAATGTTTAAAGGATAAAAATAATCTTGAAACTGCATGAGTTCATTTAAAGACGTTAATCAAATCAAGATGGCGCAAGTCCTGCCTGGGGCAATTGGGCGTTCAAAAAAAAAAATGAAAATTTATGAAACTTGGAAATGTTCTTGAGTGTAAAGTCTCAAATAAGCTAAGTACCCTTTAATCATCTTAATTGAATTTGGACCGCGTTAATTAATTGCAAACGCATTGAACAAAGACGTGTTAATCGGAAACCCTTATATTGATTAAAAAGAACTCGATTCATTTATTTTAATACCCGAGGGTATGTCGCCCATGGTAGAAAGAGGAACTCGTTTTTCTGGACTTCCTGCTAGAATCAAGGTAGAGTATCTGTTCTATTTGATTGAAGAGTATGCCGACTGTTGTAAAAAGACCAACATTTTTTTTACAGACGATTTCCGGTTACGATCCAAGTGTAGTATCTGTTCTGTTAGCATTAAAAAGTACGCCGCTCGTAGTAGAAATACAAACTTATTTTTCCTGGACTTCCGGTTACAATTAAAGTGTAGTATCTGTTCTGTTAGGATTAAAAAGTATGCCGCTCGTAGTAGAAATACAAACTTATTTTTCCTGGACTTCCGGTTACAATTAAAGTGTAGTATCTGTTCTGTTAGGATTAAAAAGTATGCCGCTCGTAGTAGAAATACAAACTTATTTTTCCTGGACTTCCGGTTACAATTAAAGTGTAATATCTGTTCTGTTAGGATTAAAAAGTATGCCGCTCGTAGTAGAAATACAAACTTATTTTTCCTGGGCTTCCGGTTACAATTAAAGTGTAGTATCTGTTCTGTTAGCATTAAAAAGTATGCCGCTCGTAGTAAAAATACAAACTCATTTTTCCTGGACTTCCGGTTACAATTAAAGTGTAGAATCTGTTCTGTTAACATTAAAAAGTATGCCGCTCGTAGTAGAAATACAAACTTATTTTTCCTGGACTTCCGGTTACAATTAAAGTGTAGTATCTGTTCTGTTAGCATTAAAAAGTATGCCGCTCGTAGTAGAAATACAAACTTATTTTTCCTGGACTTCCGGTTACAATTAAAGTGTAGTATCTGTTCTGTTAGGATTAAAAAGTATGCCGCTCGTAGTAGAAATACAAACTTATTTTTCCTGGACTTCCGGTTACAATTAAAGTGTAGTATCTGTTCTGTTAGCATTAAAAAGTATGCCGCTCGTAGTAGAAATACAAACTTGTTTTTCCTGGACTTCCGGTTACAATTAAAGTGTAGTATCTGTTCTGTTAGCATTAAAAGGTATGCCGCTCGTAGTAAAAATACAAACTTATTTTTCCTGGACTTCCGGTTACAATTTAAGTGTAGTATCTGTTCCTTTAGCACTGACGTATGTTTTCCAGAAATTCCGCTAATGATCAAAATGTAGTACGTTTTATGTTAGTATTAAAGTGTAGTATATGTTAGCAATTAAGAGTATGCCGTCTGTGGGAAAAATAGCAATTAATTTTTTTCAGACTTCCGGTTACGATCAAAGTGTAATATCTGTTTCTCTAGCACTGGAGGTATGCCATCTGTGATAGAACGAGCAACTAATTTAATTTTTCTGACTTCTAATATTAGGATGAAAGTGTAGTATCCGTTCTGTTAGCACTGAATAGTATGCCGCCTGTGGTAGCAAGTGTGATATATTTTGTTTTCGGTCAGAAAAGGATAAATCCTTCACGACTTTAGCGATCTTAATTTTTGTCAAAATCCAGAAGGTACTTTTTTAAGCAACGTGTATAACCCCATGTTAAAAAACCACCTTGTGTCTAACTTTGCTTTAAAATAAATAGAGACTTTTTGCATTGAAATCACGACGTTTCTCACAATGCCCATCCAAATCTTCATGTTCACTGACATCTTTGTGATTTCAGAGAGAAGGGACACCAGCTGAAAAGAGTTCATGTGTGATGTACAGCAAAAGGTGCGCAATCTCAAACCGCATTTCTCCTGATACGGCATTCTTTAGGCGACGGATGTATCCCATACGAACGGAAGTAACGCTCATGGAAGCGGAAAGAAGAAACTTTTTTTTTTAATTTTCTCATGAGTCACCACTTATCAAAGCTACAAGCGACTCAAGGATAAGGGTTAATGAGATGGATAGATTGTCAGTTAATTGATGAAGAATAGTATGAGAAGATTGAAAATGCTGAATGGAATAAACAAAACTTTGTTACTTATGAGTATGAATAATAACACGTATTTGTAGAAACCATTTGTAGCCTACAGGGAAGCAACCCCGCTGTAACGTGATAGGTGATTTTAACAGGCAACCTATACAAAAGACGTTGAATTCAGCACTGAATCGCCCTCAAAGGGTTGATATGCCGTAAAAGAGACAAAACAAACGAAACAAAACCAAAAGGGCAAATGTAGAAATTGTTGACCAAAACTCATCATCATCATCATCATCATCATCATCATCACCATCATCATCATCACCACCACCACCATCACCATCATCATCATCATCATCATCATCATCATCATCATCATCATCATCATCATCACCACCACCACCACGTGTTGGAGCATTTCAAATCTTAATGTATTTGAAAATTAGCGCGTAGGAGATGAAACGCAGCACAGTTGATGTCTTCCTGGACGCCCGGGTCCTTCAAAAAGACATTGCCAGGATCGATGGCGTTAGTGAGAGGACAGTTCGTCGCATCACTCGTACAAACAATTCTGGTTCAGGCACGATGAATAAACCCCTGCAAACATAAATGGATCAGTATATATATATATATATATATATATATATATATATATATATATATATATATATATATATATATATATATATATATATATGTGTGTGTATATGTAAGAATACGGTTAAAGAGATCATATATATATATATATATATATATATATATATATATATATATATATATGAAACGGTTCTTTACTATATATATAATATATATATATATATATATATAAATATATATATATATATATATATTGAGAGAGGAGATAGATTATATAAATATAGAGAACGATATATATATAGAAAGAAAGGAATATATATATATATATTATTAATTTTATACGTACATAAAAGTAATCAGCATGGCTAACTTAGACAAGGATCGAACCTTCGATATTGATGGCTATAGTCCAGCGTCTTTACCATTGGACCAGGGGATTGGCAATGAATTAAACCCTTATACAAGAGCCTGGTAGGGTAGATCTCCTAGGACGGAACAGAACTATACTTCTTTACTTCAGCCCGACAACAACAAAACCATTATCGGACTGATTGTCGAGGATGTATCCTCGACTAAAACAAAACCATTATCGGACTGATTGTCGAGGATGTATCCTCGACTAAAACAAAACCATTATCGGACTGATTGTCGAGGATGTATCCTCGACTGAAACAAAACCATTATCGGACTGATTGTCGAGGATGTATCCTCGAATGGAGCAAAACCATTATCGGACTGATTGTCGAGGATGTATCCTCGACTGAAACAAACAACATCTATTAAAATTGTGCTAGTATATTTGCTAGTACATTTAATTAATTAAAAAAGCATATATATATATATATATATATATATATATATATATATATAGAGAGAGAGAGAGAGAGAGAGAGAGAGAGAGAGGGAGAGAGAGAGAGAGAGAGAAAGAGAGAGAGAGAAAGAGAGATAGAGAAAGGTGTGGGGTAGATGCACACATGAATACATGTATCTATATATAATTGGTATGATGTGAATGTGTTTATTTATTTTATGTCTGACTTTCTTGTCAGTTTATTTACGTCGTGTCGTATTTTATTTTGATTCGCCGTTAGATTTTGCCGTTGTCAATATGGCTTCCTAATTTTTCAGGTTCATTTATTTATCTGAGATATTTCAGGCTGTCGGTCGTATTCAATTAGTGTATCAAGTTATTCGCATGCAAACACACACACACTCTCACACACACACACACTCATATATATATATATTACCAAAACTACCCACCTTGCGGGGAGCCATTAATCCAGCTGTAGCATTCTTTACAGAAAACCAACGACATAATTTTCATTTAACATTTTACTAATTTAGAGAAAAACATCCAAAAGATGTTTGTATTTGTTTTTTTTTTATATATTCCAATGTTGAGGAAATTTACTGTGTATAAACATAGTAATGTTTTATTTATTAGGAAAAACAACAGAAAGATGATTTTACATTTATATATTTTCAGACCCATTATATATATTCAACAGGAAAAAATACTAAAACACACTGACCAAGATGCTTCATTTGAATAATAATTGTATAAACACTCTCAAATAAATTAATATTCTGCACAATTAATTTCTATTTTTGTACTCCACTTTCCTTACATATATCTAATATTTTTCTTCATATTAAAATTAATATTGGTAGTAGTAGTAATATTAATTAAATCGATTTAATAAACAACGTTTTACATTGAAAATTAGTATTTTGGAATTCGCATGATAACTTCTGTTTTTGTTATTGTTGACGGCGACAACGATGATGCTGCTCTCTCCGTATTCTCTTACCCTCCCTCTCACTCTATCTCTCGCCACGCCACGCCACGCCACGCCACGCCACGCCACGCCACGCCAAAAGCAAAGCCAAAACCAAAGCCAAATTTTCGTTTTTTATTGTTTTTAAAGGACCTGAATTGTTTTTCTATCCCTTTATTTCTTATTTAAAAGATGAATAAACTTGTATTGAAATTACAAAAATATTGATATTTATCTATTTCATGAATAAATGCGAAAGTTTTTGTTTTGTGTTTACAAATGAATGAAATTCATTAAACTTAGGCACGAAACCGTAATCGTTTTTGCAGGAAAAAGGGGGGCGATGGTCATATAATTATGACAACAAATATTTGTTTGTGGGGTCGATAGTCATACCTTTTGTCTTAAAATACCTTGGACTTACTCTACGCTATACAAAAGTTATTGGCCTTTTGGCTAAGATAAAAGTGTAGTATCTGTTCCGATGGATACTACACCCCATAAACTGGTATTGTCTTGGCCTTCGGGCCTTGATTCCGCCGGTCTGAGGTACTGCCCTGTGCAGTTCTAGGAGGTCCACCCTCCCAGGCTTTGCCTACCCTCTTTGGGGAGGAGTAAGTTTGTTGCTTACTGCCTGAGGCGCCCCTACCGGGGAATGCCGACGGGCTGCCCAGGCAATTTTTAATGGCCAGAGTGCTCACCTTCACATAGCGAAAACAATATACTAAATATAGTATGTAAACTTTATTTAAATTCTATACATTACAGTGTGACAAAGATATTGACCCTTTTATGGGGGCTGGGTTCCCCACATTTAAAAGCCTTGTGTCTGAACCTCTTTGTCATCGTGGGGAGGAAAGTAAAATCAAGAAGGTGTCATTGGGACATTAAAACATGGCGAAGACAGCAACCTCTCGCTCAACTAAAGTTGACAGCCTAATGACAAAAAAATGATGGCTGCCGCGTTAAGGGTTAAATCAATGTTAGCTGACACCGGCTTTGCTAGAGTTTAAAAAATCAGAACTGCCGGTTAAATAATAACAACGCAATGAATGACTTTATTTTCTTTCTGTTTCTTTTTTTATACGTATATTTGTTTTATATCCTTCTGTTTATGTCTCTCTCTCTCTCTCTTTTCTTTTTCTCACAGCGAGAGAGAATTTTCAGTTGGATTGTCGACTTCGTGCGCGTCGGTCGTATGTAGCTCAGCTCAACCGACTCTTGAGTTTTATAAGTTGCTTCGGAATGTAAAAATAAATAAATAATTTATTTTCTATATATAAATTATGATTGTTCGCTCCTTAATACAGGCGTTACAATTTCAGACAGAAGACGGTTCCCTCAGCCCAGATAATTAATTCTCTAGAGAGAAGTAATGACGCCTAAAACCCGATCAAAGACCCGTCAAGCGTACGGACGGGATTTACCCCTTCATTGAACGGGCTATACCTATCATTTCTCGTGGATCTGGGGTGGTATCGTGCCAGGACGTTAGCAGCAATTCCAAAGGTGTCCCTACGGCGCGGATACACACATCACAGTATCATATTGGTGTCATGACCAACACCCGACCAACCGAGAAATCCACGAAACTGCCAGGAGACCTCCCCCAACAATCGATAGTATTACAACAGTGTATGCTGTGGATATCCGTGTTTACATAAATCTTGTCATCCTGGATTTATAAAAAATCCGGCTCGTCAGCGTAGAAAGATTCGTAAAATTTAAGTCCAACTGGAAACTTCGCTATCAAGAGGAACTGAAGATTTTTTCTGCAATGACCTGCCGGATTATAGTATGGATTATTTTCAGAAAAGGTGCCTCAAACAAAGCAAGACTGTTACTTACATTTTAAGCGCATAGCTTAATTATTACCGTTTTGTTAGACAATTTTAAAAACGCGTTGTGTTCTTACTGAATCTTCGAAGAAAACTCACTATATTCTCTCAGAAATCCTGTCAAACTGAGAACATGTCACGTTATGTCCGACGGCTCTATCTGCTTCCGGATCTCACGATTCAGTTACTTTTAAAGCCTTTAAAGCCAGACTTCTCTTATTTTACCACCGAACGCCCGCATCCTTATTTTTCGCTAGTTGAAATAAACGACTTTCTCCTTACAGAAGTCTCTTTTTTATGCGCTCCTAAGACTGAGTTTCATTCCACACCTGAAATGGAAGACTTACATTTAATCTGTTTCTAAAGTCGCCGGAAAAATGGTCGGCTCATTCTACCGCTTCAAAAGTATCTCACTCCTAACGCTACGTCCCTATATGAGGTACTGCTGTCAGATCTGGGCATGTTCCGCTCAGAGCACTACTTCTTGCCTTGACAGCGTACAACATCGACTTCGAAATCTAGTGGCGGATGACCTCTTCTATTCCTTACAGATTCTTACGCACAGAAGAACCTTTTTCTAGATTTTCTCTGTCGTATCGTTATTTTTATTGTAGGTGTTTAAAAGCGCTCTAATCCCTGACCCCCCCCCTCAGCAAAACATTCACACCTAAGAACTCGCTTAAGCACAACCACACAAATGAACTTTTCTTTTCTTCCTCTCTGTACCAAAAATCAAACGGAACTTCCGTGAACGAAGTTCCCTTCCTAAAACATCCCACTATGGAAAAAAACTAACCTGAGGCTGCTTCCCAACCGACTACAACATGGTCGTCTTTAAGTCTAATGTAAACAAATATATGTTGAGCTGTCTTCTGGGATAACCAATTCCTTTTAAATAATCCTCTTACACCCATTCGATTTCAATCCTCTCATGGTGGTATTCATCGCCCAACTAAAAATGTCTTAGACCCTTAACCTCGAGTGGCCCCCGGGCCTGTATAAGTGGTGACCCATTAGTAAAGAAAAGGGTAAAAATAATATAGATAATCAATGTTTGCTAGGAAAACATTGTTAATTTCGAATAAAGTAAGAACTGCCCTCTCTCTTGAGAACGCTCCTGCTCTCTCCGTTGAGCGAATTTGGCGGATTCTCGGCCAGGAAGAACGTGTACGCCGTAATCTCGCTGCGTTTGTCCATGACTCACGTGCGGGTAGTAAGAACAGCTCACCGTTTTCTTTTGAGGGAAGAGGTGAGCGTAGGTGATTCGCAAGAGTTTTCTTCTGAGTCACTTGACTGGAGCAAGAGATGCCAGCGAAGATACCCCCAACCAACCACAATAAATGAAATTAGAAAAAGAAAAACACACACACACACAAAAAGGAAATGCCAACAAGATGGTCGACCTATCGGCCGTAATCGTTGTCCGGCCGAGTTGAAAACAACGCCGATACTTGTCAGTGGCCGCACTCGCTGGGCGTGCGGAACCGGGTGGGGGCCCACATAACAGGCCATCGGGGAGGGGGGTGCATAATATTTCAATCGGTCAGAGCTCGACCTTTCAGAATGCTCACTTCATTTTCACTATCCCCGTCTACCCCCCCCCCCCCCCAATTACTATCAACTTAGACCGTTATCGCTTTTGCGACTATTTTACGGCATATCAACCCTTGGCTGAAAACGATTCATTGTATATTATCACTTTACACATAGCTGGAGTGCCTTGTGGGTTGATGCTTAGTGCGCAGTAAGTCGGTATAGCTGATTCCATATTCGCGAATGCATAATTATGTCCGTGTCAAAAATGGACCATACTACCGCTCCAAAAGTACCTGACCCTGAAGCAATTATCTTTTTTTTTCTCATTCTTTAAAAACTTATATACACCCAAACAAGGGGGCTCAAATGTCAAAGTAAAGGAAAGGAAGAAAGATATAACAGAAGAAAACACAAATAAAAGGAAAACAAGATAGGAAAATAAATAAAGTAAAAGAATAAACAAGAAAAAGTAGTGAACCGAAAGTGAAAATTAATACATAATGCTGTTTACGTATGAGCATCAAACAAAGAACTGTAGGGGACGATTTGTTATGTATATCATGAAACGTCATGGCAAAAAGATTGCAAATGTTTGTGTGCATTATTTTACTGATATTCACCCCAAACAAGGCATATTGCCACTGAGACGTAAGGGGCTACTGTGAATTAAGGGCCCCATTTATAGTGGGGAGTTTCTCAGCGAGATGTTTGTTCACATTATATTTAAATTTTAGCATATTGTTACAGTCGGCGAAACAAGGAGCAGGGAGGAAATTCCAAAAGCAAGCCGTTCAAGAAAATAAGCTATTAGAGTAGAAAGCTTCCCGGCCCATGTGGCCCTCTACAGTGTAGTGGTGGGATTTTGCTGATTGGTCGGGAGAATTTACGTTGAGGGGGGAGGCACAAGTGCAGCAAGTTCGTCAGAGCACATTCTAATTAAGTACTTGTAAAACAAGCTGGAGCATGGTAGACAATGCGTGACCTATAAGATTAGATGCTTTTTTTTACCCTGTCTTGGTGAGGTAGATTAGTGGTTGGTGCACCAACCCAGATGTTGCAAGAATATGCATGCATCTACTTACATAAGAGTCAGATACGTCATAAGATTGAAAACTGTAACCACATCTGTGAAGTTGCCGATTAAAATTAAAGGTGTACAATTACAATATTTATCAAATCATCAGAAGTTCAAAAACAAGGGGGATCTCATTATCCTTAATTCATGGATTTTCAAAGAAAAATTATTTTCATCAGAGGATAAAAATTGGTAATGTAAGTATTACCAATGACATTCAACTTTGAAAATTAATACATATATATATATATAAACTTTTGGGGTCTAAAAGAAAGTTTTGTGAGTACATTGACAGCGAAGTCCCCCAATGGGTGTTTGCAGATGCAATCGGACCTGTTATAAATTGTGATTTAATTACAATCCGCAATTTACACCATCAGTTTATTGACGATTTGATCCAAAGAAACAAACTACCCAAATAATTCCTATGCGTGCGCCTTCTTTCCTTACTAACCCACACTCGTTCACCGCCACCGACAATAAAGAAATATCATTATGTTTTATATATCAGTGTGTCATGATTCTTTTAAGCACAAAAAATGGAAATTAAGTTCTAATTGTATATTTTATGTATATTTATTTGTATTCAATTGTTTTTATTGTTTTCATTTGTCTTTTTTAAAATTTCTCATATTATTTTTGTTTTTGTTTTTGTGTGCATATATATATATATATATATATATATATATATATATATATATATATATATATATATATATATAGTTTTATTAGTTCATGGAAGAAAATATCCGGGATTAACATACAAATACTGGTTTTTCTTCTGTGAACGAAACGGTGCCGTAATTGTACCGAAGTTTTTTGTTGAGAAAAAAATGAGTGGTACAGTGAACAAAATCTTGGTCACAGAATGTCGATATATATATATATATATATATATATATATATATATATATATATATATATATATATATGTGTGTGTGTGTGTGTGTGTGTGTGTGTGTGTGTGTGTGTGTGTGTGTGTGTGTGTGTGTGTGTGTGTGATTTTTTGAAGCATTACGTTCCGGAGCCCAATCAACACCACAAAAGACTTTTTCATCCAAAGATTATGTATTTATCATTTTCAAATTAAAGAGTTTGTTTTTACCTACACGTGTTTCACTACCAAGCAGGTCCTTGCTTAGCAGATCATCAGGGAGTGGCTTGGAATGGTAACTTGGGAACGGAGTTTTGACTGTTTGGTCTTTGTTTGGGAGATACTTTTCATAGTTGGCACGCCCGTCGAGTGTATTCTCGCTCATTATTACTGTTTCATTTGAGTGCATTTAGGACTATTTTTTTGCTGTTTTTGCTGGTTTGGGACTAATTTTTTGCTGTTTCGCCTAGCAGCAACAATGTTGTGAAAATCTTGCGAGATATTTTTTAAAGACATTCTCTATTTTTTTCCTTTTTATATTTTTAATTTTTATTCTTTTCTTCCCTTCTTAAGTGACCTCAATTAAAGCAACACCACATTGTGTATTGCCGGTTGTTGTAATTCTTATTCCAGGTACTTTATTTTCCCTGATGATCTGCCAAGCAAGGGTCTGCTTGGTAGTGAAACACGTGTAGGTAAAAAACTCTTTAATTTGAAAATGATAAATAAATAATCTTTGGATGAAAAAGTCTTTTGTGGTGTTGATTGGGCTCCGGAACGGAATGCTTTGGTAAGCCTTCTAAAAATCACATATAAATGCTCTGTACCCTGTAATCGAGTATCATCGAGCTTGTTTTTATTGGCTTAATCCCGGTCTTCACTGAATAATCTATTTTCTAAGTGGAAAATCCAATCCCCGACTACGAATCAGTGGCGATTGGTGTTCGGGGTTCGCGCCTACCGACCGTTGAGAATTAGTTCCTAGACTGAAGATTGCGTTAGCATCAAACATCGATGTCTCTAGGTATTTAAATAATATATATATATATATATATATATATATATATATATATATATATATATATATATAGATATAGTTTTATTAGCGATTTCGTGCGTTAGTAGTAGTATTTTGATACGTTCGGTGGAATTTGTTCTCAAAGAGAAGGGGACAGAAGCGTGGTCGTTTTTCTTTAGTGACTAGAAGGCGTTGCCTCCCTTGACGGTCGTGTTTAATTGGTTTATGACTAAACCTATTTTTAGACTGTTTGGGTGTCGTTGTCGATATTAAAATTTAAATTAATATGTTAGAGATATTTAATATGTGTGTGAATGTTAGATACGCTCAGGGTTCTATTTTAAATAGAGCAGGTGGCATAGGAAGCTGACGTCGTTATAGGAAGCTAAATCTTTTGTCAGATACAAGCATAATATGAGTGTGTGTGTAAATGTGTGTTATATTGGCGCTCTTGTATAAGCAGTAACCGATCTGAGGGAGATAACTATTTTTCTTATCCGCCGCTATTCCGAATTCGCTTATACTTTGGAAAGGGAGATAACTTTGTTCATCGCAGCATGAAACAAAATACTAATTTGTGGCATATAAATATAAGTGCTTAAAAGTTATTTTTAACAGGTTAGGGTTAGGGTTTAGATTTAGGGTTAGTGTTAGGGTTTATGGTTAGAGTTAGGGTTCGGGTTTAGGGTTAAGGTTAGGGTTTAGGGTTAGGGTTAGGGTTAGGATTAGGGGTTTTAACGCATTTCAAAACCGTAACATGTTTTTTTTATTAATAAACAAACTTATCTCCCTTGCCAAAGTATAAGCGAATTCGGAATAGCGGCGGCTAAGAAAAATAGAGATCTCCCTCAGATCGGTTACTGCTTATACAAGAGCGCCGTTATATTAAACCTTTCCTGCATACTATTGTTCCACAACAACAAATAGAAAAAGTGTGATAAATTATCATACAATTTGAGTTGACCAATTATATGTTGCGTTCATTTTTAGTCGTTACGCGATTTGTCGAAAGTCAACTCAAGTTGAAAGTACGTTGTTCAAGAACAAGTAAAAATGTGTACGTAAAATCTATGTAAAATGTAATACGTTCACTTACAACTTATGTTGAGGGTTGTGGCATCTGGAGATACGTATGCAGTATTAAGATGATTGTGTGTAAGTCTCCCTTAATGCGTATATGCCTCGAAGTGCTACATGTATAGAGGCCATTGCGATTGTCACATACTTAAGAAAGAGAGAGTATCAACCCTTTTAAAACATTTTTTTAACGTAGTTCACCCCAAACAAGGCAGGCCGCCACTGTAGACGTAAGGGGATACCGAGAAGAAAGAAAACGGGAGAAGGTTGGGGGGTCGACCTAAACTGGGATCTGCGCAGTTAGATGTCTGTTTATATTAATTTTAAATTTCTGCATGTCAGTACTGTCGGGGAAACAGGGGGCAGGGAGGGAGTTCCAGAGGTCAGCAGAACGAGGAAAGAAGCTATTTGAGTAAAAAGCTCTCCGGCATCAGTGAATGGATGGGATTTAGTTGACTGTCGAGTTGGTCTAGTGAATTTACGTCGAGGGGGCACCAGAGTAGCCAATTAATCGGAGCATAATCCATTGAAGTATTTGTAAAACAAGCACAAGCATGCTACATTGCGGCGATGGGACAGGGACTGGAGCTTGGTTGACAGTGAGGGGCCTATTAGGTTGGCGACTCTTTTTTGGACCTTGTTGAAGTCAGTGTTCCTAATGATGTTGGCTTAAACAGAGCTGAGAGGAAGAAGATTATTAAATGCCAACATCTCATGTACGACATGAAAATAAACTGGAATCTCAGGAAGATCTCCATCATTCCAGTAATCATAGAAGCTACTGGGGTCTTGAAAAAGAATTTCAAAAACTACCTGGCAAATATACCCGGTGAACCAAGTGCAAGAGAGATCTAAACAATTTCGCCTAAAGAGACGATTAGAACCCTAAAAAGTTCTCACGATTAGAGTTTTTTTTTTAAATAACAGGTGAATATCTGGCATCCGTTAGGGTACCCCATCCCCAGCAAACAAAAAGATAAGAAAATAGAAAAAAAAGTAGATCTTATCAAGTTATACGCCAAAGTGCAAGGTTCGTTGTCAGTGGTCGTTGTTTTGTTTTTAGATAGCTGTATGCGTAGTGATAGCCAGGGCTGCGCCAGTTGTATGTCTAGATCGTCCCTGTGTATGGATATACTGAAAGCTGTAGTATTTCTATCATTGAAATGCCGTAGCTTTTGGAAGCAGGTGTCAGAGAGTGTATGTCGCATTCGTTTCTAGTGGGCGCTGGTGGATACAAAGTACCCGTTTCGTCTAATGCCTTTTTTGTGCATTTATCTGCACGTTAACAACTGATAGTTCGCGTAATTTCCACGTTTTTTAGACTTAAATAATCTATATAATAAAAGTGAACGTACGTGTATCCGGCTCGCTTCGCAGTACGAATAGTTACGTATGCAGTTTTATCTTTTATTTGCAAAGATCGGTAGACTTAATCATATTATTACATGACAATAATAAAAACAAAAGCACAGAGTTTGTGTAATCAAATAGCGATGGCGATGATTTTCTTTGCATATTTTAAACGTTTTAAATTGTTTATATTTGTATATCTTTTATATTTGTATATTTTCAAATGTTTGCATTACAGTAGATTTTTTCTGACTTATCTATCGACTTACCTCTGATGATAAGAGCATATCTTTCAAAATCCATGGATTAAGGAAAGAAAAAAGTTTGTTTATATATATAATCCTTGTTTAAACAATTGATGATTTAATAAACATTACACTTTATCCAATTTTTATGTTCGTTACTTATCTACTTCTACTCGTATATCGAGCATTGACTATTCAAGATTGGATATGATTTAAATATATTATTTGTATCTCTATTTGCTCACGTCACATAAATACACACACCCACACCCACACACACACACACACACACATATATATATATATATATATATATATATATATATATATATATATATATATATACATAGGTAGAGAACTTGAATGCTTACTAGACACTCTATTCGAGTGTCTTCGGTCTCTCTGTACAAGGGTGTGTCAGGACAACCTGACATGAGGATACTTCCACTTACAAGTAAACCCTGACCAAATATTCAAAAAAACATAGTATTACAGCCTAAATAAAATCCCCATCGATATTGCTACCCAACAATGGCTTATATAAGGAATGGTCTATCTTCTTCAAGTGCTTATAGTAACATAACTAAGCTTGCGACTCCACTAGACTTGATGAATTCTTGTCCTGAAACCCGATGAGACCAATATACAACAATATAATATAGTTGATTGGTCAATTAGGGAGAGGAAAATAAATGTTCTTTACTTTTTTACAAATTCAACGTTTGAGAAGAAAGGGAGAAATTTAATGGAATATTCGAATATCTATGTATCTAATATAGAGATCGATTGCTAGCCCTAGAAGACACCCCTTGATATCTGAGAACTTCAACTTAAGTAAAATTAAACAAAAGAAGAACATGTATATATATATATATATATATGTGTGTGTGTGTGTGTGTGTGTCTGTGTATAAATATATATATATATATAGTAAGTTATGAAAATATATTAATGGCACTTAAGCTACACAGAGGCTTCCGCATTTCACCGCCGTAGGAAATCGTCAGTCTAAAATATGTAAGTTAATTGCCATAAGTATATTTTCCTAATTTACTACGTAGATCTACTCACGTATTGAGCACTGTTGAAGTAAATACTGAAAACAGACACATAATATATTTTATCTTCTTATAACATTTTACATAAATACATGAAATAATATAATATATATATATATACATTTTTATGATATTTCACCCCAAACGAGGCAGGACGCCACTGTAGACGTAAGGGGATACTGAGAATTAGGGAGTAGGTTTAGGGTGTCATCCTAAGTTGTAAGCTATGCACCAAGATGTCTGTTAACATTAGTTTTAAACCTCTGCATGTCGGTACTGTCGGAGAAACAGGGGACAGGAAGGGAGTTCCAGAGGTCAGCAGCACGAGGAAATAAGCTATTGGAGTAGACGGCTCTCCGGCATCTGGGGACCTCCACAGTGTATGGCTGGGATTTAGCTGATTGTCGAGTTGGTCTAGTGAATTTACGTCGAGGGGTACCAGAGTAGCCAGTTCATTAATATTACAAATTTAGGTATTTTTATATATTTATATATTTGTATGTACATGATTAACTTCTAAACTAAATAACCGATCATTATTAATTCTGGAACAAAGTTGCTAGGTGTTAGGTGTCCAAATGTAAAGTATATTCAGTTTTATTAAATATTATGCAAAAAAGCGATATGAAATAGTGGTGGAAAGCTTTCGTGAAAATTCAGATACATCCGATTTTTGTGAAATGTTGACAATAGATATTAGGCGTCAATTAATAAATATTCCCAAAATGTTATTATCTATAGAATATTTTAAATAGTTTTAGGGGGCATAATATGGTCACAACTTTAAATATTTCACATTTTCATCATATTTCATCCATTGTTATTAGACACCAATTAAGCCAGATTCCCTGCATTTCAATTTCTTCTTAAAACCCCTTAAATTTAGGACATTTTCTAGCATCAAAATCACATAATGGATTTTTATTAAAATTAGAATAAGGGTTCTAGACATAAGGTGTATTATCATTATATCTGTATTTTAATCTTTATAAGCGACAATAAAATTGGTGCAAAAAATATCGTTTGTGGAAATGATTTTATCCATTCTTGGACGGGTATTTTTCTAGTATAAATGTATATTGAGCTTTTCTCCTCCTACTGCTACTCTTTCAAATATTTGTGCTTGTGTGTTATTTCACCGGACCAATCATCCTGTGGAAGTCTTGAAATAAAGACGAAACGTTGATGAATACATAAATACTATTTTTTGATTTTTCTTTTTTTAATCATATATATATATATATATATATATATATATATATATATATATATATATATATATATATAGTCATCCACAAACAGACTGTTTCGCTGTGTATCACAAATCTTCAGTGCGGCTAACCGAAGATCGTCCATTCAACCACCGAATTCATAGTCGTTAGCTCTATTCATTAGGCTACAGAGAGACGTCCGGGTTTTATCCCCGTAGAGAATGGTCAGGCTAAAAGGCAAGGAATTCAGTATACCGGGTGTTTATAAATATATATATATATATATATATATATATATATATATATATATATATATATATATATATATATACACGTGGTGTTTAGTCTAACTAGCTAACCAATTATATTCTTTGTTATTCCCTCCCAGGTGGTAATGTTTCCATTAGCCAATGGCAAAGCTTCTCACAACCCAAGGTTCAGCTGACTTTTACCCCATCTTCTTGTGCTCTGTTTGTATAGGATGACTTTCCCCCTTTTTTAATGTGAATTTATTTTAACACGTGTGTGCTTGAAAGACTTCTATTTCTATTTTTAGGTGTTCGTTTAGTTTATATTTTTATTTGATTATTTTATTTTATTTAATTCATCCTCTTCATGTATTAAAAACTTAACTTTAGCCTGACGATTCCCTACGGGGGATTAAACGCTGAACCCTCTGCAATAAATATATTTCCCTAACTTACTACCTAGCTTTAATCATGTATGGAGCACTGTTTAAGTATATATGTGACACAATGCGTGAGATTTGGGTGAGCTGAGGGCTCCCCACTGCATTCGTGGGTATTGTGCCAAACTTGCGCTGAAATTTCGGGAAAGCAGTAAAGTTCAACAGAGAGATTCTGTACTCGGTGTCGTCGTGACACCAGAGCTGACAAGTGAAATATAAATGTCAAACCAGTTCGGTGACAGGTTTCAGTTCATGGGGTCACAGATCAGAACATTTGAGTTAAACAACTCAAAACATATTACCCGAGACGCAAAGAAGCAGAGGTACCATGACTGGTTCTGTCTCCCCCTTCCTTTCTCTCTCTCTTTCTCTCTCGCTCTGTCTTTCTCTCCTTCTCTCTCACTCCCACTCTCTCTCTCTCTCTCTTTCTCTCTCTTTTAGCTGCTAAAGAGATTTTAACAAAAGAGACGGACTGAAACTTTGAAGAAGGTGCACGCACGTTTTGACGAGTTCCACTTTGGTTTAACAATGTATTCAGTGGAAATAAATCTATTTTTATAAGAAAACGGAAAAATGGTTTCTTTCCTTATTACCAATAAGGTTCTTTTGCAGCACAGAGGGTCCCTCACAGCTAGCCGGTTCTAGAAGAGAAGGCGACAGCGATTATCGTCTAAACGATGATTGCTCACTGGTAAGAACGGCGAGTAAATAACGTGCACATGCAGCCAGACGTCTCCCGTTCGACATTTCGCCACAATTCATCCCTAGGATAAAAGATCCTGCCCCATGGATGCTGCGACAAGGATAAACGTTCCGAAAAGGTCTGCTGCCCCGTCAAAAGATCGTGCCACATTGGTGCCGGTCCCAAGATGTACCCCAACGGTCTCAAGATTACCCCCCTCGAAGGAAAAAGGAACTTTGTTACAAATACGGAAAATCGATACATAAAATATTATATTTTCTTATAACATTTTATGTGGATACATGAAATAATTGTATATATATATATATATATATATATATATATATATATATATATATATAGTGTAATCTCTTAAATTAATGAACGGACTATTACAAATGTTGGAATATATATTCTAAAAAGATACGGTGAGTAACATCTCAGGGGTTCATGTATTGAATATTTTAAATTTACATTTCATACGTTCAATATCTGACGAGTTCTCATTAACTAGTTATTTTATAACGTAGTAATTTCCTTTCATTTTGCGTCTGACATGTTCTCATGCATGCCACCTTTGAGCTTTTGATCCCTTGTAACTTTACTTGAGATTTTTGTCGTCTGGAAAAGTTTAATTTCTTATTTCAGTACAAGCGAAATACAAACACAAATTACACTTAAAATTGAGCAGGTCAGATATACTCACAGAGCCTGAAAGTATCGTGGTGATTCACGTGTTCAAAATTCTCAAGAGAAGGATCAGCACAATAATTATATGCCAGGATCAAAGTTTCGCATTATTTTCGTAAGTTGTTTGATTTATTGTTCAAGTTTCACACAGCTAAAATGGGTGGGTTTAGAAGTTCATGATCATATTACACTTTTTATTTTCTTGCAAACCGTGCGAAATTTCTTGAACCATCTGGTGACTGTGATACAGGTGCGACTTTTTCCTTGGTCGAATTCGTAAATCATGAGTTCGATCACGCTGCACGTTCATCTCTGCGGCTTTCAAACTTGAAGCAATACACAACGTGTAAACGAAACAGTCATTAAATTACTATAATCACGCAGCGGGTACTTTCAACGGCTTGAAAAGATCCGGTCAACTTATATAAGCTCGTGTATGAAAATATTGTTAAAGACAGATGAACACGCGCGCACACACACACACACACACACACACACACACACACATATATATATATATATATATATATATATATATATATATATATATATATATATATATATATATATGTCAAAATACCAACGAACACATCTTCAATAAGTTCCGGGCCTAACTAATAAAAACAACGTGGATTAAATAAAGAGGTCTGTTCGAAATTCTGTACAGATTCCCGAGTTATACAGAAATATTCCCGAGTTCGTCAAGATACACCTTAAGAAGGTCGGAGGTTACATCGGCGGAAACGTTGTGAGAATATAACTAAAGATGAGAACAGTAGTCCGAATAATATAAATAATACAAATTATCAATCCTCATCTAAAAAAATCATATATATATATATATATATATATATATATATATTTAATGTATTTTCATGTAATTATTACATTTATGTGCGTATAAAATATATATATATATATATATATATATATATATATATATATATATATATATATATTAAACGGTTTTTGACACTAGTAAAATGCAGAGAGGTTTCTTTTTTTAAATAAACATTATTTATTTAAATTCAAATTTTCGATTATCATCACGATACTTATTACTTTTTCTTTATTATTATTATAATTTTATATTATATATTTAATATTTATGTTAAGTTTTGCAATTGTAAATATAAGTTCTGTATTTATACAGAGGAACTCTTTAATAATACTTATAACGGGCGACCACAGCACACACCACTTGTGGACATTATTACACAACGAGCTTCGTTAATAACTGAAGCACAATATTAAGCGGCATCATGTTGTTTAAAAAAAAGGAAGAAAAATATTGTTTATTATCCTAGTGAACATTCCTGTGTCAATCGAAAATTTGAATTTAAATAAATAATATGTTTATCAAAAAAAGAAAAGTCTCTGCATTTTACTGATTTCAAAGACCGTTTAAAATTACAAAATTTAAATGCATTCTATACAGTGGAATATTTTAGTAATACTATATATATATATATAAAACCCGAGTATGGTATAGATCCACAGGGTATAAATCCAGGGGAGTTGAACCGGGTTTATGAGAGTGTTCAATAAAAATATAGAGCAGAAATTTAAATATAGATGATAATTTATTTCATTTTGACTACAAAATTGATTTTGTTTCACGAGAGCAGTTTGAGGGGATCACGCTCTTCAGGTCTTGAAATAATATTACCTAATGTAATGTAGGTAATGTTATTTCAAGACCTGAAGAGCGTGAGCCTCACAAACTGCTCTCGTGAAGCAAAATCAATTTTGTAGTCAAAATGAAATAAATTATCATTTATATATATATATATATATATATATATATATATATATATATATATATAATTCAATATCGCTGTGTATGTGTGTGCGTTTGTGTTCCCTATAGAAAGAACGCTTAAGGAATCTAGATAAAATCTAAAACTCTATTCGGATGTCAGATTTACCGGGGAAGACAATGGAAGTTGTCTCGAATCTCTAAGTGCATTCCTAATGCGGCTATGAGGGCATTACTTCCTTAAACTTAAAATATATCCTATTTTGGTACTCTTATAGAGAACGCACCACGTTTCCGTGACTTCGTGTCGTCAACGTTCGGGCAGGTCTCGGAAGCGCCTGAGAGTTGACGAGGCCAAAACTGCCAAACGATAAATTGAAGACTGGCAGACGATAAATTCAGACGAAGAAAATCAAAGTGAAATACATATGTAAATATAAAGAACGAACAAACGATAGCTAAACAACTGTTATTAAGTAGGTGTTTATTTTTTTGTCAAAGGAACCATTGTTAATCAAATGTCTTTAAATAAAATGTTTTCTTTTGTGCACCGAAAAGTTTAAAAAGATGATTTTTTTTATATAACAAACAACAAAAGCACTGTTTGTAACCAATTTCTTGTTTGTTTGTTTTTTTAATGTTTTTTTCTTTTATAACATTTTCTGCGTTAGGGTTAGGGTTAGGGTTTGGATTTAGCTTTAGTCTTTCGCTAGAAGTGACCGTTGCTGAGTCCTTCCGGAGATTCAACGCGCATACGCAGATCGTAGACATTCATTTTTTTAATGTGCTGCAGATCGTAGAAAAGTTATCGTCTGCTTGCAACCTGATTGTCTAATACCTGTTGCAATCTGATTGGTTAATAGTTTCACCAACTCTCGGACGCTTCCGAGACCTGCCCGAACGTTGACGACACGAGGAGTACCAGTAGTATTCATATTTTTTTTGAACGCGATTGATTTCTTCAAAAAGTTATCGGCTGTTTGTTGTAGCCTGCTGCAACCTGATTGGTTAATAGTTTCGGCAACTCACAGGCGCCTCTGTGACCTGCCCGAACGTTGACGACGCGGAGTCACGGAAACGCGGTGCGTTCTCTATAACAGTAGCCCTATTTTTTATAAAATTTACATCATAGGTATAACATTTTCTAGGGAAGACAATGGAAGTGGTCCCGAATCACTAAGTGCTTTCCTAACTATCGCCATGGTGGGCGAATCTCATTTAAAACTTTAAATATACGTATTTTTTATGAAATTTGTATCATATGTATAAAATTCTCCGGGAAAGACAATGGAAGTGGTCCCGACCCTCTAGGCTATTCTCTATTTACCGAATATCTACGTGTACCCCCTCAAAGTTAGCCATGTGAAGACAGAACCCCCTTAAAACTTAAAATGCGTATATCCGATTTTAATGGAATTTAAACCACATGCACAAGACACTCATTCAGAAACTATTTTAACATTTCAGCTTTTTCCGACTATATCACGAGGCGAAACAAAGAAAGTAATATGGTGTTATAAGCATAGGTAAATAGTACAAAGTAGGAACCCTCATTCAATCCCGAGCAACGTCGGGTCACCCTGCTACTGTATAATAAAAACAGTCATTTCTATACATAAAGTTAGATATTTTTATATGTTTTTGTATTTATATGCACATGATTAATTCCAAAACTAATTAAGTGATCATTATGAATTCTGGAACACAGATACTAGGCGTAATGGGTCGTAATGTAGACTATATTTAGTTAGATTTAGTTTCGTGCCAAGGAGATAAAAGGAGGTGGAAGTCCTTCGTGAAAATTCAGATATCTCCGATTTCAGTGAAATTTTAACAATCGATATTAGAATATATATATTAATAAATATCACTGATTAATTAACGAATTAATTAATTTACTAATTGATTAATTTACTAATCAATAAATATTACACACATTTAACGTTCTTTAGAGTTATTTAAATGGTTGTTAAGGGGTCATAATATGGGCACACCCACTTATTTGATAATTCTAAACGTATAAAAATAATATATATTAAATCAAACATATCAGATTTTAATTAAATTGGATCCATAAATGGCCAATTAAGAAAAATTCCCTGAATTTCAATTTCTTCTAAGATCCGTTAAGCTTAAGCCTTATGTTTGAGACATTTTCTAGAATAAAAATAATGTAATTGATTTTCTTATCCTGGGATAGTTATTCAGTTCATGGAAGAAAAGATCCGGGATTAACATATAAATACTGGTTGTTCTTCTGTTAACAAAAGGGTGCCGTAATTGTACCGGATTTTTTTGTTGTGAAAAAATGAATGGTAAAGTGAATAAAATCTTGGTCATATAATGTCGCAATATATATATATATATATATAGTAATCAATAGATAGCTGTTTCGTCGTGTACGATACATTAGTGTGACTAGGCGAAGCGAGTGTATACACGTATATATATATATATATATATATATATATATATATATATATATATATATATATATATACATATATATATATATATATATATATATATATATATATATATATAAATCATTTAGGCAGCAAGCCATTATTTATAAAAGTCTCGTTAAGACCACAGAATTTTTACGTTTTGTATATTTTTTTAGTTATGTTCTCGACACGGCGAGCAAGCTATTGGGTCTCCGGTGGTAATTGGTATCATGTGGCTTCGAAGGGTATTTTTTCGGTCAACTATAAAAGAAGTAACCATCGGAGCTATACTATACCAATAACCACCAGAGATCCGGAGTCTTGCTTGCTGTGTCGATAAGAATATTAAGAAAAATTCCGTGGCACACACACACACACCCCCCCACACACACACACACACATATATATATATATATATATATATATATATATATATATATATATATATATATATAGTCTCGGAAGTTTTTCAACCATTAAAACTATATGTAAAAAACACTTTAGTCCCAAGTCTTTCGGTGGAAAACTACTTTTCCTTTAAGTCCATTTACTTTTTGCAGTCACTATATTAGTTTACTTCCAAGAATTTACGCTAGTCTTAACATTATTTAAGGGATCATCAGTTGTTTACCATGAAAAACTGTTTCGGGATCTAAAAACAAAACAGTATTTTATCTCATGGCTTCCCAGCAGACCCCACGTCCCTTAAAAGAGAAGAACAAAACCGTTCCGTATATTAGATTTAAGTTTATATATATATATATATATATATATATATATATATATATATATATATATATATATATATATATATATATATATATATATATATATACACGCTGTCGTTTTTTTCCTTAATTATTATTATATTAAATATAATTATGTATTTGCTTGTTAAAATATGAAGTATCTTCCTTGCATTAATTGAGTCATTAGTCGAAATTGTTAGAAGATGAATTATACCCTTTGTACTATTTGAGTCCTTATTTAATATTGTAGCTATCACAACGATCGTCTCAGGCTGCCTATTTTTTTTTAAACAAACGTAAGTGAAATATATTTTAGTAATGCAAGAACATGCTGAAAGGGAAAAGAAGATAAAACTGGATGGATGCAAAAAATATCGAAGTGGCAAATACGATCTTATTTAAGTTGTAAGTCTAAAATCCGGCTTACATAATTTTATAGTGTAGATATATACATATATTCTGGCGTGGGCTGATATTGAAAGTTGAGAGTGACGTAATAATTCTGTTGCTTCTTTTTTACACTGACTAACCATTGCGGAAGGAGATAAACTTGGCACGGCGTTCGTTCACTACTGAATTGCGCAACACACTCAAATAGAAACAGCTTTAATCATCGACGACAGAGTTGTTAACAAACTGACATCATTAACGAGTTCAATCCTAAGTGCCGGTACCACGCATGTGACTGTTAACTCTAGTATGTATAGAAATAGACTACGCGTATATTCTTGCATTTTGATATAATGGGTATTTTTTATAGGTGTGTATGTTTACTAGTGGTTGGAGGATTAATTGGAATCGGAATCGGGTATCAGAAAAATGTAAACTTTTGAAGGTATCGGAATCGGGAATCGGAAAAATCGAAACTTTTGGGAGTATCGGAATCGGGAATCGGAAAAATCGAAACTTTTGGGAGTATCGGAATCGGAATTGGAAAAATCGAAACTTTTGGGGGTATCGGAATCGGGAATCGGGTATGCATGTATTTCAGTTAAAAAAGCATGTGTGTACGCAAGCTTCTGCCTGTCTGCTGTCTCTCTCGCTCTCTCTCTCTCTCTCTCTCTCTCTCTCTATATATATATATATATATATATATATATATATATATATATATATATATGGAGAGTTTACCAAGATAGTGTTCCCTTTCTTCCACAGAGGATTCATCACAACGTAAAAGATCTTTTATTTTATTTTTTATTTATTTGTTTTGTAAGGCTAGTTCCCTACGCGTATTTCACTACCTAGCAAGCACCTTGATAAGCAGTTCATCAGGGAAGATACAAATCTAAGATATTGACCTCAACAAGTGACTATACCCCACAGGGGTTTGACCCAGTTGAAATTATTTAAAAAGAAAAAGTTCAAAAGACAGCTCAAACAATATGGCAATATGTGGTAGATTTGATGTGCCCCCACAAGAATCAAGTCAGTGCAATCCAAAAGTTGGAAAATATATATATATAGCTTTACAAAAAAACTTATATATAGCTTTACAAAACAAATATATATAGCTTTACAAAAAAAAACATATATATAGCTTTACAAATAAAAAAATATATATAGCTTTACAAAAATATATATATATATATAGCTTTACAAAATATATGTATATATATCTTTTTAAAAAAAGATATATATATATAGCTTCACACACCAAAAAAAAAATATATAGCTTTACAAAAAAATATATATATAGCTTTACAAAATAAATAAATAAATAATAAAATAAAAGATCTTTTTCGTTGTGATGAATCCTCTCTTGAAAGAAATATCTTGGTAAACTCTTCAAATATACGTATAAATGCCCTGTACCCTATAATCGGGGCTAATCGAGCTTGTTTTTATTGGTCTTATGAATTTTCTCAGTGAAACATGAAAATCAAAATCTATATTTACATATATATATATATATATATATATATGTTTACGTACATAAAAGAAATCAATGGTCACGTGTTTCTGGCTACCCTGGGCGAGGATTGAACCCTCAATAAAAATTACTATAGTCTGATGCTTTACCATCAGGCTATCACGCCAGCCTGAAATATATACGACTTTTTAATACCTATCAAGTGTATTTATTGTTTTCCTGGTGATAGATAGAACCGCGTTGATTTTAATATTTTTCCACTTCCTAAGCGGTTAAGACCAGGCCTGATGATAAACGATCAGACTATAGACATTTACATCGAGGGTTCGATCCTTGCCCAGAGTAGCCATGCTGATGACAACTGATAGACAGAAACACGTGTCGATGGATTTCTTTTATGTACGTAAATTAATTTATATATATATATATATATATATATATATATATATATATATATATATTAGGTACGTGCAAAAATGGCGCCTTCTTGTACGGACTATGCTTATTAAAAAGCGCTTATCATTAATTATTTAATTAGTTTCCGTGTAAACTTTGATTGTGTTTGAAAGATAAAAACCTAAACTTGATCTCTAAACGATAAAAAAACTGCATATTTAGTGTGAAAAATAAATTATAATAAAATATGTAATTACGACGGTCAAAACCCCCAAAAATTCAATGAATTTTGAACTTTGAAAAAATTACTTGTAAAAATCCCTTAAAAGATAAATATAAGTTTTTGGGAACTATTTCAAAGATAATTATTAAATTAAAGTCATAAGACACTGAATTAAAAAAAAAATCCCAAGTTTGACTAAAAATTAACAAAATTATGCCTTCAAATGTGATAAATGAGTAAAAGCCGCCATAACTTCATCGGAAAAGGACGTTGTTTACAAATTGACTATTGCTATGCAAAATATATGGAAGACAAAAAATGTCATAATTTATCATTTTTAACTTTATATATAAAAATGTAATAATAGTTTATAGAAGTTGAAAAATTATTATCCATTAATTTCTTTATTCTTTTTAAGGTTAAAAACAAATTTAAGTACCCTTATTTTGTTATAATAACAAGGAAATGCTTATTTAATTATTTGTGAGTGTACGCAATTATTTTTAACTGAAAAGGTTCAGTTTTTAATTTCGTAATACTCTGAAATTATTGATGACGTCTGTTTACCAATGTTTTTCCTTAGAATTTGAAATAAAACTATTTTTTAAATGTTAAAAATATTTTTACGTTACGAACTGCGTCAATTTTATCAATATGTTTTACATGATTTAAAACTTTAGTTACTCGATTTATTCTTAACGTGTCGTAACGATAAATTACATTGATTCTTTTTAAAATAAAGTGTTTTTATTTTTTTATTTTAAGTGTGAAATATTTATTAATGAAAAAAAGACAAAACAAATACAAATCTTTCCAAATAATTGACGATGAATTGTGAAATGAACGAAATTGTTGAATCTCTAAAAAAACAAACATTTTGCGCTGTAAAAGTGAGTGATTGTTGGAAGGCTAATCCCACCTGGTTATTACAGAACGGGGCTACCATACTAATGAAAGTTCATCGTTAGTAGAAATTATTCAATTTTTAAAATTCTTTTTTCCTTAAGTTCCTGGATCTCAAATTTGTCAATTTTTGGTTTATTTTCAAGATTATAAAAAATTTCTTGCGCTGATGATGCCACGTTCCTCTATGAAAGAGAAATATAATTATGTCGCCTTCTTTATTTTTCCAAAAACTCTAATCATTAAAATCACATGAAATATTTTTTGCAATTATATTATTTTTTTGGTGAAAATATTGATTAAACAATGCTTTATTCAATAATAATATCGCTAATTCAAAAATTAATTTTTCTTCGAGTTATAGCGATTTTATTAACACGGTATTTACTGGCCTATTTCGTAATATATACGAAATATTTTAAAAACAAAATTTAATTGTAAACATTTACGATCCTTTATTTACATAAGCAACAGTTAAAAAATCGTGCATTTTTTTTATTAATATATAAAAATATAACTTTAGTAAAGGTGTATTTTCTTTTTAAAAAATAATACATTTTCACTAAGATTTTTTTTAAAATAATAGTTTCATTATATTCCGTGATTGTTGATTAAAAAATATTGAAAATTTCAGTAACATTGGTTGATTTCCTGAATTTTAGTGCATTTTTAAGTAAAGAGGGGGGCAAAATGTTTTTTTCATTTTGGGAATCGGCCATTGATTTTGCACGTACCTAATATATATATGTATTTCGGCAGCAAGTCGTTACCATACATGTGTCGTTGAAGACAAAAATAAAACCATAAATACGGCTCTTTACTAACAATAACGCATATCCTCCTGAAGACGGTCGCGAAGACCGAAAGCGCTAGAGAAATGACCCAAGAAACAACATTAGGCGCCATAATCCACCAATTGACACCGGAAACCCGACGAATCGCTCGCCGAGTCGAGAAGTTAACCAGAAAGATCGCAAAGAAAGAAAACTCCGTGGTCTTCAACGACACACACACACACACACACACACACACATATATATATATATATATATATATATATATATATATATATATATATATATATATATATATGTATATATTCCATGAATTCCATGAAAAGATCAGGAAAGTTCCCTTTTGCGGCCCGCCTGTGTATTACAGGGAGAAATTGCATCTTTTGCCCCGTCTGTTCCTTCTGGGTCCACAAGTGATGCAGTGGAATCTGTGACCTACTCGGACCGGATCAGCAATACACGTGTCCTCGATGTATGGGCACAGCTAGACCAATGTACGGCAGGCTAGTGAAAGAGTTCGCGGTTGGGGATAGCAAACTGGAAGCTGTAGCTGAGTTCTGCAACCTGGGCGACCCTCCCCCCCCTTTCAGCCGATAGTGGTTTTGAGACTACTACTATTGCCCGATGCAAGTCTGCCTGGAAGAACTTTAGAGAACTCTTACCCATCTTGACAAATAAGCATCTGGCGATGACAACTAGAGGACAGGTGTACACCAGCTGTGTGAAGAGGTGTTATGCTTTATGACTCTGAAACATGGGCTTCATCCGCGAGCACTCTCAATAGACTGCAGCGTAAGGAAAAAGCTATGATTAGATGGAGCTGTCATGTTAGCCCAGAAGACGACACTCTCTTCGAGACTCATCTCTCTAGGCTTGGTATACGGGAAATAACTGATGTCCTTTAGCTGAGCAGGATGAGATGGCTTGGCCATGTCGAGCGAAGCTCCAGCTGGACCTCCCGGATCAGAAACATGTCCATCGCATCAAGTTGGCAGGCACTGCGGATTGGCGACGCTATTTGCCTATGACACGGTGTGTCCGCTTTGACGACGTGAGTTTTTTCAGTGATTTCGTCGCCGTATTCCAAAATAGAACGTCGGGTATTCTGAAATGGTCATCCATCTAGTACTGACCAGGCTCAACGTCGCTTAACATCGGTGATCTAGTTAGAGCCGACTTGACAACGTATTAATCTTCTATATAAAGTTAAGACGTTTTCCCCCCTGTACCTTCGGCAAGAGTAAGAAAATAACCACATGCATAACAGGCTACTAAACTCACCACTACATTAAGCTTATTCACTCGAGCGTCTTATAATAAATTTGTGATTATTTTCTCCATCTAACACTAAATGTTACTCTTGACTCACCATCGTAGACTCTCCCCATAACATACCCCATAGAGGTGTTAGCAAAAACTTTTTCCCTTAATATTTTATTACAAACACTCTCCCCAACTACACCGGGAACTAATAAACAACGGATACTTTATAAAAACGAAACCTTATTTTTTTTTCATTCATTGCCCATTAATTTCATACATAATAACATACATTCCGCACAAATTTAATAGACGCTCCCTGCCATTCCGTTGATTTTTTAGAATATCGGAACACGTTATTACTTACTATTACGTATTGACTTATTCCTATTCCGGTTTTTACGGAATACATTTAACCAACATAATTACTTACAGTGTTCCGTCATTCAAAATGGCGGCTACAATTTCTTCATCGAATCGATTTTAGGCATTTCCTTTATCGCCCTTGGTTTGCTTCAAGTATAATTTCATTTTTTTACTGAAACATTTACACAATTTCGTACAAAATACTTGTAACGCTTGCAAATACTTACAGCGTAAAACGACTTGCAGTGTTCATTTCGACAACATTCAATTGTTGATACAAATTCCATGGAAGCACGTTATATCAGTTTCTCTACGAACTTTACACTACTTAAACTAACAGACAACACAATTTCATTGTTTCACTTTCGACCACCCATACAAACCAACATTTGTGTTTTAATTTTCACGTTAGGTATTCTTCTTTTTTATTTGTGAGGGGGGAACGTAAGACGTTTTTTTTTCTTTTTTATATTTCCCTATTATAAACTTATATTCTCTTTCTCTCACTCTTCTTCCCGTCTCTCTCTCTCACTCTCTCTCTCTCTCTCTCTCTCTCTATATATATATATATATATATATATATTCATTTGCAGTAATTAAAAAAAAACGTGTTTACATTTTCGCAGCCAATAAATATTACAAAGATACGTACATTTCTTTCAGCTCACATACGATTTAAATTAGCATTCGTTGATTTATATAAGTATACTTTTATCATTACGAATAACGTTCCTTTATTTAACTCACGACAGTTAAAAGGCTTCGAAGTCAATTTCGAACACAGACCGGCGTAACATTTAAAATCACTATTTTCATCTACATTTTCCGATTCATCGAACATTATTCGATATTAATTTATAGCGAATATTAGTATAATTTATTTCATAACTTTTTATATACTTTCTTCGTCCCTAAAACTGCTACTGATAATATGATCTATTTGCGTTCTATCAGCATTTTAATAATATATATTATACACGTGGCGCATACCAAATAATCATAGTTTCGTCTTTTTACACTCATACTTGCTTCAAAGAGGATTTAGTGACCGACACCTCAGATTTGTTTTGCATTACTAGCTCCATACGAAATTGGGATTTACGTGACTAAAATAGTAATTAATCAACACCTTATTTTACGCAATTCAGATCAACATTGATTTCATTTTTTTTCTTTTAATTATTACACAATATATATTTATCATACTTGGTAAAAATATAATTTACTTTCATCTTACGTGCCTAAAAGAGTATGTACCTTCGTTACACGTGGTCCTCTTTCAGTCACATTTGACTCCCTACGAGGGCAGAGTTAGACACAACGTAAGTACTTACTGTGTCAAAATGCACTAACATAAATAAACCTTTCCGTATTCTACAAGTATTTGCTTTCAGTGACGGAGGAGAGAATAGCTAAATATTCTCCGATGTGATCGATTTGCGTTCTGTTGGATGCTGACAAATTTTTATTCATTCTTTCATTTTTCTCCCGGGCAACGCCGGGCAACGGGTCCAGCTAGTATTGATATAAATCATAGAATTACGTATGTAATGTAATTATCATAATTTCTGATGCCCCAGAAAATAAGTTAAATAGCTTGCGTGTGATAGGGTTGCTGGTGGTTGAAGTACAATCCTGGCTTTGTTTTATTACCTTCTTACCGGAAGTGGGTAACTTGCATGTATTTCGGTTACTCTTAAATTAAGTGCACTTCTCCCTCTTGATAGTTTGATTATTTTTTTTTGGGGGGGGAGGAATTTCTGTCGATTGTTAGATTTTTTGTAATTCTTGCGAACACGAAGGTCATAATCACTTTTGTTACGTGACGTATAACACAGTTGATTTATCACTATTCCGCAACTTTTTACACCTGGCCCAACTCAAATCTACAACTACCCCATTGGCGTCGAAGGAATTTTTGACGGATGACGTTAAAAAGAAACACCTACCGTCGACTCTTTATTTAGAGTGGAGAATTTATTTTCGAATTCATTTCAGACGGTGCAGGTTGTCTCACTTTCCGTTTGCTTTTCAATGCAAGTTTTTAAATTCATTCTTTTTTTCATTTACATAGGATAGGACTGAACTATCGCGAGTTGAAAATAATCGCGAGTTATTTCTGATGATTTGAAGACGAAAACACATACTTTTCCTTTTGTCTATTTTTTTCTTTTGATTATTCTTTCCAAATTAATTTCAGAGTTTCAGTTTGCTTTCCAATGTAAATCTTATAATTCTGTAATTTTTATTTCAATAAGATAGGACTGAAATATCTAGAGTTGAAAAAAAAACGCAAGTTATTTCTGATGACGCAAAAGACAACCGTTGACTAAACTTTTTCTTATTTTCTTTGATTATTGTGAGGGGTGTGGGGGCTAGTAGCTAAACATAAAAACCGACACCGATGTTAAAACACTGTTACAAACATCAAAGATGTTAGCGGTTCAAAATGAAATTTAAAGAGAAGAATCGTGGCTCACACAAAGAAATAAAAAAGAAAGGAAGAAAACGTCCTAAACTGGAAAGTTAAAAAAAAAAAAAAGGAAAGAAAAACGGCATAGTAAGCAAAAAGGAAAATGAAAGAAAAAGTCTCATTATGGAAATAGATTTACCTTCTCTTTTCCCTTATTTGTCGGACATATACTTCTGTGACGTGACGGATATATATTTACAAATAAATTCACATTGTTCTTTATTATAGAGTGGAGGATAATAGCAGCATTTGAGAAACTCTTGATTATTTTAAGACTTTTCTTTGCAAAATTAAAACATTTCTAAACCCATAACTTAAGTGATGTAAGCTCTATTCACATACAGTTTACACCAATGCAGTTTGTTTATTATTTTTTTTTATATTGTTATTTTTTATTTAAGCCCAGATGAAGTAAAAAATATTGTACAAAAAAAGCTCAGGGCCGTCATCAGCATGGCTGACTTAGGCAAGGATCGAACCTACGATGTTAATGTCGATAGTCTAGCGTTTTACTCCGGGACTATGACGCCTTGCTTAGAAATATGTTTTGTTTTGTTTTGAGTCTATTTCTAGGCAAGGAGTAAAACGCTAAAAAAATACAAAAAATTCCATGAATTACCGTCGTACGGTTAACGGCATTAACTAAACTGGAAGCCCCCAAACCGACTTCTATACATTGATAAATAGCATATAGGCTAAAGTATTTAGACTCATTAGTGACACAAACGACTCAGTCATAAGAACTCTGAATGCGGCCTACATTAATCTCACTAATTGAATTTGATCCATGAGGAACCAATTAAGAAAGATTCCCTGAATTTCAATTTGTTTTTAGATCCGTTAAGTTTTAAGCATTTTTTTAGAATAAAAATAATGTAATTGATTTTCTTATCCTGGGATATGTATTCAGTTCTATGGAAGAAAAGATCCGAGATTAACATACAAATACTGGTTGTTCTTCTGTGAACGAAACGGTGCCGTAATTGTACCGATTTTTTTGTTGTGAAAAAATGAGTGGTAAAGGTAATAAAATCTTGGTCAAACAATGTCGCAATATATATATATATATATATATATATATATATATATATATATATATATATATATATATATATATATATAGTAATCAATAGATAGCTGTTTCGTCGTGTACGATACATTAGTGTGACTAGTCGTAGCGAGTGTATACACACATATATATATATATATATATATATATATATATATATATATATATACACACATAAATTATTTAGGCAGCCAGTCATTATTTATACAAGTCTCGTTCAAGACCACAGAATTTTCACGTTTGTATTATTTTTAGTTATGTTCTCGACACAGCGAGCAAGCTTTTGAATCTTGGGTTTTAATTGGTATGATGTGGCTTCGATGGTTTTTTTCCGGTTAACTATAAAAGAAGTGGCCCTCAGAGCCATACTATTTCAATAACCACCGGAGACCCGGTGGCTTTCTCGCCGTGTCGAGAACATAACTAAGAAAAATTCCGTGGCATATATATATATATATATATATATATATATATATATATATATATATATATATATATATATATATATACAAACATTTCATGAATTACCGTCGTACGGTTAACGGCACTGAAGAAACTGGAAGCCCCCAAACCGACTTCTATGCATTGATAAATAGCATATCGGCAGAAGTATTTGAACTCAGTAGTGACACAAACGACTCCACCTCTGTCATAAGAACTCTGAATGCAGCCGACACCAACTTACAACCATGAAACAGCAACCAGCACAAACAGTGGATTCTTTCGTGTTACAGTTGGAAAATCTTGCTGAATCATGCAACTTCCAGGCCGTGAGCGCTGAAGTAAATAAAAACCAACATATTCAGAAGACTTTTATTAGCGGTATCTCCTCCCCTCAATTTGACAACGACTACTCGGGAAACTCAAATCAACTTTTCGGGAAGCATACAATATGGCAAGATCTCTTGAACAAGCCGAAAAACTCTGCGTACTACAACCAGGAGAGTATTATTTCCGCCCCAATAATCTCTTCAGAAGAAAATACAAGTCTGGCAGCGACACAAAAACATACGAGGCCGAATGAAAAACATTTTTTTTTTCGTGAATTTCCGTGATCCGCGTCGGCTTTCAACGGTCCGTGATTGAAACTGTAATATGTGTTCGAAGAAAGGACATTGGGATAAAGTCAGCAGATCTTCCGTATCGGCAGTGTTTAATGAAGACAATGGGTTCCCTAGTCTCGTGTGACTAGGAATAGAAAAATACATTAAATTGACTAAGTGTAAAATAAGTGGTTTCACTCTCAATGCCATGGTAAATTCTGATAGTGTAGAGACTTGTATTAACAAGAATACTAAAAAAAAAATTGAACCATAAAATTATTCCAAAACAAAAAGCAATATCATTGGCCGACCCTAACTATGTGTGCGAAAATTGTGGAGAACTAAAGTCGATATCTCCTTAAACAATAGGCTCTGATATGATAGTGGAGGTAATTAAGAATTTATTTGTCGACATTATCATAAGGTAAAACGTTCTATGTAAATACAAAAAGGTAATCTTCAAATTTGATGGACCGGGGACGAACTTATTACCGGAGCAGTCAGCAAGAATAATCGTTTTCCACCCATAAACGTTTCTCCTCCCCCAATACTTTCTTATCTCTCTACGAACGCAACTCCAATCATCACCAAGTCACGGCGCCATACAATCGCGGATAGCAAATTCATAAGAATAGAAACTGCAAAATCGTAGGAGGAAAATATGATAGAACCCTCAATTTCACCTTGGCGAGCGCAGGTTCTAGTAACATCAAATGAAAACCGAAAAAAAAGAATGGTGATCGATTATAAGGGTACCATCAACAGATTCACAGAACTGGGCGCTTACCCTATGCAAAATATATTTTTAAAATGGTAGAGAAAATAGCCAGGTATAATATTTTTACTTCTCTTGATCTTAAATCAGCTTACCATCAAATCCCTATCAGTAACGAGGATCGTAAATTTACCGCCTTCGAGATAGATGGCAAATTGTACCAGTTTACTCGCCTGTCATTCGGTGTTACTAATGAAGTTAGTGCGTTACAAAGACACAGTGACAGTATTGTCGGCAGGGATAAATTATCAGATACATTTGTCTAACATTTCCATCTGTGGAAAACTTCAAAGATTTTATGAGATCGCTAAACAGTACAACATCACGCTTAATAAGAATGAAAGTATCGTTTCAGCTTCGACCAAAACTTTACTTGGATACACTATTAAAAAAACAACCAGATACCGCCTGACTACGATAGCTTTAAACCTTGAGATGCTACCTCCCCTAAATATGCCAAAGAAAGAAACCTTCCTTTCTCAATCGACCAAACAAAAGGCATAACTAATTCGTGCTCGTCTTACCAGTATCTATAGCCTAAATTATTTACCGGTAACAAGGGAACTCTCATAAAAGCAATATTCTCCTTCTCGATACACCTTCTACAACCTTATCAGGCTTTGCTTCTTGATTAGGTATTATAACAGTCGCAGACACTTGCAGGAACACACAACAAATACTCAGTAACATTTTCCTATTTATTACTCACGCATAGTTTACTATCTCCGACCCCGGCAACATGTGTTCTTTATCATGGTATTTGGATCGTAATGTATTCATTCTTCATAACTTATGCCAATTTTTATTTCCTTTGTATATCATATTGTGCATAACGTTACGGTACTACTACTAATAAAAATATTTTTTCTCCGTGGAAAAATCTTGAAATGCTTAATTTCTTAAAATCTAAGCTGGCCAGAACGCGCACAGTGACATAATTTATTTAAATGATATCAGCTTATGATCTTCGGAAGAGTTTATGAAGTTATTTATTTTTTTAATTATATATATATTCACTAGAAAAATACCCATCCCAGGATAGGTAAAATTAATTCTCAGAATAGAACAATTTTTAATAAATTTCATGTCGCTTTACGAAGATTGAAATAAAGATATAATGATACTAAACCTTATGTTTAGAATCCGCATTCTAATTTTGATCAACATTCATTACATGCTTTTGATTCTAGAAAATGTCTAAAATGTAAAGCTTAAGCTTAAAGGGTATTAGTTAGAAATTGAAATTCAGGGAATCTTGCTTAATTGTTGTCTTTATACTACGAATCAAATAAAATGTAAATCTGAAATATTTGAACTTTCAAATAGGAGGTTGTTCTCATTATGTCCTCTAATATATATATATATATATATATATATATATATATATATATATATATATATATATATATATATATATATATTTCGGCAGCAAGTCATTTATTATACATGCGTCGTTGAACACCACGGAGTTTTCTTTCTTTGCTATCCTCCTGGTTAACTTCTCGACGCGGCGAGCGATTCGTCGGTTTTCCGGTGTTAATTAGTGGAGTATTTTTACTAATAATAAGACACAGTCTTCTGAAGACGGTCGCGAGACCGAAAGCGCTCAAGGAATGGCCCACGATAAAACGTTAGGTGCAATACTCCACTAATTAACACCGGAAAACCGACAAATCGCTCGCCGCGTCGAGAAATTAACCAGAAGGATAGCAAGGAAAGAAAACTCCGTGGTGTTCAACGACGCATGTATAATATATATATATATATATATATATATATATATATATATATATATATATATATATATATATATTAGTATTTCATGTATCCATATCAAATTTTATAAGGAGATATAATTTTTAATGTATCAATTTTCAGTATTTACTTCAACAGTGCTCAACAGTGCTCGATATATATATATATATATATATATATATATATATATATATATATATATTACCTATAAGGTACTGTTCCACCCAACTCCCCATTTATTTATTCTTCATAGCAAAAATAAGTAAATGACAAACTAAGAACTAAGTTACAAAAATTACAAAAGACAACAGTTACATAACTATGGTAGAATGATGGACGCCTTTTTTGGGGAGCTGGATTTCCCTACATTGAAGGCCAACCTTGTGTCTGCCGTACTTACCCTCGTGAGGAGGGGGGCAAGTAAATCGAGAACTTTTGTGTTGTCCCATTGAAATGTCGGTACAGCCGCCATTAACAAGTGTTTCGTCAATCAAATCGCGCTGTCTGCCAAGCTCGAAGTCCTGTCGCATCGCCACAGTGTTGCGTCTCTGTGCTTGTTTGACAAGTACTTCCACAGAATGTGCTCTGACAAACTTACTACACTTGTACCCCCTCAACGTAAATACGCCCGACCTACCCGACTAGCAGCTAAATAACACCACTTCACTATAGAAGGCCGGGTTAGGATTAGGGTTAGGGTTAGGGTTAAAGTAAGGGATAGGGTTAGGGTTAGGGTTAGGGTTAGAGTTAGCGTTAGGGTTAAGGTTAGGGTTAGGATTAGGGTTAGGATTAGGGTTAGGATTAGGGTTAAGGTAAGGGTTAGGGTTAGGGTTAGGGTTAGGGTAAGGGATAGGATTAGGATTAGGGTTAGGGTTAGGGTTAAGGTAAGGGATAGGGTTAGGGTTAGAGTTAGGGTTAAGGTAAAAAATAGGGTTAGGGTTAGGGATAGGATTAGGATTAGGGTTAGGGTTAAAGTAAGGGATAGGGTTAGGGTTAGAGTTAGGGTTAATTTTAAGGTAAGAGATAGGGTTAGGGTTAACGTAAGGGATAGGGTTAAGGTAATGGGTAGGGTTAGGGTTAGGGTTAAGGTAAGGGCTAGGGTTAGGGTTAGTGATAAGATTAGGATCAGGATTAGGGTTAAGGTAAGGGATAGGGTTAAGGTTAGGGCAAGGGTTAGGGTTAGAGTAAGGGTTAGGGTTAGGGTTAGGGTTAAGGTAAGCGTAAGGGTTAGGGTTATAATTAAGTTTAGGGTTAGGGTTAGGGTTAAGGTAAGGGATAGGGTTAGGATTAGGATTAGGATTAGGATTAGGATTAGGGTTAGGGTTAAGGTAAGGAATAGGGTTAGGGTAAGGGTTAAGGTAAGGGATAGGGTTAGGGTTATGGTAAGGGTTAGAGTTAGGGTTAGGATTATATTAAGTGAAGGGTTAGGGTTAGGGTTAAGGTAAGGGATAGGGTTAGGGTTAGGGTTAGGGTTAAGGTAAGGGATAGGGTTAGGGTTAGGGATAGGATTAGGGTTAGGGTTAAGGGTTAGGGTTAGGGTTAGGGTTAGGGATAGGATTAGGGTTAAGGTTAGGGTTAGGGTTAGGGTTAAGGTAAGGGATAGGGTTAGGGTTAGGGTTAAGATAAAGGATAGTGTTAGGGTAAGGGTTAGGGATAGGATTAGGATTAGGGTTAGGGTTAAGGTAAGGGATAGGGTTAGGGTTAGGGTTAGGTTTAGGTTATGGTAAGGGTAGGGGTAGGGTTACGGTTAAGGTTAAGGTTGGGATAGGGTTAAGGTTAGAGTTAGGGTTAAGGTAAGGGTTAGGGTTAGGGTAAGGGGTAGGATTAGGGTTAGAGTTAGGGTTAAGGTAAGGGAGAGGGTTAGGATAAGGTTTAGGGTTAGGGTTAGGGTTAGGATTAGGGTTAGGGTTAGGGTTAGGGTTAAGGTAAGGGAGAGGGTTAGGGTAAGGGTTAGGGTTAGGGTTAGGGTTAGGATTAGGGTTAGGGTTAGGGTTAGGGTGAGGGTTAGGGTTAGGATTATGGTTAGGGTTAGGGTTAAGGTAAGGGATAGGGTTAGGGTTAAGGTAAGGGATAGGGTTAGGGAAAGGTTTAGGGTTAGGGTTAGGGATAGGATTTCGATTAGGGTTAGGGTTAAAGTAAGGGTAGGGTTAGGGTAAGGGTTAAGGTTGGGATAGGGTTATGGTAAGGGTTAGGGTTAGGGTTAGGGATAGGATTACGATTAGGGTTAGGGTTAAAGTAAGGGGTAGGGTTAGGGTTAGGGTTAGGGTTAGGGATAGGATTAGGGTTAGGGTAAGGGATAGGGTTAGGATAAGGCTTAGGGTTAGGGGTAAGGTTAAGGTTAGGGTTAGGGTTTAGGGTTAGGAAAATGTTCTATTCTAATAGGTTATTCCCTCGAACCGAACCCTTCGCCTTTGTAATTAATTTCCTGCTCCTTGTTTCCCTGACTGTACATACATACAGAAATTTAAATGTAACGTGAACATTCTTCTTGCAGCATAAGCTCCAGTTAAGATAAGCCCTTAAAAACGTGGTCCTTGATCACAACCCTAACCCCTTTACGTCTCAGTTGTAATATGCCTTGTTAGGGGTGAATTAAAGTGTTTTAAAAATAAAAAAAGAAAATTAGATAGTCCCGTTTCTGTAGGACTGAGGTATGTTCCTGTGTGGTCCTAACAGGTCCGCTCTCCCAGGCTTCATCTTCTCTCTGTGAGAAGGGTTATTTTATTTCGAATTGCCTGATGTGCTGTTGTCTGAGAATGCAGGTGGGGTTGCTAAGGCATTTTTGGTAGGCACTTCCTCTACTGGGGTTGAGCAGCAAGATCAATGTGCAGAAATTTAAATGTAACGTGAACATCTTGCTGCCCAACTCTCCGTCCATGTTGACGCCTATAAATATGGCCCCTATCACAGTAGCCTCTTACACTTTTGACCAAGATCTGTTCCGATGAATACTGCACCCCATGGACTGGTATTGTCTTGGCCTTCGGGGATTGATTTACGCCGGTCCATGGGTCTGTCCTGTGCAGTTCTAGGAGGTCCACTCTACCAGGCTTTGCCTCCTCTCTTTGGGGAGGAGTAAGTTTATTGCCTACTGCCTGAGGCGCCCTACCGGGGAATGTCGACGGGGCTGCCCAGGCAATTTTTAATGGCCAGAGTGCTCACCTTCTCGGGCGCTGGCTTTTCAAATCCCACTTTCCCGACCTTGTGTCACATACTCCTATTGTGGGTAGGTGTTGAATAAACACTTCAGTGGCAATATGTCTTGCTTGGGGTAAACACAAATTCAAAAAAGGAAAGTAAAGCTGTGAATCCGTCTCGAAAAAGCAACGATTTTAGCTCATATAGGCGATATAAGTATGAGTAACGGAGTTTGATTGAATAATTAAGGAAACAATAGAATTGAAGTTTACATACTTTAATTTTTAGTATTGCCATGTATATATATATATATATATATATATATATATATATATATATATATATATATATATATATATATATATATATATAGAGAGAGAGAGAGAGAGAGAGAGAGAGAGAGAAATGTGATAATTAGAAGGCAATACAATGCAAAGGTGTGACGGATAGACACAATTTGGAGCAAATAAGACATATAATGGTGGAACAAATTAAATAGTTTCACCCTTAATACAATGTATACATACACACACACACATATATATGTATATATATATATATATATATATATATATATATATTTATTTATTTATTTTTTCACAAACACACATATCTGTTTATCTACACAATGTTACAGTGTTATGAAATACCTGTATCAAACTGGTCTGGTGGAAACTCCGTATGATATAATATTTCGGGAACTCTTTCTTCTTCAGAACCGTGCTCAACTCAAGTTCAAGCGTGCATATATATATATATATATATATATAATATAATATATATATACATGTATATACATATATATATATATATATACATATGTATATATATATATATATATATATATTTATATTACTATTTCATGTATCCACGTAACATTTAATAAAGATATATTATTCTTTATGCATCAGTTTTCAGTATTTACTTCAACAGCGCACTATACGCAAGTAGAGCTAGGTAGTAAGTTATGAAAATATATTTATGGCAATTAAGCTACACAGAGACTCCCGCGTTTCATCACTGAAAATTCCCCTCCGGGGATAAAACGCGTGAGCCTCTGTGTAGCTTAATTACAATAAATATATTTTCATAACTTACTATATATTTATATACATGTATATATATATATATATATATATATATATATATATATATATATATAATTTTTAGTCAGCTTGGAAGCGGCCTCGTGGTATGCCTCCCTAACTCCTCCTGGAGCACGCCTTCACAGCAATTCTTCAGCTGATGTGGTTATCAGCTACCTGCCCCAATAGACAACACCTGAAGATTGGTAACGATGGTTTAAACTGGGCAGAATTTGATTATTTAAGAGTGTGGCTCAACAAGAATTTGTTAACATTGGACTTGAAAACGACCATGTTGTAGTTAGCTGGGAAGTTCACCCGCGGATGGTGTTTGATCTTACCTCCTCCTGCAGCACGCCTTCACAGCACTTCTTCAGCCAATGCGGTCTTCAGCCACCTGCTCCGATGACTCCCTTGAAAACATACTCGTAACCTAGGACAGGTCTTACTGCAGGTCTAAAGCCGTAGAGGACTGTGTTCGGAGAATCTGTTGAGGAAAAAGAATGTAAATTATTTTAAATAGAGCAAAACGAACGCATATTTTCTGAAAGCATACATCAGTAATTGGTCTAGGTAGCTGCCGAAAGAGATGAGCAGATGTGGTTTTGGTTGGAAAGCTATAATGGTCAACGAAATAGGGGAAAATTCACTTTATTTCATATATAAGATAAACAAATCAATTGCTGGTCATATATTTTAGGAAATAATAATTAGAATTCAGTCGTTCATTAAAAATAAACAACTCGAATAGAATGTCATTAGGGATCCTTCAGTTATCCAGTTATCCAGTTATTCCAGTTATGCGATTTGCAGAGTAGATTAAGAATAATCCCATAATCTGATCTCTCCAACACACACACACACACACACACACACACACACACACACATATATATATATATATATATATATATATATATATATATATATATATGTTATAATGAAATCATTCCAGAAGGAAATCCGGGTATGAGAGCTCAATATAATAAAGAGAGCAAGAATAAAATAAAATGTAGTAACACGAAATTACATAATCATCGATGCAATAATTTATTTCAACCTTGTAGTATTTTCAAGCATCAAATTTAGACGATTACATGTTTGAAACTGAAAAGGGGGGGGGGAATTCACACTCGACAATTCAAATATAATTGGAGAGAGGGGGAGTAACAACCTATTTAATACATATTTAGAGAGATGGGGAAATTTGAAGCATATTTAATCTATAATTATGTAGTGAGAAAACATTAAACCCCCCTCCTCCATGGCCACTTTTACAATTTCTTATATACATGGCCTCATCTTCCCTCTCTGTAATAAATTATGTAATTCCCCTCTCACTACATAATTATAGATTAAATATTCTTCAAATTTCCCCCTCTCTCTAAATATGTATTAAATAGGTTGTTACTCCCTCTCTCTCCAATTATATTTGCCTTTTCTTTTTTTTTCAGTTTCAAAAATATAATCGTCTAAATTGGATGCTTGAAAATACCACAAGGTTGAAATAAATTATTGCATCGATGATTATGTAATTTCGTGTTACTACATTTTATTTTATATATATATATATATATATATATATATATATATATATATATATATATATATATATATATATATATATATTTATTAATATTAAATAAAGTGTTACAACAACATCCGGACCAAGGTTTCAGATCCGAGAAAATCGGACCTTCATCAGCGGAGTCGTATAGCTTAATGAGTGAGAACAACCGCCAGGAATTTCAAAATATTGCCCGTTGGAAAGATGGAACACTTTCAGATTTAAAATTTTCACGTGCGTGAAATATACGTGGTCAGTTATGGAAAAGTTTCAGATCAAAACAACAGCGACGCTGTACATCGAAAAAGCAAGAAATTAAATCGGAATAACGTTAACTGTTGGACAGATGGGAACCTAGCAGGGGTAAATTGTCACGTGCGTGGAATTACGTAGCCCGTTATGGAAAGTATTCAAATTTAATTAATAGAGACGCTATATATGTTATCGAAAGTAAATGGAGATAACGTTAAAAATGAAAATAAATTTATATTAAGTTAAAAATTATATTGAAATAATATGTTAAAGTGATAATATATTACTAAAAATATTAAATAATAAATCATTAAAAATAAAACTTATAATTAAATAAATTGTAGTCACACCATTTATAAATTTATGAGGTCGTAAGGGTACTAATCATAAAAAATTAAGGTACTAATAATAAAAGGGGGGGGGAATTAAGAAAGATGAAAAAGAATAATGAAGAAAAATAAATATAGAAAAATAATGAAGAAAAATAATAAAGAAAAATAAAGAAAAATAAAGAAAAATGAAGAAAAATAAAGATGAAATAAATACACTGTTAGATAAAATAAAGGATAACAAAATTGTGTAAAAATAAAAATAAAAGATAAAAGGCAAGAGAAGGAAAAATGGGGATATGGGGTACTCCACATTAGAAATTTTAAATTAGAATTTAAAATTTAAAAACAGTTATATACATAAATATAAAAAACAACAATCCATAATTAAAACATGCAATAATAGAAATCAAGTTCAGGGCAACAGTCGGGATACCATACAGAGAGCACTCTGCTGGGAAACTCTCCCAATTAAGAAATACGGTATATATATATATATATATATATATATAGTGAGAGAGAGAGAGAGAGGGAGATGTGTATAGGTACACAGTTTTAATAATGTTAGACGCACTGCCATTATTATCTATGAGGGTTTCTTTTATATGATTTATATTACAAAAGAGGAAAAAGACACAGGAGAAGGGAAAAAAAGATGAATCACTCCGTAAACTTTTCTTCTTTTTCTATGAGGATTTTTTTCTCCTTTTTTAAACGAGTATTGAGAGAAAAAAAAAAGGTAAAGAAAATTAAATAAAACTACCGAGACGTCATTCAGTCGACACTCTTCAAGGTAATCGTCGACTATTTGTTCCGATAGTCTCTATAGTAGTTCCCTCGCTAAGCCCCCTTTTCCTGAACATATATTTCTAGAACTCATGGGTTTAGCCACTAAATCTGTTGGATTCAGCTTTGATGGGAACATGTATCGACAAACTGATGGGGTAGCAATCGGTAGCCCTTTGGGCCTAGTTCTGGCAAACATTGTTGTTGGATTTCAAGAGCAACTGTTATCTGATCGGTTGCCTAAACCGATGTGCTATTTCCGTTATGTGGATGATATTTTTTCTATATTTACATCCCGTACGGAGGTTGAGGGGTTCTTACGACATTTAAATTTACTTCACCCTTCATTGATGTTCACTATGGAAGGGGAGGTGAATAATTCACTACCGTTCTTAGACGTTCTTGTTGAAAGATCGGATGTTTGTTTTGTCACCAGCATATACAGAAAACCTACTTTCACAGGTCAGTATATTAGCTGGGATTCATTCTCCCCTACAGTCAGAAAAATAAATCTGATTAAAACTTTAGTACATCGGGATTTGCTGATTTGCTCTAGTGTGAAACTAGATGCAGAACTTCAAAGTATTACAGAAATTCTTTCATCTAATGGTTATCCTTTACATACCATCGAAAGATGTATAAAGGACAAAATCGCCGCCTTTAAAGGCGGAGGATGTTTTGGCCCCCCAAAATGTCCCGTTTATGTGAAGCTCCCATGGATTGGTATTAAAAGCCAGGAGTTATCACATAAAATTTCTTCAGCCGTGTCACGTTGTTTTTTTGCAACTAAAGTTCGAACGGTTTTTAGGACTAAAAGCGCTTTCCCCTCTTTTCGGAAGGATGGTATCCCCACCATTCAATATAACATGGTCGTTTATCGCTTTCACGGTCAGTGCGAGGCTGACTACGTGGGGCGTACCATCCACCGCTTAGAGGTAAGAATTTCCCAACATATCCCCCCTTCGATACGTAGGCACAGGCAGTGGCCGACATCCGGGCGTCTACAAGCCCACGAGTGTGCCATTGGTGAACATTTATTACAGTGCCAAGTTTGCACTGGAGGGTACTCGGATGAGGCATTCTCTATTTTGCAAGAGCTCGTTCAAAATCGTATCTAAAGGTTCTCGAAGCGGTTGCTATCAATTTACGACAACCGTCTCTGTGCAAACAAAAAGAGTACACCCATAACTTAGAACTAAGGGGTGTACGTTAAGAATGTCTCTTCCCATTTTTTTTTATAATTTTCTTTTTAATACCCTCGATAATTATTTATAGTCTTTTGACCACGTTTTTAATCGTGATTCCCCTTCATAGTCGACGATTACCTTGAAGAGTGTTGACTGAAAGACGTCTCGGTAGTTTTATTTAATTTTCTTTACCTTTTTTTTTCTCTCAATACTCGTTTAAAAAAGGAGAAAAAAATCCTCATAGAGAAAGAAGAAAAGTTTACGGAATGATTCATCTTTGTTTCCCTTCTCCTGTGTCTTTGTCCTCTTTTATAATATAAATCATATAAAAGAAACCCTCATAGATATATATATATATGTTGGCACCGACATCTGTTCGGTCCACAACAATGGTCATGAAGGATCAAGGAGGAGGAAAAAACGAGGAGGGAAATCACCACCCAGACATCAACCATAAGAGTGGCGAGAATACGCAGAATGCCGAGAAGGCTTATTGTCACTCAAATTCCAAAGTAAACCAACCAGCGCGAAATAAATAGTAAACGGCTGTTGCGATAACGCAAACAGATTGCGACAGTTATTGAAAGAAGCGTTGAATACTGGAGATCTGGGGATACTTGTTGTCACTTGGTCTCGTTGGAACACAACCTGTTGCTGCGAGTGAGCGATCGCTGATAATGGTTCGGGTGAGAACTCCTAGTGAGTTGATAATAATTAATCCAGAAATTGTGTCCAGTCATTCTGGACTTCTCCTTGCTACCGGGCTCAAGCGATACCAGTTCAGGGGAGGTGCCGTTGATTATTGCGCAACCATTGTTTCACTATAAACCTCCGTGCAAGCACACTTACATTGTCCTTCTAAACTGAAAAGAAACCTCTCATATTATTGTGAAACTAGCGAGACCCCCTACAAATTTTACTGTGCTTGCTATTGAATTGGCTAAAAAGTGCGTTCGTTTTTTAGGAAGGAGGATGCCAAACATCAAGTTTAGAAAGATAACCGAGTTTATACAATTAATTTTCTTCGCTCGCTTTGGAAATCTTGAGAATGTTTGTGATTTGTCTGGTTGTCAAACGGTTATCTTGTTCAACTACGGCTTTCACTTGGTCACTGTCAATCATCTTTGACCGGTCAGAGCGAGGAGCATCTCTCACTGAAAAAATGTCATTTTCGGTAAAGAGCAAACTATTTCTGGCACACCCGTTCTGTAACAGCATTCTCCTCAGACACATGGCATAACTTTATGCAGGTTTATGTAGTTTTTTTTCTTCTCTTTTTCTGTAGTAAAAAAAAGCATCAGATGTCGACAGTGTTCTGCTTGATCGTTACTCTTAATGCCTGAAATACAAGCAAAAATATAAGAACTCCTCAGGATTTGAAGAATAGGAATATAAAACGATTTTTAGTAGACTGGAAAGATGACATTCAAAAAACGAACGAACTTTTTGACCAACCGAATATATTAATCTCTATGATTCAATGTTAATAATAATATTTCTTTTAGAAATAATAAACTTATGTCAGGATCAATACTATTAATACGAAAATTATCCTTTCTTCTTCCGTAAAAATAATTGTCATTCTCAGCTAAATATTATTTAAATTAATAAAACGAATATGTTTCTTCTTTCTTTATTTATTTAAAATTGTAGCCATTTATTTCCATTGAAAACAATAAATATGATCTGTGTTCTTTCCGCAAAAGTAATTGTCAGCAAAATATTCTTCAATATAATTTTTTTTAATGCATTTATGTAAAAATTTGCTGTTTTCGTCGACGGAACGACATAATTAAATTTTGGAACAATTCATTTAATAATGGGCGATTTCTTTTTTTATTTTGAAGACATTAGATAAATAACTAATCAAAAAGGACGATCTATTTTTTTTAATGTGTGTGAAAGGTGATAACGTACGTACGAGCATGAAATACCTTACCGTATGATTATATAAGTGCGTAAAGGAGATTAAATGAAGGAGAAATAATGTGGTGAAAATCCCGCTCCCCAAAAGGGGCACTCTGGATTGTAATAAAAATTTCAATTGCCTCAGGGGAGAAGGATTTCTCCTTCACTGACCGAGGACCGAAAAGATTAAGTGTAGTATCAGAACAGATACTACACTTCTTTTCTAGCCATTGTTTAGAATGAGTAATATGTTTCGCCGTTGCATAAGGCGGAAACAGATAGACCAAATGTCGGCAAGAATTTTTTCACTCCTACTCCTCTTACAAGTCACCTCCTACTCCAGCTTTATTGTGTGTTCTTCTCGCACGATCACGTATAGTTTTTTTTTAGAAGATAGTGAACGAACTTTCCAAAAGAGACACCATTCCAAAACAGTTAAAAATAGGTTTTCTTTTTTCTTTCTTTTTCTTTCAATGAGAAAGATGGTTACGTCATTATCAGGAGAATTAAAAAAAAAAAATACTAAAACAAATAGAAAAAAAAAAACATTTTGTCGACTGGTGGCGGAAACCACCCGACAGGGAAAGGATTGAAGAGGTCAGGCGTGAATGTTGATAAGTAAAAGGGGGAAAAAAGATAGAAAATGGGAGTATAAAGAAAACGGTTTATATATATATATATATTATATTATATATATATCATATATATATATAATATATATATATATATATATAATATTATATATATATCATATATATATATAATATATATATATTATATATATATTATTATTTATTTTATACGTACATAAAAGTACATGAAATAAATAAAAATATATATATTAACGGAAAAATACGTCCTACAAAGTTAAGAGCAACTAATAATGTAATTTTCTGCATCTTAATCACTTAGGAAGTGAGACAATCGAAATAATAGTAAGCAAAAAAACAACGAACGCTGCAATAAATAATTACATAAAAATACATTATATATATATTATATTATATATATATATATATTATATATATTATATTATATCTATATATATTATATTATATATATATTATATATATTATATTATATCTATATATTATATATATATTATATTATATATATATTATATATATATTTTATTATATATATATTATATATATTATATTATATATATATTATATATATATAATATATATATATATATATATATATATATATATATATATATATATATATATATGTGTGTGTGTGTATACGTGTACGGTATAATCACGACATGCATAAATATATATATATATATATATATATATATATATATATATATATATAATATAATATATATATAATATAATATATGTAAAAATGGCTATGGCTTATACGGACTATAGTTCTTAAAAGTGGCGTATCATAAATTTTTAAGTAATTTTCGTTTAAATGTTTACTGTGTTTGAAAGATAAAAGCCCAAAGTTTATATCCTAAAGGAAAAAAATGCATATTTACGTGTGAAAAAAAATTAGAATGAAAAATGCTTAAAAAAAACTTTAAAAAATCAGTCAAAATTACAGATTCAATAAAATAAGGTTTTTCATTCGCTGGAAAGATAAATATCTTTTTTCTGGAACTATTTCAAAGGTAATTATTAAATTAAAGTTTAAAGATAGTGAATTAAAAATGTACCCTTTTTTTTATTAAAAATTGCATAATTATCCCCGAAAAGTAAAATGGTACATTAAAAGCGGTTGTAAACACAAAATATGGCTACCAAATCTCAATGTATGAAAGACTGGAACTGCAGTAAAAAAAAAAAAATATTTTTATTTTTATATAGAAAATATGGCTTTGTGATAGCTAATAGAAATTGAAAAATGATTATACATTAATTTCTTTATTTATTTAAGGTTATAAATATATTTTGCATTAAATTGACAACGAACCGAACCACAATTTCTCATTTTTTATTATCTCGAACAGATGGTTTTGTAATAATTTTCCCTTATTTCTAGTTTTGGTACTAGTGCAGATTAGGACCCAAGCTAACCGTAACAATTACGCTAAACCTCTTCTAACCCTAACGACGCCAAGTCGAGTTTAGCTTGGACCTTAATCTGTACCAGCACCCTAGTTTTATAAGACTTAATATAAACAGTTAATTTATTTTGTAAAAGGTACGTCCACAGTTTTTTTAATTTTTACTTATTAATGCCATTTAATATTTCATTTAGCTCAATGACATTTAATCTCCCTATCTGATACTCATCAAGGTTTATTAAACAAAAATGCTTTAAAAATATAGTTATGTTGAAAAAAAAAATTCAAATCGGTTAAAATTCTCTAAAGTTCTTCTATACCATCTAAATGACTTATTCATTATTTATTATAACCACAAAAAATCGTTTTTATTTTGCATTTGTAGTTGAAAAAAGTGAATTGTGAAACTAACGAAGTCGTTGAATCTCTGAAAATAAAATTCGGATGACGGCGGGTAGTGAGGGGTGGAGGTCAAATCCCGTCTGTTTATTGCAGAACTGGGCATCCATACCTGTCCAAGTCAATAGTTAGTATGAATCATCCCATTATTTTTATTCTCTTTTTTGTTATGGCTCAGATTCTTAATATTTTCAATTTTTTTTTATTTTGCGGATTATTAAAAAAAGGCATACGCTGATAATGACTCGTTCATTCGCACAACGGAAATATTAGAATATCGCGTCATTAAAATCACATGAAATATTTTTTGCAATTACCTTATTTTTTGGAAAATATTGACTAAACAATGCTTAATTCAATAATATCGTTAATTCGAGAAATTAATTTTTATTTGAATTATTTAGTTTGCATTTTGGCCAAGATCAACATGTAGTATCTGTTCCGATAGATACTACATCGTATAGACTGGATACCTTCGGGGCTTGATTTACGCCGGTCTATGGGTCTGTCCTGTGCAGTTCTAGGAAGTCCACCCTCTCAGGCTTTGCCTCTCCTCTTTGGGGTGGAGTAAGTTTATCGCTTACTGCCTGCGGCTCCATTACCGGGAAATGCCGACGGGGCTGCCCAGGCATTTTTTGAAGGCCAGAGTGCTCATCTTCCCGGGCGCTGGCTTTTCAAATCCCACTTTCCCGACCTTGTGTCACATCTTACCGCTGTGGGAGGAAGATAAATAATAATTTTTTTTTTTAAAAACACGAATTTAGAGGGGCTTTTTTCATAATATATAAGAAATATTTTTGAATTTTTTTACGGTGCTTTATTTTTATTAAAAAATGTAAAAATAAATTCATGCGTTTTTTTAGTATTTTGGGATATAACTTTGGTAAAGGTTTTTTGTTTACACAAAATAATACATTTTATATATATATATATATATATATATATATATATATATATATATATATATATATATATATATGTACATATACATACACGTTAGCACCAACGTTAAGTGACGTTGAGCCTGGTCGTACTAAATAAGTGTCCATTTGGGACCACCAGATGCTGTTTGTACTCTCAGCTTATCCCGGCATTGTTTCCAGTCGTTCTGGACTTCTTCTTGCCATTAGAGTCAGACATTGCCGACTCAGAAGAGGAATGGTTGTGATTGCGCAACCCTGACCTCACTATTACACGCGCAGGCATCCTTACAGAGCATCTATTGTCTTTCGAGACTAAACAGAGGCTATCATATATATATATATATATATATATATATATATATATATATATATATATATATATATATATATATATATATATATTTATATTAGTATTTAATGTATCCACATAAAATTTTATAAGGAGATATAATTCTTTATGTATCAATTTTCAGTATTTACTTTAGCAGTGCTCGATACGTAAGTAGAGCTAGGTAGTAAGCTATGAAAATATATTTATGGCAATTAAGCTACACAGAGGCTCCCGCGTTTCATCCCTGGGGGGAATCTTCAGGCTAAAATTTTAGCCTGAAGATTCCCACCGGGGATGAAACGCGTGAGCCTCTGTGTAGCTTAATTGCCATAAATATATTTTCATAGCTTACTATATATATATATATATATATATATATATATATATATATATATATATATATATATATATATATATATATATATTTGATGGTAAAAAGAAAAGAAAAGAAGACATTTTTAAAGTTAAGATAAACTTTCTCAGCTCTTTCCGTACATTGCTTTGCTTTTTCGTTTTTCGTTTTTCGTTTTTCGTTTTTCGCTTTTCCTCGCTTCATCCCGTCCAACTATACGCCCCCGATTGTAGTGTTCGCATATTTCTACGGGCGACACTCCCATTTTAACTATTTAGGCTATAATTAAATAATGATAGTTCATTGTAAATCTGACAGCTGCGATGTTTCAACATAACAACACGTGTAAGTTGTTTATAACAATTTATCTCATTCATACGTTTTGCCAAGGGATTGGCTTCACCGGAATCATACAAAGCGAATCAGACAAAAATCTAGATGACAAATGGACGATCTAGTTATGTGTTGTATAGTGATCCGTTCACTATATTGATCTTCCTCTTGTAAAAACATTCACAGCAAGAACTCGTCTACTACAACCACAGCAAAGAACTTTTCCCTCTCTATCCCCCTCTCTCTCTCTTACACACACACTCTATTTTACTGTGTACCAAAAACCAAATGAAACTTCCATGAACAAAGTTTCTTTCCTAGAACATCCTATCTGTGGATGAAGATACTACAATTCTGCTTCCCAACCGACTACAGCATGGTCGTCTTCAATTCTAATGTACACAATTACTTGTTGAGCCGTCATATTGGAGCATTAAGCCGCTTAAGTAAACTTCTGCCCTTTCCAATATTTGTTTCCGATCCTCTCGCGACGGTGATAATTGTCCAACCGACGACCCTTTTAATCTTTATCCTCGATTTGCCCAAGAGCCTTGATAAGCAGTGACCCACCAGTACAAAAAAATACACGATTTCTTTTCGTCTGGTCATCGGTGTAAATCGTCTAATGGTCGTGTGTGAGGCGGACTACCAGGAAAGCTGAAATCATACTTATTAAGAAAACATATTTCTTGTCGAGTAAAATGACTAAGATAAACTCCATTGTTTTAATATTAAACAGATGGTTGTTTATTTGGGGTATCAAATAGAGTGACTGCTATAGAGGGAGGACGACAGTACTCGTCTTTGGTCTGATCTACGAGCCCATATATGGTCTGTTTGACGTCGCTTCTCACCACTAACGTTTGATTTTCAAGAAAATCTCTCTCGTGTTCCATGTAATTTGTCATCCAATCCTTGTTTAACATATCTTCTGGTTCCTACATTCGCTAATTTAACATATGACCCTTCCAGACATCTCTGTCTTTGACAATTCGCAATACAGCCGAAATAAAAATCACTGTCATTCAAAATTAGCTACCTTACCCACCTCGATATATTACATATTGGCTGGCTTCACTCGCTCACTATCGCTTATTAATTTATTTCCTATTCAAGACTTGAAATCATTGAATCAAAACTAATCGATAACAGAAAGGATATACAACTACTGCTACTGCTACCTCAAACTTAACTTCATTCAGGACATTCGAATCGAATTCGGAATACAAAGGTCTGTATTACCCAAGAAAGCGGAAGACATTGAACTTACTTTTAAATATGTGAGTGTTTCGCTCTCTCTCTCTCTCTCTCTCTCTCTCTCTCTCTCTCTCTCTATCTATCTATCTATCTATCTATCTCTCTTGGTCTGTCTCTGTCTCTCTCTCTGTCTCTCTCTGTATATATCTCTCTCTATATATAATTCTCTCACAAATACATACTATTGAAGAAATGTAACATTTTGAAAATAAATTAATTAATTAATTAAACTTAAATAAAATATTGATATGTTTAAAATGCAAATTTAAGTTCTCTTTATCTCCCCCTCCCTCTCTCTATATATCTCTCTCGAACATACATAACTTTTAATTGGATAAAAAGAAAATAGATTCATTAAGCATGTTTCTACGACATATTCGATAAAAAATGACAGGTAATTTTTTTTTATTTTACGAACAACTCAATCAAGGATCTAAAAAAATATATTCATCAGGTAATATTGAGTATTCGATGCAGAAGCAGCAGCAGCCGACACCGACAGCTTAAAAATAGAATTCTAAATTGTTGACCGGTATCAAGTTGTGAAAGAAGCAGCAGCAGCAGCAGCCGCAGCCGCCGCTACTCTGTCTACTACCTTTTTTTTGCCTTCGTTCATCTCCTCCCACCTTCGCTTCAACATACATAACTTTCAATGAGATAAACAGAAGAAAAGATGACGTACATTTTTGTCAAAATTTCAACGAAGGGGATTTTTAAAAATTACATCAGTTCTCTTTAAACATGAATGTACGACATATTCCGTCAAAAATGACAGAGAAATGTTTCATTTTACAAACATCGAAAAAATATTTTATTATGTAATATCGAGTATGCAAAGCAGAAGCAGCAGCAGCCGACACTGATAGCTGAATAATGAATTCTGAATTGTTGACCGGTATCAATTTTGTAAAAAGCAGCAGCAGCCGTCGACGCTACTTTGCCAACTACATTTTTTTCACCTTCGATTCTTTTCCTCCCACTTCCTTTCTTCCATACTGCAAATCGGGACGGACACACGTACGTTCACTGTTATTATGTAGATGTATGTATTAGTGATCAGTCGATTCCAATATTTTCCCGATTCCGATAAAATTACCGATTCTGTTCTAAATTCCTGATTCCGATACAATTACCGATTCCGATTCTAAAATCTCCTAATCGCCTAAAAAGGTAGAATTTCATTTTTGTGGAGGGGGGGGGGGGCAACGGAGAGTCCTAATCTTATTTTAAATGCAAACATAATTTTCTTTTTGACAAATTTGAAAAACTTTTAATGTTTTCCTGTATGTATTGTATCTAAGATTTTGATAAACTCATTGTGAGATTTTCATCCATATTTTTCACTTGTGCCGTTTTTTCTATTTTTCCACTTGTGCCGTTTTTAACTGTGCTATTTTTAGTGGTGCGATTTTTTTCTGGTGCCATTTTTACTTAAATTCGTTACTATGATCTTAGTTTTACTGGTAGTTTAAAATCTATAAATATTTATCATTTTATCATTAGTACCAGCAATAGAAAGTTGAGTTTTAAACAAAAAACAATTAAAAGAATCGTTTTTGGAATCGTGAATAATGCTCACATTTTTCCCATTCAGATACCGATACCTAAAAAAGTTCCGATTTTTTCGATTCTCAATTTCGATTCCGATTAATCGTCCCAACACTAATATGCATGCATTAGTTCGACTGAAAAGTTCAACAAAATACATGCAGGATGTTTTCCCACTTCCGGAGACTTTTATGTCTGTGTGGTAACGTGTCTTTTTTCCGGAGTTCACAAAAGGTGTCATGCCATCAACAATAATGCATACCAAACGAATTTGTGTGAGATCTTTGTAATAGCGTATGACGGCTTACATGTTCGTTTAAATGACATCGTGTATGCTTTGGAATGTTTATAAATAAAAACATTGCAACGGTGAACTACTACTACTACTACTACTACTACTACTACTACTACTACTATATACTATAATAATAATAATAATAATAATAATAATAATAATAATAATGATAATAATAATAATAATAATAATAATAATAATAATAATAATAATAATAATAATAATAATAATAATAATAATTAATAATTAATAATACTGTTACAACATTATTACCTATGTCGCTAGCGATTGCATATGAATTTTAACAAGGGTCGAACTAAGTGCAGGTCATGGGACGCAAAATCCGACAAACACAGAATAAACCATTGATAGGATGACCTATGAGGTCAAAACACAAAGTATGAGGTTAAGTGGGTAAAAGACAAAGGAGTATGAGTCGAGATGACGAATGACGTCACGTGTCGAGTTGAGAGGAAATACAAGTTTTAGAATCAGTTCCGTATAGAAGCCGATGCCAGGCGGACGTTCAACAATAGTCTGTAATACTTTTTCAAAAAGCTATAATCGACAGAAGGCGAAAATCTCCCCCCCTTGTCGCTTGACGATTAAAAAAAAAGAAGTAAAGAACAAAGGAAGTATTCAGCGCAAAAAGAGAGGAAGGAGAAAAAGTCCCGTATACAGATTTAAGTAACGTTAGAAAACGTTACTACTACTACTACTACTACTACTACTACTACTACTACTACTACTACTACTACTACTGCTACTACTACTACTACTACTACTACTACTACTACTAATAATAATAATAATAATAATAATGATAATGATAATTATTATTATTATTATTATTATTATTATTATTATTATTATTATTATTATTCGTGAACCCGGTGAACTGATACTGCAAGAAATCTGATTACCCCCCCCCCTCCAAATGATGGCATCAGCCTCATCTGATATCACACGGAAAAGTTCGTAAAGTGTCAATGAGAATGGAAATACCGAGGAGTGAGAGCATTGGAAGGGTTCGGAGAGTACCGAGACCTTGGGGGGGGGGACGCTGCCAACGAGAAATCAATGGTAAGCGGCTGTTGCGATAAAGCTAAATCATTTGAAATAATTACCGAAAGAGGTGAAGACAACTGGAAATCTGTGGAGACTTGTTGTCATTCAGACTCTACGGAATAACATCAGTTAGTTTCAGTAAGCATCACTGATGATGACCTGTGTGAGAACTCCTAGTGGGTATAATAATAATAATAATAATAATAATAATAATAATAATAATAATAATAATAATAATAATGAGACGTGATTTCATAACAGACAACAACAAAAAATGAAAAACTGCCAAATCGTAGATTTCGCCGTCCTAACAGTTCACAGAGTGAAGTTCTAGGAGATTGAAAAACGAAGCAAACACAGGGAACTTTCTACAAAACTGAAAGGAACATGAAAAGGTTAGTATAATACGAATCATTTTTGTGGCACTAGGAACAATCCCGAAGAAAACTGAAAAAAAAAACCAAGAGAAATTGGAATTAAAGGGAAGATTGAGATCATACAAAAGACGAAAATGATGACAACAGCTAAAATCGTAATGAAAAACCTCGAATGCGGAAACCAATCCACATTAACTACGAACGATCACTAGCCGCACAGAAAGTTTAAATAGAAATAAAGCAAAAACAGAGAAAAAACACGCGAGTCCAAGGGAAGTAAAACCGCCAGAAATCCGATGAAATGTCCCCCTCACCCCGAACAAAAAAAAAAAACACACACACACACAAGTGATGACACAAGCATGGCCTTGTGTGACATAAAATAGTAATGAAGGAGCAAAGAGGGTAGAAAGACCGAGGAGAGAGAGAGAGAGAGAACCCACCAGACTTCTACTGGAAGGGTACGGAGAACAGTAAGACCCGAAGAGGTCTTATTGTCACTCAACTTCCAGAGAAGACCAACGGTCGTTGCTAGCCACAAATTAATGGTAAATGGCCGCTGCAATGACTCAAAATGATTTGCAATGGTTACCGAAAGAGGTGGGGAGCGCTGGAAATCTGGGTAGCCGCTGGGGAACACCACTTGTTATTGCCAGTGATCAATCACTGATAACGATTTGTGTGAAAACTTTTAGTGAGTAAATAATAATAATAATAATAATAATAATAATAATAATAATAATAATAATAATAATAATAATAATAATAATAATAAAAATTATAATAATTATAATAATTATAATAATAATAATTATAATAATAATCATTATAATAATAATAATAATAATAAAAATTATAATAATTATAATAATTATAATAATAATAATTATAATAATAATCATTATAATAATAATAATTATAATAATAATTATAATAATAATTATAATAATAATAACTATTATTAAAATAATTATAATAATAATAATTATAATAATAATAATTATAATAATAATAATAATAATAATAATAATAATAATAATAAAAATTATAATAATTATAATAATTATAATAATAATAATTATAATAATAATCATTATAATAATAATAATAATAATAATTATAATAATAATTATAACAATAATAATTATTATTATAATAATTATAATAATAATAATTATAATAATAATAATTATAATAATAATTATAATAATAATAATAATTATAATAATAATTATAATAATAATTATTGTTATTATAATTATTTACTCATAATAATAATAATAATAATAATAATAATAATAATAATAATAATAATAATAATAATAATAGATCCTACCAAATTTTAGATTTTGCCGTCCCAGCAGACCACAGGGTAAAGATCAAAGAGACGGAGAAACGAAAAAAAAAACTGGGAATTTGTCAGAGAACAGAAAGTATTATGGAACACGAAGTCAAGATAATACCAATAATCGTAGGATCACTAGAAACAATCCCTCAAAAATTTGGCCAAAAGACTATAAAAAAATTAGAATCAAGGAGAAGACTGAGACTATACAAAGGATGGCAATGATGAAAACAGCTGAAATCTTAAAGAAAATCCTCGAATGCGGAAACCCAGTCACAGAAACTACAAATACTAATCAGCCAGATGGAAACTACAACAGAAGTAAAACAAAAAGGTGGAAGGAAACCAAGGTAACTGAAACTGCAATAAATCTTATAAACTGTGCCCCCCCCCCCCCAAAAAAAAGCATCAGCCTCGGCTGATACCACTCAAAATAGTCATGAAGTGTACAGGACGATGGAAAGATTCAGGAAGGAGAACATTAACCAGGTTATCGAAAGAGGTGGAGATTACTGGAAATCTTGAGAGACTAGTTGTTCCTCAGACCCCAGGGAATACCACGGATTGTTATCAGTGAGCAATCAGTGATAGTGACATAGCGAGTATATGATAATTATAATAATTCCGAAACATACACATCAACGTTTCAACCGCCATGCGGACGGCCATGCGCAATGACAAAGCACTCACAGAAATTAATTTGGGTTGCGTTATCGCAGATGACACGTTTTGATGTCGACATGATCTTCTTTTGCGTACAATCGTTATTCAGAGTAACATAGAGTTGCCCCCATGCAAGACTTTTCCTAACTCAAAATAGAGCAGGTGCCGCTTGGTATGCAAAAACAGAGATAAAAGACATCTATTCTTCTCTTTTGGTCAAGCGATGCCAATACCCAAGCACTAGTTGCACCTTCTAAAATCCAACTTCTCCTCACCGTGATAGGTAATGTGGCAACGTGGTAGTGTCAGAGTTAACCGGCTAAGAGGGCTCTGGTGAAAATCCAGGAAAAGTCGGCATTAAAATACGTCGTTCCCCGGTCGTCCCTGCCTCTTCACGTGGCAAGCAATGACGTATCAGGCGTAGAACCCCAAATCAATAGAGTCCAAGTGGCAACGTTGCTTCTACGCCATTTTCTTGCATGTTCTGGGCCAAACCTTCCCCGAATTCGCATGCCACCGCTGAGCTTTGTTGTTTTTTGTGTCGCGAGTAAACACCTGAAATGTAGCAGATTAACGAATAGCTACGACAAACGAGGATGACGTCATAGAGACTAGACAATCAAAAGAAACCAGCACAAGTTGCAGTTATCGTAGATATATATGTAGACTAGTGTTGGATAATGGCCCTATGGGGATGGACGCATCTGTTGGAGATCGGGTTTGACTTGCGCGATTTGTAGCGGAGTCATCCCATGCAAAGTTGGTGCGATGTGTTCCCACGGTTCGCGGGGATAGTAACGAGACCTTAAGTTTAAAGATTAGGTCACACCTGCGTGTTGATCACGATATTTCGTGACGTCAGTTTTTCCCCGCTGGGAAAATTGGAGTGTGATTAACAGTTCTCGATTGGAAGCCGACAAGAAAAAAACGATAGTCATGTAGCTGTTACAAGCTGAGAGATTTCGAATCCCAAAAAATGAGAGCCAGAGTAGATCTCTAATGTTCCTCCCTTTGCAAGTAGCTAAGTGATTAGGTGATTAATTTAGGAAATTAACTAGCGTAGCCTCTCTCTCTCTATATATCTCTCTCTCTCTCTATCTCTCTCTCTCTGCGACAACGAACTTCCCAGTGTCGACACGCAGAATACCAATAAATGGAAAAATTAAAAAGAAAAAGAAACCTTGTTATATTTTATTGTGTACGGGAAGATTTGGTTTCAGTTACAGAAAGAAACCGCCGGCCGAAAATGTAACAGCGACACAAAGCGCAGAGAATGGCGGCGGCGACGGAGCGACTAACGATGGCAGCGGCGACGCAGAGGCCTACAGAGATGTCAAGCTGCAGGCGACAAGGTTAGTATGAATAGTTGCATACAATGGCGAGGCAATGGAGAAAGAGAGAGACAAGGTTAGTACGAATAGTTTTGCAGCAGGGAAATGCGAATCGAGAAACGACATATCGTTCCATTAGTAGCGATGCCGTTCGTTCTGGATCAACAGAGGAAAAGTTCTACGACGACAAGAGATTCCGACACAACGTATTAAGAACCAGTAAATGTAACACTAGCAGGAAGACCCGACATTGCCTGGGATTAGATAAGGTACCCTATAACTTAATGCCCATAAGCCATAACACCCTATTATCTATCTATTCTTATTTTTTATGACTTATGATATTCAATTTTGATAGAGAACCCCCAAGCATTTAGGGGAGGAAAGAAGGTATAAGTACAGAGACATTTATTAGATAGATTTCAGTAAATTTATAGTCTTTAAACCCTTTTGAGGTATATCCGGATTTTTTTAACCTACAAAACTGGAGACCATCTAAACTTTTTAAATATTTTTTTTCACGTTATGAATGAAAAAAGCAGTTGTATTTTCTTTTACGGGTATCCGACGAGAACGCAGGTGCCACGATGTTATTGTACCCCCTTTGATCAAAATAAAATATACTTATAAAAGTACTCTGGGTAATTTACCAAATCGATCGGTACTACAACTTTCTAATGAGCGGTGGAAAGAAAAACTACAACTCATTGGAGCGGGGGAAAGAAAAACTACCATTATCTAATGAGCGGGGATAAGAAAAACTACTACTTTCTAATGAGCGGGTGACAGAAAACGTACAACTTTCTAACGAGCGGGTGACAGAAAAACTACAACTTTCTAATGAGCGGGTGACAGAAAAACTACAACTTTCTCATGAATGAGTGAAATAAAAATTACAACTTACCTAATGCACGGGTGAAAGTAAAACTACAACTTTCTAATGAGCTGGGGAAAGATAAACTACAACTTTCTAATGAGCGGGTGAAATAAAAACTACATCTTTCTCATGAGTGAGTAAAATAAAAACTGCAACTTTATAATGAGCGGGTGAAACATTACAGTTTTCTAATGAGAGGGTGAAAGACAAACCCAACTTTTTCATTAGCGGGCCAAAGAAAAACTGTAAAAATAATTATTCTACTCGCTTTATAGTATGGAAAAAAGGCTAAAAAAGGTCATCAAAGAAAACAGCATTAAGTTGGACATTGGTTGATGTTAAGTAATGTTCCCCACACACTTTTGACTTTACCATACACCTTTTCCTTTTAAATCCTCTTTCACCCTTTAAAACTACTAGTGTGAAAACTGTTCAGTCCCCCGTTCTTTATTCCATGATCGAAATATCCAGCTATGAGTCATATTGACCACACTTCCTTACATTCGCTTACTTTGTGCCCTTCCACTGACCCCCACTTCCCCGTTCTTACTTTTATAAACGTTACATGTTCATTTATACTAAGTACGCTGAGTAATATAGTGACATAGTATATATTATTGTTGGGGTTTATTTTCATTTTTAATTCATAAATCACACAAAATACATCTGTTTTCGGCATAATAATGTATTTGAGTAATGTAACAGACACCACAGCTTCAATAGAATAAGTTGACGCCAAGACATGAAGTGGTGTTGGCAATCATTGTGATTGAAATGTTGGCGTGCAGAGGGCGCTTTGGCACCGGCGGCAGTTTAAATCTCTGTCGGGGGTCAGAGTGCGCCACTCTTTTGACCGATAACAAGCACACGGTTGATGTTAAGAGTCGGAATAGGGCCAGGGGCGAGAAAAAGAAAAGAAGGAAAAAGGAAAATACATGATTAAATTAACTATGTAAGATGGTAGTTGAAGTGTTTTGGATGACGTGATGAATACAACGGCCATTGTTGATGTCGTCTTATGCGGGAATCCTCTCTCCATCGCCATCAGCAACGGCTAACCTACTGACTAAATATATATAAAACTCCGATAAAAAAATGCTGATAGATAGAAAACTTTAAAATAGCCGATAACAGCGGATTCACGTAAGTAAGCGGGAGAAAGTGTGTATGGGGGGTATTGTTTTTTTTTGTTCTTTATTCTTTCCTCTCTTTTTCTTTCTGTCTTTATACCTAGTTTTTTTTCAGACCAAACTATTTATCAGGCAATCGGCTTTCAACTATTATGTAATCCCTCTCTCTTTCTCTTACTCGCTCTCTATATCTAACACATAAAGAAAAGTCGGTCGTATTCTCGCCATTACTCTTGGCATCTGCCAAATCTATATTTGATTCTGTCTAGCCTATCCGTGTTATTAACATAATAAAAGAGGAATTACAATCGATTTCATCTATTACATACTGTTCAGTCTTGCGTAGAATAAATGCCTTAGCATTAATCTCTCTTTGTCGGCCCTTTTTTCTTAAGAGATTCTTCCAGCACCAACACCGGGCGAGAAGCTTCCGGTGCCCTGTCCCCGTTCTTTTAGAGGCCTTTCACTCGACCCTCATGGAGAGTGTCAATCTCTTTAAATATCTTCACATTTCTGAGCATCTCCAGTAAGAAATATTACATTTCTTCTCTCTAGGAGTAGATTTAAATAGTGCTAGAATTATTATATTTTTATTTCTTTTATCTAACGACGTTTGCTTTCCTTTCACCCAACACGTGTAGCCTACATCACGTCGCCTGTAACTTGCCTATTTTTAGCATAATTGTATTTCTTCTTATTTTACTATTATCTTTTATGCGCAAATGTTTTCTATTCTGTAATTTTATTAGTGTACGGCTGTCTTTAGATTTTAGTAAACTCCTCGTTCCTGTATCATCTCTATTTTGTATTTACGTGTTTCTGAAACAAGTTTACGTACTTTTTTACAGTTTTACCTCTGTCGATATGCAATAAACCTGCGTCTAAAATATAATGTGATTTCTTGTCGATAGGAGTTTATGTTAGCTGTCCGAAGGTTGTTCGTTTCTACAAAATAACGCATCCCGGAGAAAGCATACATACTATATCCGATCAGATATATCCTTCAGTAAGAGATATTCCACGATAAACACCGCTATTTACCATTGGATACAAGTGTATGTTGATGCGCTCCATCGAATTTGTTACACTGGTGCCCCCTCGATATAAATACCACCGACTAACCTGACAAGAAGCAAAATTCCCAAACTGTCCGGGGCTTTCTATTCTAATTGCTTCTTTCTTCGAACTGATAGCTTTGGAATTTTCACCCTGCTCCCTGTTTCCATGACTGTATAAACATGCAGATATTTAAATGTAATGTGAACAAACATCTCGCTGCACAACTCCCCATTTAGTATGTCTCTATAAATCTGGCCCCTAAGTCACAGAAGCCACTTATGTCTCAGTGGTAATGTGTTTTGTTTGGAGTGAATAAAAGTTTTTAAAATATTATTTTTAAATTAAGCAATCACATCGTTGCGTTTGTTAAATATAAGGACAGGCTAACTTCCCGCAAAGAGAAAAAGAGAAAGAGAGAGAGAGAAAGAGAAAGAGAGAGAAAGAGAGAGAGAAATAATAGGAGGCTATTTACACGTCTTTTGTTTGGAAAGAAATCATAGACAGATTATATTATTATTTGTACTCACTAGGGGTTCTCACACGACAACAACCAGTAATATTCCCTGGAGTCTGAGTGACAACAAGCCTCCCCAGAACAAGCAATTATTATTATTATGTACTCACTAGGAGTTCTCACACAGGTCATCAGTGATTGCTCACCGACAACCGGTGGTGTTCCCTGAGTGACAACAAGTCTCCCCAGATTTCCAGTATTCTCCACCTCTTTTCGATAGCCACCGCAAATAAACTTGCAGTATCACAACAGCCGTTTACCATTGATTTTTCGCTGGTAAGGACCATTGGTCTTCTCTGGTATTTGGTTTGCAATAAGCCTCCCTAAGGTCCCAGCAGTCTCTGCACTTTCAGTGGAGGATTATGCTGTCCCTCCTCGGTCTTCTCATCCTCCTTGACTCTATGCAAATATTTTGTATGGTGTCAGCCTAGGCTGGCGCCATTTTTTTTTTTAACTTTAAAATGTTTGTTTTTTTTGTTTTTTTTGTGTGTGTGGGGGGGGGGGGAGCCGATGGCATTATTATTATTATTATTATTATTATTATTATTATTATTATTATTATTATTATTATTATTATTATTATTTATTTTATTTATTGTTTTTCCACCTTCTTCTTCTTCCTCCTCTTCTTCTTTGTTTATCTTTTTCTTCTCCCTCTTCTTCTTCTTCTATTTAAAAAGGATTGGAAAAAACCCCTAAATAATCCCGGGTAACACTATGGCTAGTATATTCAGATATGTCGCAATCGGTAGTCACAAACATCCGAAGTTCTAATAGTTGAGTTAGTGCGCTCCATAAAGCTAGCCCAACTGATGAGTCTTGAAAATACGAAACGGCTGTTAATTATATTAATTGTGATTTCAAATATTCGAATCCAGTTCCGAAAATAAATAGTCAAAAATAAAATGAACGTTGCTGAATATTTATTCGCAGACGTGAAATGATAATTATATGCTTCTAGAATTTACCATATATATATATATATATAGTCCTGCCTTTTCCGGGCGTTATGCGCCGTTTGCTTGTTTATTGGTTGTAACCTCACCCGCTGGGGGAGTAACATTCTAGGTGAGCAACCCCTTTTTGCTTCATATGCCAACAAGGGGAGTCCTTGTTAGGTGTAGCAGCCCCTGTTAGATTATAATCCAGGCAGTATGCCCTGTCATCTTTTTGCGCTTTTTTACTCCATTTTTGGAGGGGTCACTCTTTAGTGGAAGTACCCCCTGACTGGGGGATCCATTTCTTGTGGGAGCCGCCTGAGGGCTAGGGGATGTACCGCATTTCGCAGTATTATTAATGGTGGTGTGGTTCTGCATTCTCTCTTCCATGTCTCCGCCAATTGAAGAAGAAGGGGGGGGTAAAAAGTTCACGATTTCAACTGGCGTGAAGACGGCGTATATGGGAAGCCGTCTTCGCGCCAAAAGGGTGGCACTGGAAACGCAAGAGGGGGAACCATAACTGAGAGAGAGAGAGACAGACAGAGAGACAAAGAGAGACAGAGCGAGAGAGAGAGAGAGAGAGAGGGAGAGAGAGAGAGAGAGAGAGAGAAAGGCAGACAGACAGAGGGAGCATCAAAGTGTAGTATCTGTTCCGATGGATACTGCATCCTATAGACCGGTATCGTCTTGGCCTTCGGGGCTTGATTTACTCCGGGTCTATGAGTCTGTCTTGTGCAGTTCTAGGAGGTTCACCCTCTCAGGCTTTGCCTTCTCACCCGTTGAGAACGGGTTAGTTTATTGCTAATCGCCTGAGGCGCTCCTACCGGGGAATGCCGACGGGGCTGCCCAGGCAATTTTTAAGGGTTATAGGTGCTTTTCCTCTAGAGTGCTGACTTATAAAATCCCACTTTCCGACCTTATGTCACATTTTACTTTGTGGGAGGTAGATAAGTACCCTATTTGTCGCTATAGCTTACGGGAGAGGCAGGTACATGTCAACCCCGAGTGGGAAGAAAAAAGAGAGAAAGTGGGGCATGCTGTTAGGTAACAGCTGATAACAAAAAAAGAGTTGAGAAGGTGTCACTGCATTTCTCGACGATGAGAAGGTAGGTCGAGGAATGACAGAGACGATAGCGAAACTTTTGGGGGGAAAGTGTAGAAAAATGGAACAGATACTACACTTTGAATTTTTTATTTGCACAAAATATAAAAAATACAGTCGGAACAAAGTAGGCACAAGGTCATCAAAAGTGTGATACAAATGGCTACACTACGCTTAACTCATCACCACAATACCGGATTTACACTAGGGGCGTCCCAGTTAAGATATCCCCAAACTGGTTTTAAAATGTTATTGTTCATAAAAAGACATATATACAAGAATTTGAATTACCTACTAGACACTATCCTCGAGTGTCTTCGGTCTCTCTGTACAAGGGTTTGTCAGGATAACCTGACATGAGGATACTTACCCCTACAAGTAAACCCAGACCAAATATTCAAAATTACATAGTATCTGCAGCACAAATAAGATCCGCTCAGCACGGTTATACACTTGCTCATACGAGGAATAGTACATCTTCTCTTAGTGATGTTACCTTAATAACAGCACTCAGCTGGATACTCCACCAGACTAGATGAATTCTTGTCCTGGAATCCGGTAAGACCAACAGACCACAAGAAATATATACTATGACATACTTGACTGATCAGTTGGGAAGAGAATAAATTTATTATTCTTAATAGAATATTCGGGTATCTATGTATCTAATATAGAGATCAAGTGTTAGCCCCAGGAAGGGGCCCCTTGATTTCTGAGAACTTCGACTGAAGTAAAATGAAACATTAAGAATTTACTTTGATCTTTGCCAGAAGCCTCTTTTTATAGCCAGCCTTAAGAAGAGACACGATACCGTACGAAAAATGTAAAAAAAAAGCATATTTATTAGAGTATGCTTGCAAATAACTTTTTCTATTTTAAATGCACTGATAGCATGCACGTGCTTATAAGATGAGCTGTTTCATTACCGGTCCAGTAACAACAGGAAGACACTTCGATAACAACGAGAAGGAAATAGACTTTACTAACGATAAAAAAAGATAATACCTTTACCTTTGTCATGCAACTCTAGTCTTTGAGGAAATATAATTTATCTGAAAAAATTAAGACAAAATCAAGAAAAAATAAAGAAAAGTTTTTAATAAAAAAAAATAGGTGTATCGTATTCGCGGTTTCTAAATCATTTTTCCTATTTTCAAATTTATATTAATTCGAATTTCAAATATTTGAATCGAGTTCCGAAAATAAATACTGAACACGTTTCCTGCATTTTGATGAATAAATAATAATATGATGATGGTCTATCCGTCGGAAATGTAACTAAAATGTAATCTTGTAAATAAAGCTGATTCTAGGAAACGTGCGTACATAGAGAAGACATGTTGATTATTTATTTCCGGAACTCGATTCAAATATTTGAAATTCTGAATAATGTTTTGAATTTTTCTTGTGATTCACTATTAATATATGTAAACTCTAATTAATATAACCACTTAATCATTGAAATAATATCTATATATTTTTTTAATAAAAAAATACATGGATGAGTCTCATCAATCATGAGAATTAAAAAAAAATATTTTAGTTTATCAACTAGAATTTTTACTAATGCATACGTATATATTTATATATATATATATATATATATATATATATATATATATATATATATATTTGTGTTATAATGAAATAATGTTTATACATGCCTGCGTATGGTTATGTGCGTGATGTCGTCTCCGAATTTGGTCTGTGTCTACTTTCAAATCCCCTTTTTTTTAGGTCACCCCCACCCACAATATACATTAGTCGCTAGACAGTAAGTGCCATCAACCATAGAGAAGAGGGAAGGTTAATACTGGTAATTTTTTGACACGACCCGATTTTTTAGAAACATTAACCCCCCTTCTCCTTTCTCCTCTATGCCCACTATTACAATTTCTACTTATACATATGGCCTTACCTTCCCTGTCTGTAATCAATCATGCAATTCCACTCTCACATTATACTTATAGATTAGATATGCTTCAAATTTCCCCCTCTCTCTAAATATGTATTACATAGGTTGTTACTCCCTCTCTCTCCAATTATATTTGAATTGTCGAGTGTTAATTTAAACTTTTTTCAGTTTCAAAAATGTAATCGTCTAAATCGGATGCTTGAAAATACCACAAGGTTGAAATAAATTATTGTATCGATGATTATGTAATTTCGTGTTACTATATTTTATGATATATATATATATTATTCCAGACATTTAATTTCCCTGATGATCTGCCAAGCAAGTACCTGCTTGGTAGTGAAACACGTGTAGGAAAAACATTTAATTTGAATAAATAATATTTGTAAGAAAAAATATCTTTAATGGTGATCATTGGTGTCCTGGTATTAAAAGAAAAATTCTAGTTAATAACACTTACATTATACATTTCGAAACCAATTTAAAAAAATACTGGAAGCTATCTGCATAAAAACATATCAACCTAAAATTAACATCAAATATGAAAACAGTGGTAACATTTTTTAAATGTTTAACGTAATGCAATTTTTGTATGTGATGCCATCCAGCGTTCCTGGATTTAAATTGTCAACGACTTCCTGGAACAATGTGAAAAACGTTTTATAAGCGTTTCTCCGCCGTCGTTTTAAAATTCTCTTCTTTCTCCAGCTTTTTCGTTCATTTGCTTTTGACACCTGGGGGTGATTCGACGAAGAATCGAAACTTGTGAAACCTATGAAACTTTTATTAATTTTCTTGATTTTCATACAAAAAAGTCATCAGAAAAATTGAAAAAATAAAAAATTCTGTTATGTTTGCATAAATGAGAAAATGCTGCCTAAATACAGACACAATATATATAAAGTCTTTAATGGTGATCATTGGTCTCCTGAAAAGAATGCTTTGGTAAGCCTTCATAAAATCGCATATAAATGCTCTGTACTCTGTAATCGAGTATCATCGAGCTTGTTTTTGTTGGCACAACCCCGGTCTTCACTGAATGATCTATTTTATAAGTGAAAAAAAAGATATATATATATATATATATATATATATATATATATATATATATATAATTTAGGTTTATTTTATATTCCAATAACCATGGTTTTTATTTTTTTAATTTTTTTCATTTTTTTACATTTTCAAAAACATAACATTCCTGTGAGACTCGTTCCTCTTGAAGTCGTCCAACCAACTTTATTATGTCAATATCGGCTCTGCACACCCCCAAGATCAGAAAAAATCCACAAAGAAGAAAAATTCTCAATTTGAAAGGTCTTGAAAAAAACCTACACCCCACAGTGGGTCCTTGTGGGCAAAAACAAAGAAAAGAACAAAGAAAAAAACACTCAAACATGAAAAAAACTCATGATGACGTCATTTTGAATTTTTCAGTTCAGAGTTAGCATTCGAAATTTCAATTCAGTGATATTCCGTTAATATAGTTAATTAATTTTATCATTTATTTATTAAAAGTTAAAATTCACTCGAAGCTAAGTTTAATTGGCTAAAATTACTTCATTTAAATTACAAATGCCTATATATTTCATTTGAATACGAAACTAAAAGTAGAGCTAATCACCTTTAATGCACCAGTTAGGAAGCAGTTTGACAGATTTTGCCACCCATTCGAGAAATGTAAAGATTGTTATACTTCGGTGTTTTAGTGAATGATGTTTAATATTTATTCCATGATAAATGCCAGTATACTGAAATCATATGCCCTTAATAGGGTTAAGATGAAAATTCATATACACTAAATGTACAAAAGCAAGGAAATTCTCAAATTTTTACACTTTTATTGTCATTAAGGGTATGCGAGCACAACAGGGCTATGTATTTTACTGGTAGGAATTTTTCTTCAGCGCACCTCACACACTTCATCCACTCATGCATAGATATTTATACTGTAGTGATGTGATAATGAAATGGTTTGGTTGATATGTATTCATACCCTTAATGACAATAAAAGTCTAAAAATTTGGGAATTTCCTTGCTTTTATACATTTAGTGTATATGAATTTTCATCTTAACCCTATTAAGGGCATATGATTTCAGTATACTGGCATTTATCATGGAATGTAACTACTTTTGTAAAGGCTATGCCTCAAGACAATGGTAATTTTTAAGTTTTTTTTAATTTTCTGGAAAACTAAGGTATATGGTAAACTGATATTAAAATGCCATCAACTAGACCCTAGAACCTCTATCTCTGCCAAAAATCATCTGAATCCATCAAATAGTTGATGAGATACAGGGTTGCACATACGTACGTACGTACGTACGTACGTACGTACACACGGATAACACAAACTCACTTTTGACATTTCTGCATCTCTGGGTTGCCTTGACTAATGATGCTGAAATTCTACACACTTATAGAACCTATCAAATGAAAATTTTGTGCAGAGTTTGAACTAATTTAGTTTATTGGTTTTGGAGTTATGACTGATCAAAGAAATGAGATTTCTAGCATAGGTCGTTTTTTAAGTTTATTAAGGCATAGAGCGCTATCGCGCCTCCCTTGATTTATAAAACGTTTAAATTGACTCTAAGATAAATTTAATTGCCCAGATTTCTTCACTCAAGCTGTAAGTTTCTATTTGAATGCGAGACTAAAAGCAGAGTAAACCCCTTTCAAACACAACAGTTTGTGGTCAACCAGAAAAGACCGAACTATCTAAAGGAGCAATTATAGATTTGTTATGTTCTATTAAATGGTTTTAATTACTTATTAATAAAGTATTAAGAGAATTTAATAAAATTTCAAAAGAAATTTACCCAAAGTTAATTGTCATTACATTTCATACTTCATTCATGTTGTGAGTGTTTAATTACTTTATTTGAATACGAGAACTAAGTGTGGAGTATGCCCGATTATGCGTTCCCTTTTAATTATAGGATTAATTTTCTTATTGTATAATATTTAAGGAAGATAAAGTTTCACATTCATTATGAGGCATCATTTCCAATCTATATGCGAGGTTTCTTATATAATGTGTGTCTTCTACAAGTGGCTATAGTTTTAGAGTATCATGTTTCTAAAGTTTCTTGTGTCCACTATATTTATTAATGTATTAATAATGTTTACAACTAGACAAATATACTCTAGGTGTTATGTGTTGCCTAAGATTTGATAGAGTATTTTTCAATAAAGAATATATATTTTATTGCTACTCGAAATTGCATTGGTTCTTTCCGTTTAGCTTCTTAAGTTATATTGAGCGTCTAACCCTATTATTATGTATTCATGAATTCTATTGAGTTCGTGAATTCGTGGATTCTATTGAGTTAGTGTATTCGTGGATTTCGTTGAGTGAGTGTATTCGTGGATTTCGTGTAGTTAGTGTATTCGTGGATTTCGTTGAGTTAGTGTATTCGTGGATTTCGTTGAGTTAGTGTATTCGTGGATTTCGTTGAGTGAGTGTATTCGTGGATTTCGTTGAGTTAGTGTATTCGTGGATTTCGTTGAGTTAGTGTATTCGTGGATTTCGTTGAGTGAATGTATTCGTGGATTTCGTTGAGTGAGTGTATTCGTGGATTTCGTTGAGTTAGTGTATTCGTGGATTTCGTTGAGTGAGTGTATTCGTGGATTTCGTTGAGTGAGTGTATTCGTGGATTTCGTTGAGTTAGTGTATTCGTGGATTCTATATTTACTTATTTTAACAATGAGGTATTATTGTTCTATTATATACTAGTAGATTTTCAGTTACTTTTGCCTATGTTATCTTAGAATATCCCTATGCCGTAAATAGTTTTCATATTAACATTGATGAATGGTTAATACATATATATATATATATATATATATATATATATATATATATATATATATATATATAATTTTCTGTAAAAACAATTAAGTGCTTTCTGTTGTAAGTATCGTAAAAAATGTGATAAAAATGAAAAATTTAATTTAAATATGATATAATTTCTCCTACCTCCAATAGAAGCTTCGTTAATTTATTTTCCAATCCATTTAGAACATAGGCATGAAGAGGTGCAGCTTATTTACATCCTTAATCCAAATAAGTCTGCACATGTGTAGCCAAAATATTTGTAAAATTTAAAAGTTCTCCTTATTATTGAACACTTTTATATTAACACAGTAAGAATTCACCGAATTTTCCATTGCAGACATCGATTTAGTCTGCCTTAACGTGCAAGTTCTTCAAGCTTAGATATACACCATACATTTTTCGGTAATCACAGCGTTTATCCTCTTACTCTATATATATACATATATATATATATATATATATATATATATATATATAGTTACACACATACAGCTACGTTTCATTCGTGTTGCTAGACGCACCGATATCCAAAACCCATCTGATACTCTACTGATTGAGCTAACGAAGCTTCTATTGGAGGTAGGTGTGTGAGTTTGTATGAGTAAACTTTTATCTCTCACGAAACAGTGAGGGAGTAAAACACGTGGCTTTTTCTAACCCCAAGACGAAATCATTTCAAATGGTGAGAGAAAGCGGGAAAGTAAATAGTAAGTCATGCACCCACCTGCGAGTTACCTCCACTTGAAATAAATTCGGAAAGAAATCCTAAAATCTGTAATAATAAGCCAACGTTGAGTGTTAATTTACATTTTATTACTGTCGTAATTCTATGAATATTTTAGTAATATATCTAGATGAATAGCGAGTGCAAACACTAGCGAAGCATACTTTTCCCCGTCACTTTTGACGGAGGGTGTAACACTAATATCTATCTATCTATCTATCTATCTATCTATCTATATATATATATATATATATATATATATATATATATATATATATATATATATATATATATATATATATATATATCTTTGTAAACCCAATTGCATGATCAATTTGCGTTGCAAGTATTCAACATAACAACAGATAGTGTACAATCGTTTCTGAGACCATATATCTTTGTTTATATCAGATCATCTCGTCAGCACAGGGTATTGACACGAAATTAAAAGCCTATAGACAGCATCAATGGAATAGAGGTCAACATCCTCGATTATACAGCAAATTAGAAACGATGAGGGGGAGCTGATGCATGTAGAACTCAAATCAAAGCAGACCAGGTTGAAAACATTATTTATATATACATATATATATATAAAATGATAGATTGATTGACATGAGAATGAATACGTGTATGACAGATATCAAGAATAAGACAGATAGATAGATAGATAGATAGATAGAGAGAGAGAGAGAGAGAGTAAGGGGCTCGCAGACAAACAGACAGACAGACCGATAGACGGAG
>OY744518.1:82002407-82009907 GCA_963556195.1 Sepiola atlantica
AGATTATCAAGATTATCAATATTATCCAGATTGTCAAGATTATTAAGATGATCAAAATGATCAAGATGATCAAGATTATCAAGATTATCAAGATGATTAAGATTGTCAAGATTATCAAGATGATCAAGATTATCAAGATTATCAATATTATCCAGATTGTCAAGATTATTAAGATGATCAAAATGATCAAGATGATCAAGATGATCAAGATTATCAAGATGATCAAAATGATCAAGATTATCAAGATGATAAAGATGATCAAGATTATCAATATTATCCAGATTGTCAAGATTATTAAGATGATCAAGATGATCAAGATGATCAAGATGATCAAGATTATCAAGATGATAAAGATGATCAAGATTATCAATATTATCCAGATTGTCAAGATTATTAAGATGATCAAGATTATCAAGATGATCAAAATGATCAAGATGATCAAGATGATAAAGATTATCAAGATGATTAAGATTGTCAAGATTATCAAGATGATCAAGATTGTCAAGATTATTAAGATGATCAAGATTGTCAAGATGATCAAGCAAGCTACAAGATGAAGAAAAAAGTCAGGAGTTCTTAAGAAAACCCACGACGCGAAGCTAGACGACCACGAAGACGAAGATCACAGCCAAACAGAAAAGTGCAGAATGAAGAAGAAGATTAAGAAGAATTTCAGGTAAATTGTGAACTATTGTATTACAAGAGAGTTTTGAGAACTCCACGTACACACACGGTTAAGAACAAGAGTAGAAAAAAGGTTGCATGTAATTTATATCATCGTATTATCGATGGGATGCATTTTAAAAGAAACGCATACACGCATAAATGTTCATCCCACACACATTGATTCACCGTTGAAAGAGACTCCACAACCACATCGGCCTACACGGAAAGAACAAGTGAGTACAAATACTATAAAAAGGACTGCCAGTTTAAAGGCTAAAAAATGCCTTAACGAAAAAGTTTGAAAACGTTTCTAAACTTTCAAATTTCGAGAAGCGTTGATTTAAAGGACTTTTGAGCCCATTGGGAGAAAGCCATAACGTAACATATGCAGAATTATGGAAAAAAGAAATTTGATGTTATTTTACTAAGCACTGTACTCTGATGAAAATTGTTTTTGCATAAAATATAATTAGTTTAATGGAAATTGATAATGTGATCCTACAACTGAATAAATAAATGCATTGTGTTTTTAGATTTAGTAATCTGAAGAAAATGGTTAATGTTAATATTAATGCAATTATATATAAGAATTACCCAGTGAATTTCAATTTTACTGTGGGGAACGTGAAGGGGGCTTACCTGCGAAACGTCCTCGTGTTTGTCTGTCCTGTGCGCTGCGGATGAAGGAAAAGAATTCAACATAGCGTCCGTGAACCTTTATTACGTACGGTTCACGCGGAGTCTCGCGAAGTCACATTGCACGCATGCAAATTAGGTGTGCCTCAGCCTAATAAAAGCGGGTCTCTTACCGTCTTCAACGAAACGGTGCGAAGTAAGTGCACGTGTGACAAACGTAGAGATCTGCTTTGGAAGCTGACAGAGGACTTTGTGATCTACGGACAGAGTGATTTGCGTTTCTTGGGACCTTCGTTTTTTACTCTAGAGTGATTTGCGTTTTGTTGGACCTTCGTTATTACTTCAAGCTATTTCGGCCATGGACAAATTCGACTTGAGATTAATACCCGAGTTCGACGGCTCCCCCTCCGGACCCTCTGTAGTCGAGTGGTGGGAGAAAGCCGAGCGCGTCTGCAGACTTTGCAAGATAAAGGATCCTGCACTGGTCATCCCGCTGAGGCTGACCAAAGGAGCATATTCGGTGCATCAGCAGCTCGGAGACGAACCAGGCCTGGAGGAAGTTAGGCAGGCGCTATACGCAGCCTTTGCTGTGGATCCTTTCGTCGCCTGGAGGCAGTTCACCGAACGGCAGCTTGGGCTAGATGAGACTGTGGACGTCTACCTGGCCGATTTGAGGAGGCTAGCCGCGCCGTTCGGTGGAACAAGCGAGCGAATACTGGAATGCGCTTTTTTGACTGGACTCCCAGACAGCGCCAGCAGATTGCTGCGAGCATCGTCCAGACTCAGTGAGATTGGGCTTGACGAGTTGTTGGCCAGATCCCGAAACATTTTGAAAGAGGACAGAGCCGGTTTCGGCAGATGCGGAAGCGTCTTCACCACCAACAGAAGACGTGAGATGCTACAAATGCGGCGGGCCGAACCATTTTTCAAAAGACTGCCGAAGCTGAAGCGGTGCAAAGGACGCACCCGATCGAGGAACGTTAAAACGCGTGCGTTGCTACCGGTGCAACAAGCTGGGTCACGTGGCAAGAGGTTGTCGGGGAAACGGGCAAGGGGAGTAAGCTATAGCGCCAGTCTTCTCCCCAGATCGTCGCCAAATAAGGCGCTACCCGCAGTGAGCAATGCATGCTGTGACGCATGGGATGAGGAAAGGGTCCCGGTATTGACGGTTGGCGGTGGCTCGATTGCCTCTTGTGGCGTTAGCATCATTCGCGCAGGTGTCGGCGATGGGCCCACAGTTACCGTACGAGCCTTGGTTGTAAACGGTGACCTGCTCGGTTATGACCTGCTCCTGGGAATGGACGTCATCAAAGAATTGGGTGGTGTACGCATTGATGGTGAGGGTAGGGCACATTTCGCAAAAGCGGGCCTTGCTCTGAGTGCAACCATGAAGCTGGAACAGCCTGATTTTTGTGCGGAATTCGACCAGCGCACGAAGTCCTGGACAGCCTCCTGGAAGTGGTCGGAGGAGCAGCCACCCGAGAAATTATGCAATAAGGTGCCAGAATACAAAATTCTCCCCGGAGCTCGTGCAGAATACGACAAGGAACTACAAACTTGGATTAGTAATGGATGGCTAGTACCTTATTCAGAGAAGGAATTGAGTCCCCCAAAGTGCCTGATCCCGTTAATGGCGGTTATCCAACAGAATAAGCAGAAGGTGAGGCCGGTGCTCGCCAATCGGGAATTGAATGAGCACGTGGACCCTTTTACAGCTCGCGCGGACGTATGCACTGAAAAGTTGAGGGTATGGCGGCAAGCGGGATCTAACGTATCTGTACTGGATCTTCGCAAAGCATACCTTCAAGTGCGTGTACACAGATCATTATGGCCCTATCAAACAGTGTTCATCAAGGGGAAAAGGTATTGCCTAACCCGCATGGGATTTGGACTTAATGTGGCGCCATCAATTATGCAAATGATTGTTGACGCCATTCTGACTAAGGATGAGCGCATTCAGCGGGCAACATCTGCATATATTGATGACGTGTACGTGGACGAGGAAATTGTATCTGCGGCGCGCGCGAGGGAGCATCTCTACAACTTTGCCCTTCTCAGCAAGGAACCGGAAAGGCTACGGGATGGTGCACGGGTACTTGGTTTGCAGGTCTGGGAGGAAGATGACGTTCTGTATTGGAAACGAGGAAATTAAACCCCGGACATGCCTTGTGTTGTCACACGACGAAACGTATTTTCCTTGTGCGGAAAGTTAGTTGGACACCTTCCTGTGGGCGGCTGGCTTCGTGTTGCGGTGGCGTTTATCAAGCGGAGAGCCTCCGACGTCACCACTGGATGGGATGACAAAACTCATGACGTCCCTCTCAATACAATGCTCAAAGAGGTCCTCACCTAAGTGCACAAGGAAGACCCAGCGCGGGGCAGATGGTGCGTCGACAGCCAGAACCTTAGTGTGTGGGTTGATGCAATTTCTCTCGCCATTGGCGTATCGGTGGTCCATGATGGAACGGTGGTGGAAGACGCTTGCTGGTTACGCCCAGAAAAGGACTCCCAGCACATAAACCTGGCAGAACTTGATGCAGTTATCAAGGGGATAAACTTGGCAATCCTTTGGAAGACGACCACCCTGTGACTATTCACAGATTCTGCTTGCGTCCATAAGTGGATTTCAGATACTCTCACCGGGAGGGCCAGAGTACGAACCAAAGCCACGAGCGAGATGCTCATCCGACGGCGGCTCGACACGATCATGAAGCTGGTGAACGAATACGCGCTGTCAATAGAGGTGTCCCTGGTCAAATCCAGCCTGAACAAAGCAGATTGTTTGACGAGAGTACCTCAAAGATGGCTTGATGCCATAAGAAAGACTATTGAACCCATGCAGCCCGCCTGCGCCGCTTCTGTGACCCCCGTTCGATCTAATCACATCAAAGAAGTCCACCAACAAACCGGGCACCCTGGGGTCAAGCGGACCCTATATTTCGCTAAGTTGGTTTAACCAGGAGTACAGAGGGCAGACGTCAAGAAAGTGGTCAAAGACTGTGTAGCATGCCAATCCATTGATCCAGCACCCGTTCGCTGGGAGAAAGGAAAGCTGGGAGTGAAAAGCCATTGGAGCCGGCTGGCGATGGATATTATTCACCACAACGGTGAGGATTTCCTGACTCTCATTGATTGCGGTCCATCTAGGTTTGCGATATGGCGCATTCTGCGCCGGCAAAATGCAGCCATCATCGTCCGTCAGTTAAACAGTATTTTTCTTGAACGTGGCCCCCCAACGGAGATATTAACCGACAATGGCGCTGCATTCACCAGTGAGCAGTTCAGAAAGTTTGCTGATGGCTGGGGAGTACACCTGAGGTTTCGATGCGCCCACGTACCGAGTGGAAATGGGATCATCGAGCGGAATCACAGAACCGTCAAAACCATCGCGGCCAGGACGGGCTGCACAGTATTTGAGGCAGTCTACCTGTATAACGTAACCCCAAAGGATGATGTTTCACCCTCTACAGCGCCGGCTGACAGCTTGCACAGGTATCACGTCAGGGTGAAAGGCATAGAGACTAACCCGCTGCCCGAACTGGAAGTACCCAGAGAGAAACTAAAAAAAGGAGATGTCGTCTGGATTAAGAACCCGCGCGGCAAGTGTACGACGAAATACGGAATTGGACGCGTCACTGAAGTAATCAGCCCACAGGCGGTGCGGGTCGACGGTATGCCCCGTCACATTGAAGATTTACGGTTAGCAACGCAACCATCTCTGGACGACAAGAGCGAGTCAGAGTCAGAGAGCACTGAGGGGTCGCTCTGGCCTATGCCCCGTTCGATCAGTTCTTCCTCATCTCCGCATCTACACAAAGATGTGATAAATAAGTCGAATGCGATCTGTGCTATTAGATTACGCGACCAACCAGCTGAATGTGATCTACGCTACTATAGTCGAATGTAATCTGCTCTACTCCAGAGTTAGATAAATCAGCAAAATGTAACATGCGACCAATTAGTCAAATGATACCTACATTACTATAGCATGCAATCAATCAGTTGCATGTGATTCACGCTATTAGAGACTTTGATGATCCACGCTACTATAGCACGTGATCGTTAATTTGTATGTGATCTGTTCTAATAGAGGTTCTGATCAACCAACCAAATGTGATATGCGCTACTTAAACATGTGTTTAATCAATCAAATGTGATCTGCGCTTCTATAGCATGGGATCAATCAGTCAAATATGATAGACTCTTCTATAGCATATGGTCTATCAGTTAAATGTAATCTACACAAATATAGCATGTGATCAACAAATCAAATGTGATCAGCGCAAATATAGCATGCGATCAACAAATCAAGTGTGATCTGCGCTACTAGAGCATGTGACCAATCAGTTGCATGTTATCTACTCTATTAGAGCCCGTGATCAACCAGTAAAAAATTCCAAATCATTCAAATCATTATCTAGAAAAATTATAATTATAATTGTACAACATTTATCATAAAGCTATCGGATGGGCTGTCGTGTGCATGTTCAAAGGTTAAAATTCATACAAATCCGGTTGCTTGACTGGTAACTGTTGGCGATGCTAGAGCAAGAAACGTTTTGTAGGGATATATTCAACTTTTCAAATGACATGTAAATATGCAACTATCTCAGCCACTAATGATCCGTGTATGTACGAGGTTGTTTGTTGCACGTGCTTAGTCAAGCATGGATTTCGGTTCTGACTTTTTTTATACTCGACTTGTCAAGGCATGAGATTTATTCAATAATGGACATGTTGAAATAAAAACATAAAAATGTTTCGATTTTTGAAATATGTAAAGAAATGACAGGAAATAAAGAAATGACCGGAAATTAAGAAAAGACAAGAAAAAAAATAAAAGGCTGAAGTAGAATTTAAAAAGAAAGAAAGAATGAAAGAAAGAAAGAAAGAATGAAAGAAAGAATGAAAGAAATTAAAAAGAAAGAAAGAATGAAAGAAAAAAAGAAAGAATGAATGAAAGAATGAAAGAAAGAAAGAAAGAAAGAAATAATAAAAAGAAATAAAGAATAAAAGAAAATATAAGGGCTAAAAAAGAAAAAAAAAGGGAAAAAAATATTCAATGTCAGTAAGACAGAAAGAAAGGCTATAAAAGATGAAACATTGTAAGAAAAAATGTACGAAAGGCTGAGAAAAGAAGGAAAGAACGATATAAAGACTAAGAAGAAAAGAAAAGAAAATGTAAGAAAGAAACAAGGGAGAAACATTTAAAGAAATCAAGAAAGAAAGAACGACGGGAAAAAGAAAGAAAGAACGACAGAAAGAGTGAAAGAAAGAGAGAAACAAACGCTAAAACAGAAAGAAAGTAAGTAAGAAACACACAGAAGGTAAGAAAGAAAGGCTAAGAAATAAAGAGCAAGAAGCACAGGAAAGAATTTCAGAAAGAACGAGTGCTATTAATGAAAGCGAGAAAGAAAGAAATAAAGGCAATAAAAAGAAAGTGAGATAAGTAATAAAATAAACAAGGCTAAGAAAAACAGAAAGAAAGAAAGAAAAATGAAAAACCTAAATTCTAAGAAAAAAGATAAGAAAAGAAAGAAGGCACAAATTTAAGAAAAAAAGACAGTAAAACAAAGTGAGAAAGAAAGCAAGCAAGTAAGAAAAGTTGAAAAAAGAAAGAAAGCAAAAAAAAAAAAAAAAAGAAAGAAAGAAGACCAGAAAGTAAAAAAGAGTGAGCAAAAAAGTACGGAAGAAAATAGTCCAAGTAAAACAGATGGAAAGAAAAGCAGAAAGAAAGTGAGAATGTAAGAATAAAAAAGAAAGTAAAAAAGAAAGGAAGGAAGACGGAATAAAAGCTTAATAAAAGGAAGAAAAAAAAGTAAAAAGAAAGGAAGGAAGACAGACTAAGAAAGAAAGCAGACAGAAAGAAAGAAAGAAAAAAGAAAGGTAAAGACAGAAGGAGACAATAAATAAAATAAGAAATAAAATAATAAATATGGAAAAGGAAGTGAAGGAAATGAATGCGAAAGAGAAATAATGTTGAATAAAAACAAAAAGTGAGAAAGATCTACCTGAGAACCCCATTCAAAAGACGAAATCAATAAAATAGAACATTAAAAATATTTTTTTTACAAACCGGAAGTAAAACTTTAATATAAACCGGAAGGTGTCACATGCGCATGTTTAACTCAAACAAAACCAAGCGTGCGAGAAATTTTGTTTTCAGGAACACCTGGTTTTCCTTGACTTGATTTAATC
>OY744518.1:82012407-82029907 GCA_963556195.1 Sepiola atlantica
ATAATCTAATCCCTATAACCGAAGATAATGGCTGCGTGACACATGACGAGAGAAGCCACGTCACGTATGCAATCTGATGCCGCAACTTTGCCGCATTCTCTAGCTCCCGGTGCTCGCGATTGAGTACAATATTCTTATTAGGGCGGGTTACACATTTAAGAGATGATGGATGCATTTTTAAAATCCAGATGCTATCAACATAAACGATAAGAGAGCGTGGCGTCATTGTCAGTTTCTATAAACGAAGCCGGCAATTCTTATCTGCTTTTCAAGCGTGTAGCTTATCAAATTTCATGGGCAGCAGAACCCCATGTGATGGCACAGCAAACAAAAAAATACAGTCGCAAAGTAAAACATTATAAACAAAACACAAAAAAACGAGGAACATAATTAAACGGAACGTAAATTCTTCACATATATCCATTCGTTTAGTGATTAAAAGAATATTTCAGCTAAACGAATCTTATCAGATGAAATTTACTAACTTAGTCCGCCCTGTCGACGGGGCCACGAATTCGCCAACAGCAACCCATGCAAAGAGGTAACCCTCCACCCCCACATACACCGAAAGCGGGGCCACCTGTAAGCCGTGCGTGGCGACACGTAATCCTTTAGGACGGGATCCTTGTAGCTGAGCCATTCTTCCGCTTCGGCCCTTACTTCGGCTAGACGGGAGACCCGATCCGATCGGCTAGTCACATCATGCACTAGTATTTATATAAGTTCATCCCCCACCATATTATTCAATCGACTGATAACACTTTACATATAAATACACATATAAGAGAAACATATTTAACTAAAACTAGTGGGGTTCTGGTCATGTCTTGAGGTGTCGCGTCCTGTCGGTGGGTACACGAATTCTCTAACTGCAACCCCATGCAGAGCCCCCACCCCGGAAAATGGAGCCATCTGTAGGCCGTGGGTGGGGACTCGTGATGCCTTAGGACGGGATCCTGGTGGGCTTTTACTTTCGCTAGAGTGGAGGTCGGAGAAGCCCGATCCGATCAATCGGTTAGTCACGTCATGCACTAGTATCTATAAGTTCATCCCCAACCATATTATTCAATCTGATTCTTCAAAAAAATAAAAACCTTATTTATCCTTTCTATTTTCTCGAATAGATACTAGAAGGCGGTGGCTGAGGGTCAATCGTGTTGAGAACAAGAAGATTACTAATGGCAAGGAGTAATTCTTTCAAGAGTAATGTGTTCAAAGAGTAATGTTTTGAAAGAGTAATGTATTACGAGAGCAATGTATTCTAGGAATATAAATACTTATCTTACCTATAAAATTATATTATACAACTTTATTCAGCATTGAATAACCCATAGATGGTTGATATGACGTAAATCAACAAACAAAACAAAACTAAATAAGCGGTTAAAGAGAAATGGGCTACTTCATGCCGGCTATTCTGAATTTATAACCGGAAGCCGCCATGAATAGCATGTTTTCCCTTTTACAGTGATAAACAACGTTTTAAGTTTAATTTAGACGATTTCAAACCGATATAAATGGAGTGTACACTAAAAATAAATAAATTTGTAAAAAAAAACGTTTTTTTATTCGAATTATTTGATGATTTTCAGTCAAAATTCCATATAAAATATCCATTAAAAATTCCATTTAAAATATCCATTAAAAATTCCATTAAAAATATCCATAAAAAATTCCATTAAAAATATCCATTAAAAATATCAATTAAAAATTCCATTAAAAATATCCATTAAAAATTCCATTAAAAATATCTATTACAAATATCCATTAAAAATTCCATTAAAAATATCCATTAAAAATTGCTATTTAATTTTCATTAAAAAAAATAATACCAGAATATTTTTATAAATTTGAATAATGAATTGTACCTGAAAAATATTTTATGTGACTTTGTTTTTTTTTTCTATGTACATTATGACCTTTTTGTAAAGGAGAAACAGTCTATTGATGGCGGCTTACGGCTATGAATTCGGAATAGCCGCCACCAAGTATCATATCTCTCTTTAATCAAATTAGCCATTGTAGATGGAGTGAGAAACTTGTATGTAGGAAAGGGTGGCTGCGTAGATATCCATCCTTCTGTCCTTGCAGGGTATAAAGAAAAACGAGTTACCATCGTTTGGTTATGAGGACAACTTCTTCAATTCAAATCAATTGTATTCATACAGTTTCATAAACACAACAGACCTGCCAGCGAAAAAAGTTACGTACACAAAAATACAAAAATATGTTGTGTCAGTAGACATGCATGTACTATAAAAGTGGGATTGGATCCGGGTCTTTCATCTCGCCTCCCGTCTCACGCCCCCAAGTCATGGTGAGAGGCGAGAAAGCGATATGACGTCTTGACAACTAGACGCTTAAACCCTGACTGTTTTTTTAGAGAGCGGGAAAACAGTTATGGCGGAAGTTGTCTCTTACGTAAAAGAGTGTTATTCCCGAAAAACGTATCAGTCACTCCGCGAGTGAAAAAATACTAGCGCAAAAGAAAATAGATAGTAATTATGTAACTGCTACGCCATTATCTGAAAGATTCGCACCTTGGTAGTGATATCAGTCGTATTTAAACACCGTTGGAAATTTATCAAATGTAATTGAAACAGCAAGAATACTGCTTCCATATCTGAGGAGCTGCCGGAGAGAGTATTATTTCCTGCCTTGACAGAGTACTAAATCGACTTCGAAATCTAGTGGGACTGATATCTTCTCTTCCCTACGAAACATTTCTCACAGAAGAGGGTAAGCTGTAAGATTGACGACATAAGCAAAATTCGATGAAAAATTGTGTATAGGCGATAAAATAGGTTTTTTGTTTTTTTTTAATATTATTAATGATGAATCATTTTTAGTTAAAATCTATTTAGTATTAAGCATGTAATTGAAAGAAAAACACGTTTGAAATGTGTAAATATGCTAGAATAATAAAGATGTTAACAAAAAGGAACCGGCACCATGTTGTTATTTGTATTGCTCAAGACGAAAAAAGTATTAAAACGTCTTTTTCTCCTATTCATACGTAATACTAAATTGATTTTAACTCCAAAGTCAAAAGGAAAAAATATCTGAATGGAGACCAAAGACTTGAAACGCGTTATAAAATTATAAAATAATAAACAATTGTTTAAAAATGTTGGTAGTGTCACTTCTTTATATATATATATATATATATATATATATATATATATATATATTAATTATTTATTACCTACAGACATCGATGTTTCATGCTTACGCAATCTTCAGTGCAGAAAGCTAATTCTGGACGATCGACGAGCGCGAACTCCGATCACAAATCGTCACTGATTCGCAGTCAAGAGTTACCGGTTGGCCACCAGAATTTAGCTTGGAATTTAGGAGGAATTTAACTTTGTAAATATCAAGTCGGCGAGTATTCACAGCAAGCGGCGAAGAATGATCAACAACAACAAATCGTGTTGGATCTCGCAATGAGTGCACAGCCTTAGTAAAGGGGGCTATATAATAATAATATTTATAAATAAATATAAATTATTTATTACCTACAGACATCAATGTTTCATGCTTACGCAATCTTCAGTGCAGGAAGCTAATTCCTGACGGCCGACGGGTGCGAACTCCGATCACAAATCGCCACTGATTCGCAGTTACCAGTTGGCCACCAGAAATTAGCTTGGAATTTAGGAGGAATTAAACTTTGTAAATACAAAGTCGGCGAGTATTCACAGCAAGCGACGAAGAGTGATCACCGATCCACTAATGTTATTCGAATTTTTGAAGAAACTGTTTATGTCGTCAATCTGAACGCTTAGCCAGAAGAGACTTTGCTAGCTATTCTGTGTAATTTACCGTTATTTCCATGGAAGGTGCTCGACTGAGCTCCAATTCTTTCTTCCTTCTTGTAAGACATTCACAGCAAGAACTCGTCTTATTATCACTACGGAAAACGAGTTTCCTTTCTTACTCCAAGTGCCTAGTGCCAGGAGGAATTTCCATCGACAGAGCTTCTTTAGAAGTGCTCCTCGCCCGTGGAACACGTCCCGCGGGGCTGCTTCCCTGTTGAATCCAATGTTAACAGAATATTTTCATAAACCACCCCATAAGTAATCAAACGCAGTTCATACCTGTGAGCAATGTTAGTACTCGCATAGTGTTCCTCATCTCTGCTGATAATCATTCCGTCTGATTGATCCTTATACTCGAGTCGTTTTTGGCCTTGATAGGTGGCGAGCAAATAGTAAAAAGTAAATAAAATAATGAGATAAAACAACGTAGTTATTTTTTTGATTTTATCAGAAAACTAGCTGAAATACCTGTCAACGTCGGGTTTCTCAAACCTTTTCTTTTTTGAACGTTAGTTCAAATGAAAAAAAAAATTAAATCGTAATAAAATATATATTTTTTTTAAATATTGGCCATTTTTAACGACAGCTAACAAAACTTAAAAGGGGCGAAACAAACAAATAAGCAACAAATAAATGTTACCAAAGGCAAAATAAGTTACTCTACTACCTACCTGGATAAGTTTATTTGTGTTTTAACTTATTTTAAAGTGTTTTTTAGTTAGTTTTAAAAGTAGTGTAGAGAGATCACGTGGTCATCTGCGGCCATTTTTTTCTCATTCTAACGCGACGTCTCGGCACTAATTTTAAATCGAACTAGAATGGAAATTAAGAGAAATTAAACGCTATATACGCTAAATCAGCGAACGCACATAGTAAACAGTTGAGCAGTATCCAACAACAACAGAGCGTCTGAACATCGCATTTAAGCCATAGTATGACTGCTTATTATTACATTCTCTAAGAAGCACCAGTCCTTGTAATAAGGGCCTATAACACCATTTTAGAACTTTATATAAGCTAAATCGGCGAACACACATAGTAAACAGTCGAACAGTATATATATATATATATATATATATATATATATATATATATATATGATTATTTTTATTTAAAGAGACATGTATAAAATCCGCGACACTTGCATATCGATGTTATCGATCAACAGCTATTACAAACTGAGATCTCATCAGACAGAGTTAGAATCCGATCTTAACCTTAGATCTTTCCAAAACTCTACCTGATGAGATCTCAGTTTATAATAACTGTTGATCGATAACATCGACATGCCAGTGTCGCAGATTTTGTACATGTCTGTGTAAATAAAAATAATCATATATAAAAGCTCTATTTGATATTGAGCACTTTTTATAAACCCGGTTGAAATTCTTTGGATTAATACCCTGTGTATGTTTTACCTGGATTATATATATATATATATATATATATATATATATATATATATATTATTTGTTTTGTTTAATATCTATATACGAATACCTTTCGTCCTTTATAATCGGGACTTATCAGCATAGAGATATAACTATTCACTACTGGTCATGCGATTCGAACCCCCGGATTTCGAGTATTTTTAAAAGTCAAATCCCGATGTCTAGAACAACACGGCCAACGCTGAGTAGCGAATAAACAGTGATAATTTTAACACTTTATTCGGCGGCTTGACGTCATAAGAGCGTTCAACTTAATGAAAGGAACTATGCATTTATAGCTAGCGACGTCATGCTGTGTTAATACTACACTTACAGTGCCATATATATATATATATATATATATATATATATATATATATATTAATTACTATTTCATGTATCCACATAAAATTTTATAAGGAGATATAATTTTTTATGTATCAATTTTTACTATTTACTTCAACAGTGGTCGATACGTAAGTAGAGCTAGGTAGTAAGCTATGAAAATATATTTATGGCAATTAAGCTACACAGAGGCTCCCGCGTTTCATTCCCGGGGGGGATCTTCAGGCTAAAATGCATCTTAGCTTGAAAATTTCCTCCGGGGATGAAACGCGGAAGTGTCTGTGTAGCTTAATTGCCATAAATATATTTTCATAGCTTTTCACCCAGGAAATATATCGGATCTTCGAAGCACAGACCCTGTTTACTTCGACTTTCTCCTAAATAACTCATAACCGCCAGACTAAATTTATAACTTTTCCTGATATAATTCACCCTCCCACATCTAATGTCATTCCAGTTGGACTTGTTGGTTCAAACGCCAAATTTGGTGGAAGACCACGATGAGAGATAGAGGATAATTATTTCCTCTAAATCATGTTCTCTCCTTCTGAAGAACCAGCAGAATTAATATGAAATTCTTTTTCTCATCACTCTTATCTCACATGTACTCATGCACTTGTCTGTGCACGGATGTTAGTATAGTCCCAAATATACTCCCACTCTATTACATCCCTTATTTCATAGTCACCCGTGACCCCTCCCCATGATAATTTTTTATAAGGTCCTTTTCTCCCCCTGAAAAAATTATTTCTCCTCACTCTTATCTCACACGCACTCATGCACTTGCCTGTGCATGGATGTTAGTATAGTCCCAATCATACTCCCATTCTATTACATCCCTTTATTTCCTAGTCACTCTTGACCCCTCCCCCAATAATAAATTTTTTTATAAGGAGTTTTTCTCCCCCTAAAATTAACCGTTGTCCATACCTTCCCATATGCCCTCCTTCCTCCCCTCCTACCCTAATCATCTCCCTGCGAGATGTTTTCTTAAAAAACCTCTAGAAAATGAGCCTTGACAATATTCAACTTTGGTTCGAAACTTGTATATGCTTCCATCTTATTTCTATTTTTATTTATAATTCTAAGTTCTTAATTCATACTATTATTATTGATTATTTCTTTTATATTCATCCTATATCCTCATTGTGTATTTCTAAATGTTATTATCATCTCCTCATTAGTAACTCTGTTATTTATCCTTATCTGTATTTTTTATTTTTTATTATACCCTCATTATTTCTAATCTTGCCTTAATTCTAAATTATTAGTGAACTATTTTATTTTATTTCTTTATTTTTATTTACTTATTTATAATTTTATTAATTTTATTAATTTTATAAAACAATATTTTTATATATTCTTTATATATATATATACATATATATTTTTTTTATTTCCCTATATTTCTATTATTATACTTAAGTTTGTTTCTTATTTCTTATTATATTTTATTTTTTTATTTTTTATTTTTTATTTCATTTTTTATTTTTTATTTTATTTTTTTAATATATTTTTTATCTGTTTATATTTTATTTTTATTTTTATTTTTTATTATTTATTGTTTTATTTTTTACTTTATTTTATTTACTCTACTATACTTCCTTTACTTTTTATTTTTTATATATTTCTGATTTTTGCTTATTTATAATTTTATTATTTTTTATATTATTATTTTTATAGTTTTTTCCTTTTTTCTTTTTTATTGTATATTTTTTATTTATTTTTATTCATTTTTCTTTTACATATTCTATTATTATTTTTATATTTTAGATTATATTTTACTTTATTTTATTCCTTATTTTATTTTCATTTTATCTTTATAATTTTAATAATGTTTATAATTTCTTTTTATCATTATATATATATATATATATATATATATATATATATATATATATATATATATATATATATAAAAACATATATATATATATATAAGATGAGTTAATGAATCAGAACATTCCATTATAAATAAACAAAAATCAGAAATATATAAAAAAAATTTAAAAAAAATAAAAAGAAAAGGAAGTATAGTAGAGTAAGTAAAAAATAATAAAACAATAAATAATTAAAAAAATAAAAATAAAAATAAAAAATAAAATATAAACAGATAAAAAATATATTGAAAAAAAATATATAAAATAAAATAAAATAAAATAAAAAAATAAAATCTAATAAGAAATAAGAAATAAAATTAAGTATAATAATAGAAATATAGGAAAATAAAATATATATATATATATATATATATATATATATATACATATATATATATATATATATATATATATATATATATATATATATATATAAATATAATTTTTCATAAAATTAATAACATTAATAAAATTAGTTTAGGAGTTCACTCTGGATAACGATATATATATATATATATATATATATATATATATATATATATATATATATATATAAGATGATTTAATCTCAATGCTAAGTCGTTTCGTTGGTCTTCGTCTTGTTGATATTCGTGTTGGGATTCGTTCTGTTGGGATTCGTCTTCTTGGAACTAAACGCACGGCTTGACGAAACGTTGATCGAAACTATCTCGAAAACAATGAATCGTTTATTTACTTATTGTTGTTGTAAACATGAAAATCAACACTTAATCGGATGAACGGATCTAATTGTTTAAAATTGCTGTGTCAGGTCTACCTCACTTTTCTTTTGTGAAGACGGGGCGGAAATGAGTCGGCAACTCTTCGGATAATCTCGCATCCGCTTCATCGATGGCGCCACGTCGGGCCTCGTCAACCTATATCCGTGTTTCATGTTGCGAACCTTATCCAAAACATTATTTGTACACTTGGCGTAAAACTCAAATTTATAACACACTTCCTAGAATAACACACAGCACTCACGCGTGTGCATCTATTTCTAACATATAAAGTTATCTTGTCGGATTTTCAAAGTCACACCCAAATAGCATTTAAGATGACAAATGAAACGTTGCTTCTGACTAGTCAATTGCACTTTGTTATCGGGTACCGTATTATCTAACATATACAGTTTTCTTGTCGGAGTCTCTAAGTCAGATCAAACTAGCATTTAAGCTGACGAATAAAACTTTGTTTCTGACTAGCCAATTTTCATTGGTTATTGTTACTGTTTTAATGGCAATATAATAACATGCTCTGATAAAACTTATTTAAAGCTATTTAATCTGGCCCAGACGATTGGTAATATGAAACATTATAAATAATCACATAAAAATAAAAATTAACAAGGGAGATAACTTTAAATTGAAGAATATAACATGAGTTATCTTCCTTACAAGTAAAATTTCTTTTTCTGTAAAGGTAAAAAATTGTGCAAACAAATAAAAAGTAAAATGACTTAACTGCTTCCCGAGCAGCGCCGGGTAGGGACAGCTAGTATATATATATATATATATATATATATATATATATATATATATATATATATATATATATATATATATATATATAAAGTATAAAGGTATACTAAATAAAGATATACTCAATAAAGAATAAAAGGGAAATACCAGTAGAGTGCTCAATTAAATTAAATTAAGAGCGTAATATTTTTATTTTTAAATACAGATTTTAATCAGACATGGACCAGTGGTTTCTGACAAGAAACGGGTTAAATTCCCGATTCCGTCGTCTTCAGCATAGTCTGAAATAGTAAATGATGGAATTTCTTCAAAAAACATCAAACTGTTATGAAACGCTATTTACACATAATTTTGAAATGGAGAGCCGACGATAAACGCTTAGGTCAGAAAAAGCCGTTAAAAGATTCTATATTTAGAAGTAAAGCAAGAAAGAAAAGAGAGAAAGAAAGAAAGAAAGAAGGGGAAAAATAAAAAAATTAAATTTATAATAATAAAATATTACTTTTATATTTATATATATTATCTTCACATATATATATATGTAGAAAATAATTAATTAAGGTACGCAACTCTAATTAATTAAATTATCTAAAAAAAGGGGAGGTAACTGTTTATCATTATATAAAATATATATATATGTTTTCATGAATTTCGATCATTTCAATTAATAATTCTCAATTCAAAGTAAAAACACAAAATATAGATAAATATATGAATAAAAAATATAAATATAGATAAATATATAAATACGTAAATAAAAAATTAATATATACATAACAAATAAATCAATATATAATTAAAATATCAATATATAAATGAAGAATTAATATATAAATAAATCAAAATATAGATAACAAATATAAATAAAAAATCTATATAAATAATAAAATATATATAAATAAATAAAAAAATAAAAAAATATATAAATAAAAAAATAAAAAAATAAATAAATAAATAAAAAATCTCTATATAGAAAAAATATTAAAATAAAATAAAAATAAAAAATAAAAAAATCAATATATAAATAAAAAATTCAATATATAAATATAATCATAATATGTAAATAAAGAATCAAAAGTCAAAATGTAAATAAAAATAAAAATAAAAATAGAAATAAAAATATAAATATTAATATATAATTATATATAAATATATGAAAATTATATATAAATATAAATAAAAATAAATATAAATAAATGAAAATAAAAATAAATATAAATATAAAAATAAAAATAAATGTAAATATAAAAATCGAAATATAAATAAATCAATATATAAATAAATGAAAATCATAAAAATTCAAAATTCAAAATATAAATAAAAAATCAATATATAAGAATTCAAAATTCATATATAGATAAAAAATATATATATATAGATAAAAAAATATATATACAAATACATAAATAAAAAATCAATATATAAATAAAAAATAAAAAATAAAAAATCAATATATAACTATAAATAATCAATCAATATATAAATAAATATATAAATAAAAAATATATAAATAAAAAATCAAAAATAAATATACACATACACATGTACACATACACACATGCATACGCACACACACACGTACATATATATATATATATGTATACATATACATATATACATATATACATACATACATATACATATATATACATACATACATATATACATATATATATATTATATATACACTCACACACACACAAACACATGCATGTGTAAATAAAAAATAAAAAATATAAAAGTATAAAAAAAATAGAAAAAATATAAAAATATAAAAAAATATAAAAAATTTAAAATTTAAATAAGAAAGAGGGAAAAAATGGAGAAAGGAAAAAAGGGTTGTGATCAGGTTCGTAGAACGAGAAGTCTGCAGTGGAAGTGTGTAAGTGTCTGAAAAATGTATGTAGGGTTCTAGGAAGGCTTAAGTCACTCGATCCATCCAATAGATAAGGAGTGCTTGTTTACGATGTATACAGCCCTTAAAAACCTCATCGCGTACATTTAAACATCTGGTGTTTGGGTTCATGATGGCCTTAAAAATATGGAACTTCTCAGCATTACACAAATGGCAAACATTAGATATAGGTGAATAAATGGGTTTTCTCTCTATGATTTTCCAATTAATAGAAAAGGGAGTTCCTTCTTCTTTTAGTTCCCAAATTCGTTTAGCCAAAGATGTGTTTGCGCGATCTTTGTATCTAAAGGAATATAGGTGTGAATAATACCTTTGTTTAAAGGAACCTTGTGTCATGCCGTAGTATACATCTGTACTGTTATCAGTTTGACTCGTAACCACAGCTTTGTATACAACTGAGTCAACTTTACAATTTCCCTCGAGGGGGCAAGAATTTTTATTTTGGCATGAGCATCCGGTGTCGACTGCCGTGCTTTGTTCTCTGGTGATGTAACTCCTTATAGGCCGCATGGTTGAGTAGCTGACCTTGATGGTGTTTTTATTGAAAAACTTATGTAAACTGTTTGTTGGAGGGAAATGTTTGTTTAATAATGAGAGAAAAATATGACCTACTCTTGATTTTGTTCTGCTGGAGAAGGGCGGCGAAAACCAGATAATCGATCTCCTCCTTTTGCGGTTGTTGTTCTGTGGAATATTCTGGTTTGGGATGTATGAGATTCCATCGTGGAATCCGCTGTCGCGGAGGGCTTTATTATAATATGGAGCGGCCTGTGAGAAAACTTCATAATTGGAGGAGAGGTTTGAAATTCTAAGGCTTATATTTTTAGTAAGGTTTTTGAGGATTGATGGTGGATGGCATGAGCTTTTATGGATATATTGGAGTGATTCATTCGGTTTATGGTAGGGTTTGTGAGTATTATTTTCGAGGTTAAGAGTAGAATCGAGGAAATCTATTTGGTTTAAATTAGTAGTGATAGTGATTTTAAAGCCTAAACTTTTGAAGGTTTGAATGAGGTCTTTCCTAAATTTATCTAGTATTTGTCCGTTTTTATTGTGTGAAAGGCAGACCCCGTCATCTCGGTATAATCCGATGAAGTGGCCGGGAAACTTAATTTTGAGTGTGTGTAAGATATAAAGTCCTACCAGGTCGCATATATCCGCACTATCGTGGGCGCCCATTGCAACATTAAAGGGGTCCTCAGGATCTGATTTCTTTACCCAGGCCCTTCCCTCGAAGAAAAGGAGGGTTTGTCTGGCATTTAGGATGGTATTTTATTTTTTTATTTATATATATTTTTTTATTTATATATATTTTTTATTTATATATATTTTATTATTTATATAGATTTTTTATTTATATTTGTTATCTATATTTTGATTTATTTATATATTGATTCTTCATTTATATATTGATATTTTAATTATATATTGATTTATTTGTTATGTATATATTAATTTTTTATTTACGTATTTATATATTTATCTATATTTATATTTTTTATTCATATATTTATCTATATTTTGTGTTTTTACTTTGAATTGAGAATTATTAATTGAAATGATCGAAATTCATGAAAACATATATATATATTTTATATAATGATAAACAGTTACCTCCCCTTTTTTAGATAATTTAATTAATTAGAGTTGCGTACCTTAATTAATTATTTTCTACATATATATATGTGAAGATAATATATATAAATATAAAAGTAATATTTTATTATTATAAATTTAATTTTTTTATTTTTCCCCTTCTTTCTTTCTTTCTTTCTTTCTCTCTTTTCTTTCTTGCTTTACTTCTAAATATAGAATCTTTTAACGGCTTTTTCTGACCTAAGCGTTTATCGTCGGCTCTCCATTTCAAAATTATGTGTAAATAGCGTTTCATAACAGTTTGATGTTTTTTGAAGAAATTCCATCATTTACTATTTCAGACTATGCTGAAGACGACGGAATCGGGAATTTAACCCGTTTCTTGTCAGAAACCACTGGTCCATGTCTGATTAAAATCTGTATTTAAAAATAAATATATATATATATATATATATATATATATATATATATATATTAGTCTTGGAAGTTTTTCAAACATTAAAACTATATGGAAAAAAACAACAAAACAAAACACACTTTTAATCCCAAGTCGTTCGGTGGAAAATTACTTTTCTAAGTTAATTTATTTTTTACAGTCACTATACTAGTTTGCTTCCAAGAATTTACGCTTGTTTTAACATTATTTAAGGGATCATTAGCTGTTAACCATGAAAAACTGTTTCGAAAATTTAAAAACAAACAGTATTTTATGTCATGGCTTCCCAGCAGAGTTTATCAGACCCCACTTCCCTTAAAAAACAAGAACAAAAACTTTCCGTATATTAGATCAAAGTTTTGTTTCAGATTAATATTCTGCTAACTTATTTTGCTATTAAAAAATGTCCTCCTTACCTGTGTTGTTCGTCTGTGTATAAGAAAAAAAATATATATACTGAAAATGTTATTAGACATTGATTGATACTGGTGGTTTCAAAAGGTATGGGAAATCATTCAATAATGTAATTTAATTTTTATTTTTATTTCACAATTATCTATTATTACCCAAGTATGCTACCATGTTTAGCCCTGAATTAACCCTCATACTCATAACTTTTGGGGGCTGCCAGAACATTCTCTACCAAAAACCGAAATCAGCATTATCCTTAGAAGATGAAATAACCTGAAGACAATTAAAAAGAGGAGGAATAGTAGACTTGATACTATTAATAATACTATTGTAGATTCTCCACAAATCATGAGAGCCAACCCTTTTAGATGCGGTTGAGTCACGATTTTTTTTAGAATAGCTAGACTTAGACACAGAGATTTCTCTCGTGCAGGCCAACTTAAAAAATGATAATGCAAACAGGTACTCGAATATTTTAATCTCGAAGATCGCGTCGAATCCCTTGATGATATTTTGATTGTCTTCATCTTGATTATTATTATTATTATTATTATTATTATTATTATTATTATTATTATTATTATTATTATTATTATTATTATTATTATTATTAACACGTGTATACGCATGTTGTTGTTTATGTTATTATTTACATGACGAAAATTCATCCGCCATGCTACAACTCATCTCTCATTATCGTAAAGTCGTATGCCGCCCGTTCTTAAACTGTGAACTGATATAACACGCTCACCTTTTCCAATGTATCTGCACATAAGAATAATCATCGCTTCTCTCAGATTTGTTTTCAACTTTTCTCCACGAAAGTACTCGTCTATAGACAATTGTATGCTATGTTAATATGAATGCCAGTTTACCGTATTTATTTTCTAACATTGTATCAAACAGACCGAAGTCGAATATTTATGGTAATAATAAAGTCAGTCCAGAGTGTTGGATTTAATAAATATGATGTACCCGACACACTTTTCGTATACGCACAAAACCTTAGCCCGAAACTTCAAAAGAAAGTTAGGCGATCGTACAGTTTGTCCTTTGCAATTCTAGGAGGTCCACCCTTTGGGATGGAGTAAGTTTATCGCTTACTGCCTGAGGCGCCCCTACCGGGAAAGGCCGACTAGGCTACCCAGGCATTTTTTGTAGGCCAGAGTGCTTATCTTCTCTTCTTTCAAATCCCACTTTCCCGACTTTGTGTCACATCTTACCGCATCTTTCTTCTTCTTTCGTGTGAATCACATGATTCTGGTGTTGGCATTAGTTAGAAATCTTACGGGAAGGACCACGAGAAGTTAAAGTGGTACTGTGGAACCGACTGGATTCGAACTTGGAACACCCAGGTCTTCAGTCCGTGTCGTTATCCACTTAACCACCGTCACCTCCCATCTTACCGCTGTGGGAGGAAGATAAATCCCCCCCCCCCAAAAAAAAACAACAACTTTAACATAAGCTATGGTTTTGTTTTGTTGGTAAACAAATACAGGGATGAAACAATTCTACTAATTCGACGTATACCGACCGTGCACGAAAGACAATACACACAATACGAAGGGCAAACGAGCAGAGCGGTTTCTGCGTGTATGCGTGTATCCGTGCGTGTGTGCGTGCGTGTGTCGGTTGTTGATGATAATTATCTCGTCCGGCCATCAGAATCGACCGGCGGGCGGTGACTCCCGAAGTTGATTTCGTCGACAGCATTTATATATACACGCTAGATAAAAAAGGGGGTGGTGGTGGAGAGATCGGCCGGTGGCGCCTTCTTCTCCCGGGACACGGGCTGAGTATTTGGCAACTCACGCCCTTCGTGTACCGAAACATGTTTACACGCGTACCGCCTTCGGTACAACTGTACGCCGACAGTCTTATTTACAAGTCAAACCAGTCGGCCACAATCATACGTTCTCAGCAAGACACGCGTAGTATCTCATACCAAACTATATATATATATATATATATATATATATATATATATATATATATATATATATATATATATATATATAATGGTAATAATCCAGGTAAAAAATATCCACAGGGTGGTAATCCAGAGAATTTTAACCGGGTTTATAAAAAGTGCTCAATATCAAAATAGAGCTTTATATATGATAACTTTATTTACTCAGACATGTATAAAATCTGCGACACTGGCATGTCGATGTTATCGATCAATAGTTACTATAAACTGAGGTCTCATCAGACAGAGTTAGAATCCGATCTTAACTTCAGATCATATTTGGAGAGAATGAAATGGAGGGATAAAGAAAGAGAAGAAGAAGAAGAAGAAGAAGAAGAAGAAGAAGAAAAGAAATTTAACATTTCAAAAAAAACATGAACAATGAACTAAAAGCAATCAATTTTGATCTTTTGATGTTTCTATGGGCTCCCTGGACTCAGCAGAAGTCACTGATCTAGTTGGTCTTTACATACTATATAATCTCACAAAAAACATTAGCATTGAAGATATAGGCCTATATAGGGATGACGGATTACTAATAGTAAAGAACTCAAATGGACAAAAATGTGAAAGAGTAAAAAAAATTATTCTTAGAGAAATGAAAAGATAAGATCTCAAAGTAGAAATAACATCTAACATTAAAATAGTTAATTTTTTAGACGTAACATTCAACTTAAATAAAGAAATTTATGAACCGTATACTAAAGACAATGCCAACCCGATCTATGTCCACCCACTCTCTAACCACCCAAAAACCATTATTCAACACATCCCCAGATCAATCGAAAAAAGAATTAGTGATAACTCCTCTAATGATGAAATTTTTAACAAACATAAGGACTTTTACAATAAAGCGTTAAAGCAAAGTGGATACAAAAACACCCAAGTTGAATTCACCAAACCTACACCTCCCAACAACAGACGCATAAATAGGGATAGAAAAATTATTTGGTTCACACCCCCATATAATAACATGGTTAAAACCAAACTCGGTAAAAATGTTTTAGACTTAATTAATCTACACTTCCCTCCCAACAATATACTGCATAAAAGTTTTAATAAAAACACCCTCAAATTAAGCTATAGCTGTGGCGAAAATTTAGAAAAAATAATAAAAAAAACATAACAATAAAATTCTAAATGAAAAAACTACCGCAACGAAAACAACAAATACCAAGGCCTGTAACTGCACAAACAGGAAAGAGTGCCCATAACAACAGGGTTGCCAGGTGGCCCAATCAGTATATCAAGCAACAATCTCTACTAAAGAAAACCCAACCCTGAAAAATTCTACATAGGTATGGCTGGTGGTACGTTCAGGGAGGGATATACTGGACATAGGTGTTCTTTTAATAACCCTACATATAAAAAAAGAACCTCACTTTCTATGTATTACCGGGAACTATACAGCAATAACCAATCACCAACAGTAACCTGGAACACATCAGAGAAACTAGCACCTGTGGTTCCCTAAACTCACCTTGCTACCTTTGCCTAACAGAAAAACTTGAAATAATTAAATTTAGTGATGGGGGCAAACTTCTAAACAAAGATCAAGAAACATCAATTAACTGTAAGCATAATAGATTACACCTTCTTAGTAATCCACTTATAACCCCTTAGGTTTTTACTATATGAAAAAAAAGAAAAAAACAAAAAAACTTCACCTACCCATCAACTGATAATTTTGTCAACACAACTATCATCTTATACCTTTTTTATTAATTATTATTTTTATTAGTAGTAGCATTATTGTTGGAAGTATTATTATCAGTAGTATTATTTGTAGTAGTATTGTTAGTGGTAGTGTTATTGGTGGTAGTGGTAGTATTAGTATTAGTATTATTATTATTATTATTATTATTATTATTACTATTATTATTATCATTATTATTATCATACCCACAACCATTAATACTAATTGTCATCTTCTGTATTTATCTTTACCCTTAAATATCCCCTTATATGTTTATCCATTTATTGATTAATATTTCTATATTTTTTAGATTATTTTTAGATTATCATTATCAATTAATATTACTATTATTAATGTTTTAAACTTAATTATTTGACATTGAATTATTTTTCATTTCTGTTCTTTTATCAAGATGATTATTGTTGTTAGTGGTAGCATCATGTCTGCTGTTACTATCATAGTTATTATTATTTGCGGCAGTGAAATTAACAGTATCACTATT
>OY744518.1:82032407-82094907 GCA_963556195.1 Sepiola atlantica
GAATATAAGAGACAATACATGTCTAGATATCCTTTGGTAGATCCTTTCAATAGTCCGAATCAAGACCTTAGTTTCAGAGGGAATTGGCTGATGAATTTGCCATAGTTCAGATTTGTCTCCCAAGTACTTTCAGACCCATCCGGGTCCATCTTCAGGGGAATGATGTTAATCAGGTACAGACCATGTGTTAGTATTATAGAAGGTTTTGGCGGGAATTATGTAATAAGTAGAAACTATATTAGAACTATAAACATTTTAGTATATTATTACTGATATTAAATTTAATTCTATTTATTAGTTTTTTTTGGTTTAATATATAGGGCTTCTAATATATGGAGTCTTTGTTTGTTAGTACTATATTCTAAGATTTTGGTATTTTCTACCAAGAGTTTTCTGAATTCCGATCGATGGATGGAATGGTCGTTAATTAAGTGTTGGGCTATGGCGCCCATCGTTAATCTTCTCGACAAAGTCGTGGTAGTCAAACCTATGTATATGTTTTTTTCTTGGTTGTCGGAAACATAGTCTCCCAAAGGACATTTAAACTCATAAACAAGGGTTGTCTTATCCAGAACTCTAATCGAGGGGGAAGAATTATTTGTGATAATAATTCATCAGCCAATTCCCCTCCGAAATTAAGATCCTGATTCGAACTATTGACAGGATCTACCAAAGGATATCTAGACACGAGTTGTCTCTTATATCAACAATATCTATATATATATATATATATATATATATATATATATATATATATATATATATATATATATAAACAACATTTTGGTACATTCCCATTTTATACATCTAACGAATCATTTTTTCAGAGCTAACACTTTCTTTGGTACAATTACGGTTCCGTTTCGTTCACCAGAAGACCAACTGACATTTGTATCTCAATGTCGAATCTTTCTTCGATGGACTTATCAGATAGCCAACCTAGTTTTCAACCATCAAAAATACATAGCAATACGACAAAACAAATATCTAACCCTAACAAACAACTGACATCAGTTTACCCTCCATTTAGAGATTAACAGAAATCACTACCTAGTAAAGGCAGCCATATTGTTATATATATATATATATATATATATATATATATATATATATATATATATATATATATATATATATATATATATATGTATATATATATATATATATATATATAATAACTCGGAATAATACAACGTTTATGACATAATCAATATTATGTAATCATGTTCCAAAATGGTCTACTTCAAGTAAAATTTATGCGTACATACGTTATTGAGCACAAAATAACAAAAGAACTTCCTATTATATATATATATATATATATATATATATATATATATATATATATATATATATATATATATAAAATATTATGGAAATAATATTCCAACGTGATGTTAAATAAAAACTAAAAAATCAAGACTTTCTCAAGATAACTTATTTATACTTCTATGCCATTTCGTCAAATTAGTTATCTTGAGAATATCTTGAAATAAAGACGAAACTGATGAATGTTGGTTCTACCTTTGTCATTTTATATATATATATATATATATATATATATATATATATATGATTATTTTTATTTACACAGACATGTACAAAATCGGCGACACTGTCATGTCGATGTTATCGATCAACAGCTATTATAAACTGATATCTCAGCGGGCACTGAGATCTCAGTTTATAATAGCTGTTGATCGATAACATCGACATACCAGTGTCGCAGATTTTGTATATGTTAGTATATAAAGATAATCATATATAAAAGCTCTATTTGATATTGAGCCCTTTTTTGTAAACCCGGTTGAAATTCTTTGGATTATACCCTGTGGATGTTTTACCTGGATTATTATCATCGTTATATATATATATATATATATATATATATATATATATATATATATATATATATATATATATATATATATATAATGATATATATAAAGAGAGAGAGAGAGAAAAAGATAGACAGATAGAGAGAAAGGGAGAGAGAGAGAGAGAGAGAGAGAGAGAGAGAGAAATACAAAAACAGATTCCAGCGATCATATATTTATTCTCCAACAAAAAGGCTAATTTTAACAACTTTTTCTTCGTTTGTCCAGACAATCAAGGTTTCTTTTAGAATCAGCCACATACTGAATCTTCTAGACAATGATTCGCTAAAAAAAGAAAACAGAAAACAGAAAAGAAATATTTTTAATCTAAATTTACTTTCGAAAAATCTTTTTAGATCGATTTTTTTGCCTAACCACACGTGTATTCACGCCAATTCCGACGCCATAGTTGGTGTAAATACACGTGTGTTTGAGCAAAATATCGAGGCTCTCTTTGTAAAAAATTCCGGCTTACGCTAGGCAGATTTCAAAAGAAAGTTTTTTTTATTTTTCGTTTTTTTTTTTGCAAAACTAGTTTTTGCTGTGAAATTGGAGCTCAGTCGGGCACTTTTCATGTAAATAACGATAGAGTAGAGAGAGACTAGCAACGTAGTTTCTCTGGGAGACGGAGTGTAAGGAATGAAAGATATCATCTCCCACTAGATTCTAAGTCGATGTTGTACTTTATCAAAGTAGGCAAGAGTTATTTTAGCGGCGTCTCCCCATATGTGGCAGCAGTACTCTATCTTAGCACGAATATAGCTCTCATACAAGAATTCAGATACTTTCTGCAGCTGTAGAATTATCTATTTGACAAGCGACTTTAGCACTAAAAAAGATCATCGAGTAATTCATTTTGGATTTTTGGTACTATAAATCTGTATCTGTTTCGCTCTAAAGAATTTTCAAGAGAATAATCATCTTCAGCTCAAAGAAGAATCAACACTGGTTTACAAAGAAATTGAGGCAAGTACAAAAATACCCGTTATTACTTCATTTGGGGGTGCAGAATTCAAATTTGAAATCCGTTTTTATTCATCACCTCTAGTTTTGTTAGATATGCATAGTGTGCATTTTGTGCATATACGGTACATAAAGGTGTATATCCATTCAGGGTTAATTCGAATATTGTGAGACGTATGGCTTTTTTAGTTATTATGCACTAAATATAAGTGATAGCATAACATCATATATATATATATATATATATATATATATATATATATATATATATATATATACATACACACACACATATATATATATATATATATATATATATATATATATATATATATATATATATATATATATATATATATATATCAAGACGGATTTTAGCAGTTAAGAAGTTGCTAAAGTTTTACGAGGATATGGGGTGCCTAATGTCACTCAAGATTCATTTTCGCCATTCCCACCTCAACTTCCCAACGTCTTCCTTGGAACAGTAAGTGATGAGCATGGAGAAAGATTCCACCAAAAGATTACGAAGATGGAGAGCAACTATCAAGGCAAATGGAAACCTAGCATGATGGGAGACTGCTCTTGCGTGACATCCCGCAGGCAAAATACACCAGATCTTCTAAGAAAACACACTTTTGACTGTCTGTGGTACTATGAATTGTGTAATTGTGTCATCAGAGTATATTTATTCAATCAGTGTTCTTTATCTATCCTATTTTATCTGTTATAAGCTGTTGCAACTCTTGAAATATGCACATTTATCCTCTGTTTATACTAAAATAGGACTATTTAAAAGTCAGAGAACTAAAGGTGATAGAGCAAAACTATTTCTAAATTTGAATTCAGCGCACCCAAATTAGCAAAAAAACATCTATCCCCATTCTTGTCTCAGACCATTTTTTTTGTTACCCATTGTAATTGTCTTCAGCTCAAAGGCTAATCAACTGCGAACTATTTTAATTGAGCTCTATTTCTGATGCTATCTTATAATCGTCCAGCTAAATGTGTTCCTACCGAAACATCTTTTCTCTCCCTGCAATATACTTGATTGGTATGTTGTTAAGTGTTATGCATGTCAACCGACGTGGGGTCATTTTATTGCGAAACCGGTTGACACACCGGTTCTCGTTAGATCAAAAATTTAAATTTAAAGAATTTTGCTTATTTTGTGTCGAATAACTTGAGATCAAATTCAATGCAAATCTAAAATATCCGAATGTTCAAATAGTAGGTTGTACTATATCATAACCCTTAAATATCCTTTAAAATACCCCCAAAGAAACTGACATTTGGGGAATATTTATTAATTGATGTCTAATACCTATTGCTAAAATTTTACAAAAATCGGAGGTATCTGAATTTTCACAAATGGCTTCCATTCCTTATTACTTCCTTTGCATATAGATAAATATAGTTCAACTTTTGGACTCGTTACGCCTAGAAGCTGTGTTCTAAAATTAATAATGATCGGTTAATTAGTTTAAGAGTAAATCCTTTACACACAAATATATAAATACCTAAGTTAATACCAATAAAGATAGAATCTATGAAATGTGTGAAACTATGAAACAACCGATGCATAAAAACTTTTACCAAACTAATTGGTTTCGCAATTAAATAACCAGAAAAAGGATTGATTTACGGTAAAACAAGAAAACTCACAATCACGCTGGTTAACGAAAAGCTATACGACACAATCACGTTGACACACCAGTTCCCGTTAGATCACCGAAGTTAAGCAACGTTGAGCCTGGTCAGTACAAGATGGTGTCGCTAACCACTCCTGCATAGACCGCGGCAGTACGCATTTCGTACACTCTTCCCGATACAGGCCGTGGCGGTACTCATTTCGTATACTCGTCCCTGAAAGGGGCGTGGCAGTTCACATTTAATACTCGTCATGTTTAAAACATCATAAATCACATAGTTCACATATTGTTTGCATACCTCTAGATTTCTTCCTCGCCGTGTAGAGAGTCGTGTCGTCTAGTGGATGAATTCTTTCTCCTTTCCTTCATGCCGTGAACCACGCCGTCTGTTGTCTGCAACAAAACTCCACGATCGACTCACCAAACACAATCTTTTTACTTTCAATTCTTTTTATTACAAGCGTTAGTCATTTAATCAGCTGGGAGTTATTCACTACGCCGAGAGAGAAAGAGAAAGAGAAAGAGCAAATCACTACTTAACAATTATTTTCTCAACCATTCATAGAGGGGGGAAAGGATATCTCTCGCTTGTATTTTCTTAGGGAAATATTTCCCTTAAATCAAATTGCTGACTACATAAAAATCATGTCTGATAGGTTCGCTTCCAAAACCCAGACTGACGATACTCTCTTCTCACGAAGAACGAGTGACGTCACGGATCCCTCTGTTTCCCACGCAAGGGCTTGTGACGTCACAGAGCCTCTCGCAGGTGCAGACTGACCCTTGATCTGGGGTCTCGTCACACGGTAACCTTGTCACGTCTGTTAGCTCTGACTAAATGAATATGTTCTAGAATAAATATTGATAAGATATTGAAGTATACGGCATAATCATGTTGACACAGCGGTTCACATTAGATCACCGAAGTTAAGCAACGTTGATCCTGGTCAGTATCAGATGGGTGACAATTTGGGAATACCAGGCGCTGTATGTAGAAGGGCGGCAACACCTCCCTACAAGAACTGCAAAAACCAACATTGTCATCTTCTCTAACCGGTATATACATGCAACTGGAGACTGCTTGTGATTTATTTTCGCTAGAAACTCCCTCTTTTGGGGAAAGCCGGCGGAACCTTTTTGCCCCAAGATAGGACAAGAAACAGACCCTGTTTTTGAATTCGATTCATTTGTAGGTTAATTTGTTGTTCAGACGTATATTTTGTAAATAATTAGATACTATTAAATCCATAGATCGAACCCTGACACGTACTACTGTGAACTTGCATCTGCGCGCGTTCACTGAACATGCCGTGATCGTCCACTCGTTGTGTTCATACAAATTCGGTGTTTGATTCCGACACTCATGTGGTCTCTGTCACAGTTGCAACAAAAGGATGCTTCCTCTAAACAAACCCACAACTTTAGTTGAAAACAAGTAATGATTTTTTTTGTATTTTAAGAAGTCACAATGATACTTATTTTCTTCCACTGAAAGAGAGGCCAGCAAATCAAGACAAACATATCATCCAACCGAACACAAACAGTCTACTAGCTTAAGGCCTAAATGCAGATCTGTCTCTGACAACCCACAGAAACCCAATTCCCCTCTCTACCAACTCTGCTGGAATTTATATATATATTTCTCGACTCGGCGAGCGATTCGTCGGTTTACGGGTGTTAATTGGTGGAGTATGACACCTAACGTTGTATTGTGGGCCATTCCTCGAGCGCTTTCGGTCTCTCGACCGTCTTCAGGAGGCTGTGTTACTAAGAGCCGTATTTATAGTTTTATTATTAGTTATATATCTATTAATTTACATATGTATATATATCTTTATTCGTTTATTCATTATTTATTTTATATTATTTTATTTGTATTTTATTTAATTTTATTTTTATTTTATTTTTATTTCCATTATAATGATTATTATTATTGTGTATTAATTGTTAAAGACTGATAGGGCGTTAGTACTAGTAGTACCAATATATATATATATATATATATGTTATTTAGAGTAGACCACACAGTCAGCCCACGGGTATAGTATAAATCATGTGAGAAGTTACTTCTCCATCGAACGACAGAGTTGCAATCAGAACTCTGAGCACGACCAAATCAAAACAGAAGTCCAACCGAACACAAACAATCCATCAGCTTAGGGTCCAAAGACCCATCTGTCCTTGAGACTCAAACTTAAACCCAGATGACCTCCTTTGCAAACTCTGCTGTAAACAACTAGTCTACAAAAGATAGTTTCTATTTAACCCATATATATGACCATGACAAGTACTACCCCGATGGGTCAAAGTAAACCAGCGGATTAAGTAATGAAGGGGTTACTTAACATTCACCAAAGCCTTTAAATTTGGGGCCTCACAACTGGAGGCATTTTTGTGTCATACTCAGGACAGTTCGATAGAAGCGCTTAAGTAGTTGGTTGAGGTGGAAAATAGCGTTTAGGTCAGGGTTAGGGTTAGACAGACAAAAGTTAGAAGGGGATAGGACATATGAATTTCGGGGTTGTGAGGCGGGGTCGGAGCGAAAACATTCTCCCGGGTGTCCGACGCAGTTTAGTGTCCTTATTTACTTGCCTCCCTACGAGGGCAGAGTCAGACACTAGGTCGGTTTTCAATGTGGAGAAAATCCAGTTCCCACGAAAAGGTTACTCTTGATTCGGGCAAAAATTTTGATTTCTTCGGTTTAGAAAGATTTCTCCTTCACTGACTGAGGACATAAAATAGAACGCTAAATGTGGTTAGGGTTAGTAGAATCTATCTTAAAGCATTTTAAAATCGTGCCCGATTCAAAATCTATTTACCCAATAGATGTCCATATTTATTTGCCTCCCAACCAGGGCAAAATTTGACACAAGGTTGTTTTTGAATTTAGAGAAAATCCAACTTCCCCCAAAAGAGGTATTTTGGGTGTGAACAAAAATTAAAATTGCCACAGTCTAGAAAGATTTATTTTTCGCTGACTGAGGGCAGAAAGGATGAAGTGTAGTATCAGAACAGATACTAAACTTTGCTTCGGGCCCCAGAAGCTTAGGATCCCCCCCCATAGATTGTAACTTGGCATGTACTACCTTGTATTATTTGGATTATTCTAACCCGACTGTTTTCATCTTGGATATTATTTTAAAATGTTTCGGCAGATGTAATCTCAGACCTTCTTCAGGTGCGTCTTATCGAACTCGAAAATCTATACGGAATTTCGAACTGAACACTTTATTTAATCCACGAGAGTATATTGTTCTCGTTCTATCAACCATGTCTCGAAAGAAGTCTTCAATAATATTTAATCATATTCATAGCATCGCCTGTACTGAGGATTGAACCTGGAACCCCCAGAAAACTGTTACTTAGAACTGATTATTACTTAACACTTTATTCGTTGGGTTGAAGAACAGTAGTCCGAAAAATTCAAATAATACAAAACATCAATCCTCATCGAAAAAGTTCCGAAATATGTACTACGTTTCCGATCGTAGTGGACCAGGGATTAACGATTATTAGGGAGTAACTCTACACACCCTAAAGCCCTTAAATTGGGGCCTCACCACCTAATGCACTTAAAAGTTATACATCGGACGTCTGCAATATATGCTCTGTAGACACTGGCAACTGCACTGGATTGTCTAACATGACAGCACAAAAAAAAACAGATCGTTCGTTACATTCAGACTGAGTATGTTAACACAATCCGCAATATTTTACGGAAGCTGAAATATTTTTTCCGATTTCAGAAGCTGTGACGGACATTATGCTTCAAAACCTAAAGCAAGTTGTGGAACTAGTCTTGATTTATTTTATCACCGCTATAAAACAGCCCGTCTTTGTCTAGTGTGTAGAACATTGAAGTGAGAAAGAGGAAGTACACGCTGGAATGAGAGTATTATGCGTATCTACCACATGCTTTGCCATCCATGAAAAACGGCCTTAATGAAAGTCAAGAGAAAAGCGTTTTAGCACCCAAAGGGCTAAAATAATTGAGAGAGCGATACAGATCAGTATTGAAAATGGTGTTGTTGGAGAAAGTTCACTGCGTAATAAAGGTCTAGTGACAAATACGTTGTTACACTAAAAACGGTGTAACCGGAGAAAAGTATACCACGTAACAAAGTTCCAGCACAGTTCTCTTTTTTCTCTTTTTTTCATTCCTTCAGAAGCTGCCTTCAAGAAAAGTGTTCCTAGTATAAGAAACATTACTCGAATCATTTTGCTGCAAATCGTTGCCGATGATCCTCGATCTTATTTCCTATTAGCCACAAATATATCCGAAACGAGGATCATTTAAAAGAGCGCTGACGATTCTGTCCGAATTTGCCTGTTGAAACATTGAAAGATCTTTCAACTTCATTTGATTGGTTTCAACTAAGAATAATCTCTTCAACAAGGTTAGTGTGTATATATATATATATATATATATGAGAAAGGAAGGTTGATAGTAATCCGACGTAATGGGAAATGAAAAAGGAAAAAAACCAAGAGATATCTTTTATATATTCATCAACGTTTTGTCTTCAAATTATCATCATGAGGAAGTCTTACAATAAAGACGAAACGTTGATGAATATATAAAAATATTCCTTGTTTTTTTCCTTTTTCATCTCCCATATATATATATATATATATATATATATATATATATATATATATATATAACTGAAGATAAAATGATCTGACGTAATGGAAAATGAAAAAGGAAAGCCAAAACCTAGGTTATTTATGTATTCATCATCGCTTCGTCTTTATTGAAAGACTTCACCAGGATGAAGAAACAATGTAGAAAAATCATACAGAATTTTGATTTGTCAGAAAGTGTCCAGACTTAGGCATGGCTGTAGATGCGAACAAGCAAAAAATGAAAATCATGATTTTGGTTATGGCGTTATCATCAGTAGTCTGTCTCTGTCAAAGGACACGAAGTGAATGGGATGATGGCTTCGACTCATTAGCTTCCCATGTTAATTTTTGCTAGGAAGTTTGTCTGGGTCAAAATATGTCATAGCCAAGCTTGGCTGACAGTGGATGTAGGGGCGAGGGAGACGGAAGTTTGAATCTACCGTTTATTCTAACCTGAATGTAAAGACGAAGCGTTGATGAATACATAAATAACATAGCTTTTGGCTTCTTTTTTTTCAATTTACTAGTGATAGGATGATTCCAATATTTTTTCCGATTCCGATACAATTACCGATTCTGTTCTAAATTCCCGATTCCGATACAATTACCGATTCTGTTCTAAATTCCCGATTCCGATACAATTACCGATTCTGTTCTAAATTCCCGATACTGATACAATTACTGATTCTGATTCCAATATTTTTTCCGATTCTGATACAATTACCGATTCTGTTCTAAATTCCCGATTCCGATACAATTACCGATTCTGTTCTAAATTCCTGATTCTGATACAATTACCGATTCCGATTCTATAATCGTCTAATCACCTAAAAAGTCGAATTTTACAAATTTTGGGGGGAGGGGGTATTTAGTCTTCATTTAGTCCTCATTTGCTTATAAATATAAATATAATTTTCTTTCGAATCTCACAAACTTTTTTATTCCATCCAAAATTTTGATAAATCAATGTGAGATTTTTATTCATATTTTTTACGTGCCATTTTTTTCTGTTTAATCTACTTATGACATTTTAACCTGCGACATTTTTACCGGGCATTTTTTGTGCCATTTTAATATAAATGCTAGTTTTACTGGTGGTTAAAAATCAATAAATATTTTAAATCAATAAATATTTTAAATCAATAAATATTCATCATTTTATCATTAGTATCAACAATAGAAAATTAAGTTTTAAACTAAAAAAAAAACATAAATTAAAAGAATTGTTTTTTGAATCGGAAATTAGGCTCATTTTTTTCCGATTCCGATACTCCCAAACTTGCCATTAATCGACCCACTACTAGTATTTATCTTCCTCCCACCACGGGAAGATATGGCACAGTGGGGATAGAATATTCTACACACAAGAGGCAGTGAACTCTGACAACACAAAAACATCCTGAGCAGCCCCGTCGGCATTCCTTGTTATCAGCACGTCAGGAGATAAGTAATAAACTAAACCCTTATCAAAGCGCGAAGGTAAAGCCTGGGAGGGTGACCTCCTAGGACTTCACAGAACAATACCTCAACCGGACAGAGCAGGGCAGCTCTTGCCGTAGCGGTCCACCGGTCGGACTGACTGTCGATGACGTATTCTCAACTACTATGAAGTGCCAAAGAGATTTTTGTATATTTGTGCATACTAGCAATAATATGCGACCGATTGTGACAATTTGTTGGCGATGTACGGTACCCCCGCCTTCAAAGGAGGAGGTTATGCCTTGGAGGATAATCTCATAAAAACAGAATCGATACTACACTACCCACCAAAGAAGGAGGTAATGCCTACGAGGATGATCTCATGACAACATAACTTATACAACACAACCCCCCTACTAAAAAAAGGAGGAGTTAATTCCTGGGGTTATGGTGTCATGACAACAGAACAGATACTACACTGCAGCCCACCCCCGATATTGAACAGTTAAATATATAGTACAATAGTACAATTAATAGAAGTAATAGTATGGTTTCGGCTTCAGACGGACATATACCAAATCTCCATTAGCAAAGGAATAACAATGGCAGTTATTTAGATGCAACCTGAATAAAAAGTTTAAAAAAATCATCGATGTAAACCAGGGGCGGGCAATCTTTTCAGAGTGAGGGCCAGATGAGACTTTTGGAAGGAGATCGCGGGCCGGAGTGAAAAACGAAATCTCAGAATTAATATATTTTGTAACATGAATAAATTGTACATTGAGCACTGTAAAAATCAATGAGACTGCCATGAAAAAGTATTTCCATGTCTGGCTCGATGGTTGGGGTAGACAACAGAAGAATGTCATTGAGGTGACGGTCCGAGAGTTGGGAGCGAAGGTGAGACTTCGTGTACTTCATTTTCAAAATGATATGAGTTTTACTGGGAGGTCCGCGGACCGGATTGCAATAATAAAGCCTAGCAGGGTGGCGGGCCGGACGCTAAGTTTTCGCGGGCCGCATGTGGCCCGCGGCCCGGAAGTTGCCCGCCCCTGATGTAAACGAACGTGTAAAAGTCGTGCCTGCTCCAGAGCACTGGCGTCGTAAATCAGGGATTGTGAGTTGAAATCTCACTGGGACGTCGAGTTTGAATGACGTTGGTCTTCGTTTTCAAATTGAAAGTCAAGTCGGCAATTCGTCTACATTGCAATTAATAGAAGTAATAGTATAGTTTCATCTTCAAACACACATATACCAAATCTCTATTAGTAATAGACAGATTCTCCCGCTTGCTTGTTGAATGGCTTTACCATTCTTAGAGGAATTCCTTTGAAAACCATTGGTACTTATTCGCCTTTTTCGGATAAAATAGAAAGTATCCACTGTATTATGATCGCGGTATCTGAAATCGGATATTGCGAACCGGTGTTCATCCCTTCTAAAAACAATCTCCTAGTTTTTTGGTCACATAACTTTTGACGGAATTGTTATTTTTATTCGTAAAAAAAACAGTTTTAATTTATTATTTGCGTATAATTTCTTGTTACTTTGTAATATAATTATATTTTGTTAATAATTAATTATTAAACTATCAAAAAAAGATTTAAAAACAAAACATTCTAAGTATAAAAAAAAAGTTGATTTGATTATTTGTTAAAAAATATTTACAAAATTAGTTTTTTTTAATTTCCAGTTTCATTTTATTAAACAGATTGTGGAAAACAAATTATTATTTGCTAAAAAAAAATCCGGTCTAAAATATAATTGGGAATTCTTGTGAAGTGGGGATTGACACCTGTTCTCAACTTCCGCTTTCAAACACGGTGGCCATGATTAAGTGGATACTTTCTATTTTACTGCAAATCTCTATCATCATATTACATTTTTTTTTTACCTTTGTTCGCTTCCCTAAAAGCGTATTGCCACCGAAAATGTAAGGGTCTACGGTGATAGGGGCAAGATTGATATGGAGCAACGGGAGTGGCGAGTTGCCAGTAAGATGCGAAAGTACAAATAGTTCACAAAGTACAAATACTTTCAGCTTCAGCAGGTTCAGTAAGAACGCGAATTGTCTTAATGGTGGTTCCACTCGAGCACCACTCACAGCCTTATCCACGGGTTATCTTTTGGTGGACGGAGACGTGGAAGGTCCGTTTTACTTCCGCTTGTTTCGCTAATGTATTTAGCGGTCTCATAAAAAAATCTTTGAAAACTACTGAGGCAACGGGTTTTTTTTTTGCTTATTACTAAGATGCCATTATATGCGATTTCAATTATAAGCTGAAAAGTAAACAAAGGTTGTATCTACATCACTCCCATCTCCCTCTCTCTCTCTATCTCTCTCTCTATCACTCTCTCTCTCTCTCTCTCTCTCTCTAGATCTCTCTATCTATCTATCTATCTATCTCACTCACACACACACACACACACGACTCGCCATCCGCCTATCTCTCTTCTTTCTCTATTGTCGGAAATTAATCCCTAACCCTTTTCGGATAAATTCTACCTTTTGAATGTAGGTATTTATCTACCTCCCACAAAGTAAAATGTGACACAAGGTCGGAAAGTGGGATTTGATAAGTCAGCACTCTAGGGGAAGAGCACCTACGACCCTTAAAAATTGCCTGGGCAGCCCCGTCGGCATTCCCCGATAGGGGCGTCTCAGGCGATTAGCAATAAGCTAACCCCTTCTCAAAGGGTGAGAAGGTAAAGCCTGGGAGGGTAGACCTCCTAGAACTGCACAGGACAAACCCATAGACCGGCGGAAATTAGCCCCGAAGGCTAAGACGGTACCGGTCTATGGGGTGTAGTAACCATTGGAACAGATTGTATTTAGAGCAATACATCCCGGGAAACATTAATTCAGGGAATTAAAATAATATTCCCAGAATGCATCCACCCTTAGGCATGAAAGCCCACTGTGGAAAGGGGGGAGGTGGGGGTCGGGGGTCTTTGCGAGATTTAAAGCTAACGCCAGTCAGCATTCCCCGATAGGGGCACCTCAGGCGATAGCAATAAACTGACCATTCTCAAAATGTGAGAAGGTAAAGACTGGGAGGGTGGACCCCCCAGAACTGTGTTGGACAAACCTACAAACCGGCGGAATCAACACCCGAAGGCCAGGACGACACCGGTCTATAGGGTGTAGTATCCATCGGAACAGAATCTACACTTTCTTCTTAGCAAAAAGGTCGATGTAAGTTATTTACCCCCTCGCCAGGGGGTTAGGCACAAGGCCAGTTTTATCTTACTCCCACAAGGTAAGATGTGATTGGGTCGGGTTGGGAAAGTGGGACTTGAATGGCAGCGCCCAAGAAGGTGAGCACTCTGGCCATTAAAACTTACCTGGGCAGCCCCGTCGGCATTCCACCGGTAGGGGCGCCTCAGGCAGTAAGCAATAAACTTACTCTTCCCCAAAGAGGGGAGGCAAAGCATTGGGTGGACCTCCTAGAACTGCACATGACGGTCCCATGCCAATGTAACCCGAAATAAGAAAATGTATCGCGTATATAATATTGAAAACACTGAACACGTGCGACTGGTGAAAATTCGGTATTTCGTGAGATGTTTCCTTTTTTGTGGCTTCCGTTTTCCTGGGGGGGGGGGGCGTTTTTCAGAGGATTCTACACCGGTGCACCGATAAGAAATGTCCCTTCTGAATAATGATATATTAAAAAAAAAGTAACTTTTGTATTAAAAGTATTTTTTGTATTTTTTTTAATGAAAAGATCCAATTCATTTTATAATATTGTTTATAGCTCCTTTTTATAACTTTGATTGACCGCAAACAAGGCCCATTGTCACTGAGACGTAAGGGGCTACTGTGAATTAAGGGTCATACCTACAGGGGCATCCTAAGTGGGGAGTTGTGTAGCGAGGTGTTTGTTCACATTACATTTAAATGTCTGCATGCTGGTACAGTCTGCGAAGCAGTGAGCAGGGATGAAATACCAAAGGTGAGCAGTACGAGGAAGAAAGCTACTAGAGTTGAAAACCTTCCTGCATCCGGGGACCTCTACAATAAAGGGGTGGGATTTTGCTGATTGTCAGTCGGTGGGTATTTACGTTCTTAATCCAAGGATGGCCCCTTAAGAGAATCGAAAACAGTCTGTCAACAATTAATTTGTAATGCGATGTTCCGTTTAATTGCTGAACATTGTTATGACAGTCTAGTAGATGTGTCCGCTTGTAAAGACATAAATAGAGTTTAATTCTCTTCCCCACTATGGGTGTTGAGTTGTCCGCATCTATATAGGAGTTCAGACTAAAAGATTAAAACATAACGTCGATCTGAGGCTCGAATTCTGTGACCGGGAAAACAGTCATCCTCCACGCTGATGATTCCTCGAAAAATATTAAACATATGTGTATTTTAATAAGAATTTAAAGAATATTTATCATAATATTGTTTATAGCCGCCTTTAATGCAAGGATTGCCCTTTAAGAGAATTGAAAACATCTGTCAACAATTAATTCGTAATGCGATGTTCCGTTTGATTGTTGTTATGGCAGCTTGTTAGATCTGTCCGTTTGTAAAGACATAAATAGACTTTAATTCTCTTCTTCCCTATGGCTGCTGGGTTGTCCGCATTGATATAATAGTTTAGACTGAAAGGTTAAAAAGTGACTTGGGTCTTAGGTTCGAATCGTGTGACTGGCAAAACAGTCATCCTTAACCACACTGATGTTTAACGAAAAAGGATAAAATATATATGTATGGGAATAAGAATTTTAAAAATATGTATCATCTGGGAACTCTACGTTTAATTTCTCCTCAGCTCACGACCTCTCACAGACTGTCACTTTTCCGACCCGCCTTCCTGATCGTGCGGACCAGCAAGCCCCACTTCTCGACCTGTTCTTGACCTCACTACCCAAGGCTTGCCTGGCGAATGCCCATGGCCCTCTCGGAAACTCTGATCACGTTGTGGTAATGATACTTACTTCCTTAAAAATTCGTCCAAAATCTGATGAGCCGTTACTCAATACGACGAGAAATTATGAGCAGGCTGATTTTCAATCCCTCATGGATCACATCAGCGACACCCCATGGACTGAAACATTCTCACTCCCTGCTAATCAGTGTGAAAATGAGCTAACCAAATGGGTCAAAGCAGGCACTGATGCTTATGTCCCCATACGAAAATTCTTCAGCAAACTCCACTCTCCTCAATGGTTCACCTCAGAATGTGCAGCTGCTATTGCTGAGAGGCAGAAGGCATGACGTAAATTGGGCCGACATAAGTAAACTGCGAACAGACAAAAATATGTAGAGGTAAGAAATAATTGCAAAGTAGTGATAGATGAAGCAAAGAGAAGCTATACAGAGATAACCAAAAAATGCATTCAGTCACAAAACCAGGTATTCGTGATTTCTGGAAAATCTACAATAGTGTGATGAACAATAGACAATCGACAATTCCCCCGCTATCAAATCACAATGATGTTGTTTGCAGGGCAACTGATAAAGCTGAACTACTTGCCAAGCGTTTCGCCTTAAACTCCACTCAAACTCAGCAAACCACCCCTCCCTAAATTTCAATTGCAGACTGAAGCCACACTTGAGAACCTGGTCATCACCCCATCTCAGGTCACAGACATTATAAAAACATTGACGCCTCCAAAGCCTGTGGGTCTGATCTTATACCAGTAATAGTAATAAAGAAATGCTCTGCTGAGCTGGCCCCTGTCCTCTCCAAACTATACAACAGATGCCTTGCTGAATCTTGTTTCCCTGATAGTTGGAAAATTGCCTCTGTGGTACCAGTCTTCAAGAATTCTGGAGATAGAACTGATCCACTAAACTACTGGCCAATCAGTCTACCTTCGATCCTTGCTAAACTCTTTGAATCTTTAATCAACCTAGCAATAGTCACCTAGTTAATGCTAAACTTCTTCCTGATCATCAAGACGGATTTAGACAAGCACGATCTACCGCAGATATCCTAACAGTCATTTCTGAACGCATATATCATACACTGGACAAGGCAGGTTAAGCTAGGGCAGTAGCGTTTGACATATCCAAGGCCTTTGACAAGGTCTGGCATGAAATGCTTCTCCTAAAACTGCACTCATATGGTATTGCTGGATATTTACTATAATTAAATCTTTCCTAACAAATAGAAAGATCCAGGTTGTCCTCGATAGCCGTTCATCTAAGCAACATGGCATAAATGTTGGTGTACTCCAGGGATCCATCTTTGGCCATCTACTGTTCCTGATTTTCATAAATGACCTCCCTGATGTCATTGAGACTGCGATGGTAATATTTGCTGACGACACCACGCGTTACCCTCGTCATGTGGGGAAACCCGACGCGCACATATCTGAGGCAATGGTTGAATCATTAGAAAATGATCTTCAGTCTGTAGTGGATTGGGGTAAAAAAATGGATGGTAACTTTTAATGCCGCAAAGACAAATCTACTTTCCTTCAATAACTACAAGAAACCTCCCGGCCACCGATTGTCATGGCAAATAACAACCTACTTGAGAGTTCAACATTCGAACTCCTGGGCCTAACTTTCACAGATAAAATGAATTGGAATAAATACATTGGAGAAATTGCCAGGGCTGCTGCAAATAAGGTGGGCTCCCTCTACCGTGCTAATAAACTTCTCACATCTGACATTATCCTATATCTCTACAAAGCCACCATCCGCCCATGTATGGAGTATTGTTGCCACGTCTGGGCTGGTGCATCACCCACTAGTCTCTCCCTCCTTGACAAGGTCCAAAAAGAGTCACCAACTTAATAGGTCCCTCACAAGCTCCAGCCCCCGTCTCATCGCTGCAATGTTGCTTCCTTGTGCCTGTTTTACAAGTACTTCAATGGACTGTGCTCTGATGAACTTGCTGTTCTGGTGCCCTCACGACGTAACTTCACTAGATTAACCCGACAAACGGCCAAATCCATCCATTCACTGTTGAGGTCCCCAGATGCCTAAGAGCTTTCTACTCCAAAAGCTTTGGACTCTGGAAATCCCTCCCTTCCCCTGTTTTTCTGACGGTACTGACGTGCAGAAATTTGAAACTAATGTAAACAGAAATTTCGCAGCACAGCTCCCAATTTAGATTGACCCCCCCCCACAAAACTTTTGCCTTTTTCCCAGTATCCCCTTACGTCTACAGTGGCGTCCTGCCTTGTTGTGAGTGAACTATGTTAATACATATATATATATATATATATATATATATATATATATATATATATATATATATATATATATATATATATATATGTATTTATATGTTAATTTTTTATGTTCAAATATAAATGCTATAACATAAAGGAATTGTTATAATAGCTCAATAGTGAAAAGCCAGAGCTATGTTATGTATTTTTAATTCAATTTTATATCATATCCAATGTTTGGAAAGACATATTCCCATATTTCACAGAATTTATTTTCTTATTTAGCATACAAGTGGTTCGGCATACACGATTAAAATATTAACAGTGAAAAAAATTAGATGCTGATACATTATAACAAGTTCCATTAGGAAAGAAGGATTGGATTATTAATACTAACTGTAATCTATGAACTTTATTTGCTTTGTGGTTCATTGTTCTTTAAATAATCAGCACTGAGAATAGCCACACTAAGAAATAAATGCATAGGTGCATTTACATATATGTTGGTGTATGCCGAAACAACTGTATACTAAATAAGAAAATAAATTCTGCGAAATCTGGGAATATGCCTTTCAAATCATCTAATATATATATATATATATATATATATATATATATATATATATATATATATATATATATATAAGAATAATCCAGGAAAGTTAAACATCCACAGAATTTCAATCGGATGTATAAAAAGTGCTGAATATCAAATAGAGCTTTTATATATGATGATTTTTTATTTACACAGACATGTACAAAATCTGCGACACTGGAAAGAATCAAATATGATCTAAGGTTAAGATCGGATTTTAACTCCCCCTGATGAGATCTCAGTTTATAACAGCTGTTGATCGATAACATCGACATGCCAGTGTCGCAGATTTTGTACATGTCTGTGTAAATAAAATAATCATATATATATATATATATATTATTATTATTATTATTATTATTAATAATAATAATAATAATAATAATAATAATAATAATAATAATAATAATAATAATAATAATAATAATAATAATAATAATAATAATAATAAAAAGCCGTTAGGAAAGCCATGCAATACAAATTTTTTATTGATTTTCTAGATTTAATTTTCGACGATATACGTCCTCATCAAAACAAAACAATTAAAAGTTCTAGCATCATACTTTTTTTAATCATCTCTTTTTTGTGTATTCAATCCGTGTGGTGTTGAAACGGAATTGAGATGAAGGTTTTCTTAGTCAAGAACTCACGCATGGCTGCGCCAAGTGAATTAAAAATAGGCAGTTCTTGTTTTAAAAGCATTGTTTATATATAGGAAATTTGAATTTTTGAAAATAATCCCTCGTTAGGAAAACCATACAATGCAATTTTTTTATTGCTTTTTTTAATTTAATTTTCAACCATATAGTCCTCCTCAGAATATAAATATTTATTTATTTATTTGGGAATAAACTTTTAGCGCAACAATTTTTTTTTATTTCTATATTACAGGCATTCTGCCAGATTATTGACATGATCTTCTTTGTGTCTATAAATTCTGATGAATATATAAAGATAAAGCAATATCACACACGTAAAGCATGTAGTTAGATAGAGATATTTCCGTATAGTGATGTAGTTGAGTTGAAATGGTGCAGTTTACCAGAAATAGTCAGGAAAATTGCAGTCGCATAGACTTCCAGGACACAATTAACACGAAATAATGATATTACTTATTACATGCTCAGCATTCTCTCTGTCTGTTACAATGTGATCTACCCTATTTCAGGTGTAGATGGATTCTCGGAGATACTATGAATAGAGTTACGATTAAGTGTCGTAGCAGTCATGGCAGCAGTCATTGCATCGGATGCAGACTTTTCGTAACATACTATTCTGTACTTCTGTAAATCCACTCTTGTAAATATGCTACCGTGTTGTATTAATTATTGTTGGCCCTTCAATGTCACGTGTGTTCTGCTAATTGTACTTGGGGTAGTAATATATTCAAACACGTACATATTTACGAATACACACACGCACTATGCAATCCCTACAGCTACATACCTAGAAAACGGAGCTGCTAAATCTGACATTGTAATATGGGACAAAAGAGAGAAAGTAGCAACCTTAGTTTAAGTCAGTGCCCCTAATGATGCACGATTAAACAGAGCTGAAAAGGAAAAGATTACGAAATACCAAGGTGTTATGTACGACATGAAAAGAAACTGGAATCTTAGGAAAATCTCCATCATACCAGTAATTATAGGAGCAACAGGACTAATGAAAAAGAATTTCAAAAGCTATCTGGCGAGTATACCCGGTGAACCGAGTGCAAGAGAAATACAAACAATTGCACTTAAAGGGACTGTTAGAATCTTAAAAAGATCTCTAGGCTGGTGTGTCTGAAATAGCCGGTGAATGTCTGGCATCCGGTAGGATGCTCCATCTCCAGCAAAAAACAGAAAGATAAGAAAAATAAAAAACATAAGTAACAATATATATTTTTTGGTTTGTATTTATTTTATGGATTACTATCTCATGTGTCATTCGAAAACGAAAATAGTATATTTTTATTTTTTTAAACATTTTAATATAAATTTTATTTAATTCCTATTTTTTCCCATATATATATATATTATGTCCAAAGATTGCGGCTTTCAAATGTTTCTGGAAAGTCGAGAGCGTGAGCTTTTCCCAACGGGAAATTTGGAAACCAATTTCAGTCCAATTTCAGTCGAAGCCGCCCAAATATTCAGTGACTATTAGTCCTGTGGGGTTATGTTGAAATAAAATGATATACTTACTTATGCGAACCCTGTATTTACGATAGTTACAATGATATAGAAGTAAAGAGATTGGTTATTTTTAGTTGTCCACCATCATGCGTATTATTGTACCAGTAAACTGCCTCTTGCACCAATCTACTTGTAGCATGAGTCATCTCCTTACTTTTTTGTCACGTTACGATGAAAGTATTCATAAAAAACGAGAACTCAGCTACGGGACATAAATGACGTCAGGTAATCTATATAATACTAAAAGTCTATTGTTCTTCTATGTTTGCAAGCAGCTTTCAGCTTTCCGGTTTTCAACATCCGGTTGCGCATGCGTAAATAGCATCGTCTTCAATCTGTTATTCCAATTCCGTTATTCTCTATTATGATTAACGAACGCATGAAATTTTTCATTCTGGAAATTTTTAAACAATTTCATTTAATTTCATCAAATAGTTTATTTGTTTTCTTCACGGCTAAAAACATTCAACGGGAGGACTTCGTAAAGTCTGTCGCAGTTTCAAAAAAACTCCTCCCTTTTAAAAAACAAAAACAAACAAAAAAACAACACTCATTATTAATATCAGCCATACTAGCGGTCGGTGAACGAAACCACCTCCCACTTTCCCTCTCATAGATTTCACCACTCCTACTCCCTCTGTTTTCGTTACGTACATGAGAAAGCCTGCTGTACGCCCTTCCTTTCTCAAATCGCCCTAACCAACCACTTATAATTCAGTAACTGTAATTTAAAAAAAAACAATTATAATAAACAGAACGACTCATAGAAATCTATCTATATTCTTTTTTCATTTTAATATACTTTCATAGAAATGCTTCTGTTATGTAAAAAAAAACTATTTTCTTTATGCCACAAGTGTCACGCTCATACATGAATTCCATAGCTAATATAACAAACTGACCCAACGGGTCACGGGTGGTCTAGTAAGCTTCTAAAATGTCGTCTGAGTTACACAATCATAATACCTAATGCCAATACTGGATCCATCGTTGGACATCAAGATTACAGTCCATCAAATTCTGGTCAGTACAGGTTGGTCCATCACTGTAGTAACTGAAGATGTGTTCTATTGTCTGTATGGGATTTTCATAAGGGCAGTTGCTTGTTGTTGCTCGTCGCCACCTGTGTTGGTTGCTAGTTGTGCTTCCAACCTTCTCTCTTGTCGGTTCAGGGTCACCCAGTCCTTCCTTGGCCGATCTGTCCCATGTGGGAGAAGTTGAATTAACTTTAACACAAAATCCTCCGTGGCCTTTTGGCTAAGATCAGAGTGTAGTATCTGTTCCGATGGATGCTCTCTCTGTAGACCGGTATTGTCTTGGCCTTCGGGGCTTGATTCCGCCGGTCTGAGGTACTGTCTTGTGCAGTTCTGGGAGGCCCACCCTCCCAGGCTTCGCCTCCCTTCTTTGGGGAGAGTAAGTTTATTGCTTACTGCCTGAGGCGCCCCTACCGGGGAATGCCGACGGGGCTGCTCAGGCAATTTTTAATGGCCAGAGTGCTCACCTTCTCAAGTCACACTTTCCCGACCCGAGCTTGGGTCACATCTTACCTTGTGGGAGTAAGATAAAACTGGCCTTGTGCTTAACCTCCTGTGGAGGGAAATAAAAATGTTCTCTGGGTTCTTGGATAGCTTCGTTCAAGTATTCATTCCAATCATTCCATCTGTCAATGTGGTAGTTCTGTGACCGTTCAGGGTCAAGGCTCTCTTTGCTGATGAAACTTCTTGTTTTCAATCTGATTCTTGATTGTGCATAGCTTGATAGGGAGTGTCTTCTGTCGGTTTCCTGTTTGTGATTTTGGATTCTCACATTAGCATCCCTTCAGAAATGGGGAAGGGGTATGCCAACCAATCTGTACACAGCTGGTATAGGGGTTGGTACCCCAGTTATTCTGCGGCATCTATTATTTAGTTCTGGGTCAATTGATTTGGCATGGAACGATTTAGCCCAAACTGCAGAGTAACAAAGTGCTAATGCTTTTTTGCGCAGGGTTTTAGGGTTTGAATTAGAGAATTTAGTTAGCAAGTTATTCTTTGTAATAACCTTCTTCGTTTACCTTCTTGCAATAAACTGGTACAAGTTTTATAAACGGTTAAAAAATGTAAAACGTATGTCATATTATTGCGTGCTCTATTTTTATGAAAATACATAAGTTCGTTAAGTTATAAAAAAAAACAAGTAGCTGCGTCTTTTATTTCTGGGGAGGAAATAGAGAGAAGACTAGTGAATCTATTTCATTATGAACCTGATTATTTCAGTTACCTGAACGGGTAAACCGCATGATCTTTACTCAACTACTTCACTATACAAGAATATCTCTATCTAACTACACGCTTTATTGACTTATGGGGTCGCTCAATATTGTCATATCTCAAAAGTACGTATGCACACCGGAAACGCAGTTGTTCACATCAGCTCATAGCACATATTCTGAAGTTCTTGCTGTTACACGTCGTACCATTGTCAATTAGGATTTATTCAGGTGTTCCCTTCTAAAAAATCGAGGGTGAGACATTTAATCACGGCGACATAATTCCCTCGTTACAGAAGTCGTCAGATTGCAAACCGGGTGCGTCCGCATCCGATGAGGGCCAGGTAGGTGATACACACATAATGGGTAACATTATTACCGAATCTTTACAGTATGTTCGAGGATTCCAATTTCCAATTTTGCTATCGAATCGGTGCTAGACCAGTCAACGTACATTCACTACTGGACCTGATTAAAGATTCCACGGTCCTTATTTGTTGTTGAAGGGGTGATACTTCTGACGTAGTATTTTGTTCGTCTTATTGCCTGGTGACCGCTGCGGTGCAAATGGATTTGTCGCATTTGAGTTCTTTACATGCTGTCACTGGCGACAGTACATATCTGTAACGCAGACTTCACTTCCCTCTTCATTGCCATTAACCACTTATGCGGGACTCTAGTGAAATTGTCTGCTACATTTTAGCTTGACCTGACGCGCCTAACGTCCACCAAAAGTTCGTACTCTCTGACCAGTTCCGATAAGGTTTGCAGCTTTCTCTTAATGAGCATTTTACTGGAAGCCTAAGTAATCATATGTTTGGTGAGCCATTGCTAGGCATACAAGGAGCAGGTTCTTAGGTGTAGAGTCCTGGCCTCGCAGTGTATGCAAGGTTCACCATCTTTATAACCGCATCCAACTTTGCGAATGATGCGTCGTGTTTCTGATTCTGGCTTGAGCGTCTTCGATCGCGATTCCGTGCTATTTAAGTAGGATAACTGTGACAGAAGAACTTATATAAATCCACAAGTCAAGCTCATCGCTATTGATGCACCATTTTCCTTTTGTATGGGTCGATCTGAGTAGCCCTGTTGATGGTCTCTGTTAGCATTTGTCTCAGTAGGGGATCGGTCGATCTTTCTGTCAATGCGCTTTCCCTTCGCTTAATAACGCCGGTTGCTACTCACATCCAGTTGTACACTGGGACATATAAAACACGTTTTCCACAGAGAAAGAACACCTTCATCCTGATAACATTGTCAGGGGCGTCTGGGAGCTGGCCCTTGCGTTTCCACTCTCCAGACTGCAAATCCTAGCACCTGGGCCCCATCATTCGGTCGCTCCGGTTTTACTGGCTTATCCAAAGTGCAACAAATGTTTGGTAGCGCTCATTGCTGATGCGACACTTTCATCTATGTACACGTTATCAATGACTGTTGAGGTTGCCTTCTGCATCCACACTGGGAATTATTATTTGCAGAGCCACGTTCAGATCAAATTCCAGCATCGTTAAACAGTACCTGCTAACCCAACGGTCTGATAGGACCAGAGTGGCTCTTTAACACACACTTAGAGAAAAGCAGATCGTAGATCCTCGTCGTCTTCATTCTATTATAACACAATCAGCATGAGCGATGTACGTATCAACACGACGGTTGAGCTGCCTGTAGTCCATAACGGGGCACCTTTTTATTTGTTTTGCTAGACGGCAGACATCTGTACATTGGCGAACTCAATCGGGAAAGAAGTTAGCTAATTAGTAATCCATTTAGCGTAACGGACATTTTATGTTAGATTCAGTTTCTGCTATTGTTTTTATACTATGAGTCATCGCTTATTAAGGACCGAAGTCTACTCGAGGATAAAGGTTAATGAGATTGTCAGTTGGAGATGAATGACACAATTGATTGGGTTGGAAATGATGAGTTAAATGGACAGACTTTTATTACTTAAGTCATGTGGGTACAACGGACGTGCACATATATGAGGCAATGGTTGGATCCTTAGAAAGTGACCTCCAGTCGTCAGTGGAATGGGGTCATACATGGATGGTAACATTTAATGCTGCTAAGACACAGCTCCTTTCCTTCAACAACTACAAGAAACCTCTTCAACCACCGATTACCATGGCAAATAACACCCTATCTGCGAGTCCAACGTTCAAACTCCTTGACCTAACATTCACATATAACATGAATTGGAAAAAATAAATAGAAGACATTGCCAAGGCTGCTGCAAAGAAAGTGGCTCCCTCTACCGAGCTAGAAAACTTCTCAAACCTCCCAGTATCCTATATCTCTACAAATCCACCGGGGTAAGATATAGAGAGAATGCGTGAGCATGTGATAAGTATTACACTTACTTCGTGTCAAATGTGTCCTCAAAGTCTATGCGACTGCAATTTTCTTGACTATTTCAGTCCAAATTCTAATAAAAAATGTGAACTCTGTGCAAAATGCATGAAGGTCCATAAAAGAATCGCTAATCTAATAGCTCCCTCACTATCCACCAAGCTCCACCCCTGCCCCATCGTCGCAATGTTGCACCCTTGTGCTTATTTTACAAGTACTTCAATGGAATGTGTTCCGATAAACTTGCTGCTTTGGTGCCCCCTCGACGTAAATAAACTCTATTGACCCGACAATCCGCTAGATCCTATTCATTCGCTGTTGAGGTCCCTAGATGCCGGAGAGCCTTCTACTCCTCGAGCTTTGGAATTCCTTCTCTGGTACCTGTTTCCCCAACTGTATCGACATGCAGAACTTAAAAACTGATGTAAACAAGAATCTCGCTGCACAGCTCCCAATTTACGATGACCCCCCCCTGAACTTTCAACCTAATTCTCAGTAGCACCTTACTTTTAAAGTGGCAACTTGCCTTGTTTGGAGTGAACTAAGTTTTAAAAATGAATTCAAAACGACCAAGGAAGTAGTCCTGTGGTATTGTATTCTACAAATGGAAGTTCTTGGAAACAAACTTTGTTGATGGAAGTTCTGTTTAGTTTTAGGTCCACAGAGGGAGAAAGGGGATTTCTTTGCAGTGGTTAACGTGAGACGAGTTTTTGCTGTGATTGTTTTACATGGAGATTAACTAGAAACGTATCGTAATAGGCTTGATAAAAAGGGGCGCCGTACACCTCAATGCCCCCATGTAGGTTGTGGTTCAGCAAATATCAAACTCATAGTCAAGAAATCTCCATGACTTTTTTTCATAAATTAAAAGCATTCAGAGTACTCCATGCTATTTTGCACAGAGTTCACATTTTTTATTAGAATTTGGACTGAAATAGTCAAGAAAATTGCAGTCGCATAGACTTTGAGGACACATTTGACACGAAGTAAGTGCAATACTTATCGCATGCTCACGCATTCTCTCTATATCTGACCCCGGCACACGTGTTCTTCTCATTATACTTAGGACTGTAATGTATTCATGTTGTTTTGTTTTATGGCATATCACTCCATCCGCGGGTTATTTAATGCCGAATCGTGTCATTTTGGCAAACGTGTTATGCTTCAAGTTCTCTATATGTTCAAGTATTTATTCTATGATGTTTAGTTTAGTTGTTTTGTTTTATGGCATATCAACCCTTTTCGGTTTATTAAATGCTGAATCCGGTCATTTTGGTGAAAGTCTTTATGCTTCAAGGTCTTTATATATTCAAGTATGTATTCATGGTGTTGGTGAAGTGAATAGGGGAAAAAGATTTTGCTTAATATTACAAGAAATGGAACCACTGTTTTTAATCAATTTCTTGTTTGTTTGTTTTTCATTTTGTATTAATGTTTTGTTTTTTTTAACATTGTCTGGGTTAGGGTTTAATGTTAGGGTTTAGGGTTTAGGGTTAAGATTAGTCTTTCACTAGAAGTGACCGTTGCTGACAGAAATCAATGAGTCCTTCAGTAAATTCAACGCACTCGCACAGATCGTAGAAATTAATTCTTTTTTAAACGCGCTGCAGATCGTAGAAATTAATTTATTTCAAAAGTTATCGTCTGCTTGCTTGCTGCAGCCTGATTGTCTAATGTCTGCTGCAACCTGATTGGTTAATAGTTTCGTCAACTCTCGGGCGCTTCCGAGACCAGCCCGAACGTTGAAGACGCAAAGTCACGAAAACGCGGTGCGTTCTCTATAAGAGTACACATGTTTTATATTTCATTTTTTCGTTTGTTTTTCACAATCTATTTATCTCAGAATAAATGTATATAAATTCAACTGTTTCCCCACTATTGTCCCTTTGTATTTCTTCTAACACACTGTCGGCGGGCCACAAATTCGCTGATTGCAACCCAATGCAAAAAGTACCCCCTCGAAAACGGGGACACCTGTTTTGCAATTAATTTTTTTTAATTATTGATTTATTCTTAAAAAAAATTATTTTTCCAATTAATTATAAATTTAGTCTGAGAATGAAATTTTTTCAATCAATTATTTCAATTGTTGATTTGGTAAATTTCGGCTGCTACATCACCTGGACGACCACATTTACAACTAGACGTCACTATCCAATGAACCAACTACTTACATGTAAGAGTGATGAACAGTTGTTTCTGCATAGAGGCTTTTATTTTGTTACATTAATGCAAAGAGAGAGGAATACACTAAAATATTGGCTGCTACATCACAACTACGACCATCTTTACAGCTGGATGTCACTACCCAATGAACCAACTATTTACATGTCAGAGAGGCGAACAGCTGTGTCTGAATAGAGGCTTTTATTTTGTTGCATTAACGCAAAGATAGAAGAATACACAGTAATTGTGGCTGCTACTTCACGACTACGACCACATTTACAACTAGACGCCACTATCTTATAGACCAACTACTTACGAACAGAGACAAACAGCTGTTTCTGCATAGATGGTTTTATGTTATTACATTAATGGTATAATAGAGGAATACACAGAATTTCGGCTGCTAAATTATCACTACGACCACCTACACGACTAGACGTCACTATCCAATGAACCAGCTACTTACATGTCAGAAAGACGAACAGCTGTTTCTGCATAAAGTATTTTATTTTGTAACATGAATGCTAAGATACAGGAATACAGAAAGCATGTTACTGCTACGTCACCACTACGACTACTTTTAAAACTAGACGTCACTATCCAATGAACCAACTACTTACATGTCAGAAAGACAGACACTTGTTTCTGCATAGGCCTTTTATTTTGTTACATGAATGCAAAGATACAGGAATACAGAAAAAATGTTGCTGCCACGTCACCACTACGACCACTTTTAAAACTAGACGTCACTATCCAATGAACCAACTACTTGCATGTACATGTCAGAAATACGAACAGCTGTTTCTGCATAGACCTTTTATTTTGTTACATGAATGCAAAGATACAGGAATACAGAAAAAATGTTACTGCTACGTCACCACTACGACCACTTTTAAAACTAGACGTCACTATCCAATGAACCAACTACTTACATGTCAGAAAGACGAACAGCTGTTTCTGCATAAAGGCTTTTATTTTGTTACATGAATGTAAATATACAAGAAATACAGAAAAACTGTTGCTGCTACGTAACCACTACGACCACTTTTAAAACTAGACGTCACTATCCAATGAACCAACTACTTACATGTCAAAAAGACGAACAGTTGTTACATTAATGTAAAAATAGATAAATACACGGAAATGTTGGCTGCTACATACTCACTAGAACAACTTTTACAACTAGATGTATCTATCCAATGAGCCATTTACTAACATGTCAGAGAGACGAGTAGCTGTTTCTGTCGATTCGGCGCCATGCTGCCATTATGAAAATAGAGCAAACAACCATGTGTGAATAATGAAAAGAACAGTAAACCGTGCACTCTACTGCACCTTTGGCATGATAGCTGACCAGCTAATACTGCACATGAAAATGCAAAACTTGCATCAAGTAATCGTAAGTACTCAGCCAGACTGGAACGCCGTGGTTATCGATCATTGAACAATGATAGTGTAATTAGCCCGTATGAAAGTAATCATCTCACTTAGTATCAGGTTGAAGATGAGATTACAAATGATCATCTACGAGAGAGAAATAAATATTTGTCCCATTCGAAAACACGTGGCTCGGATTTCGACAGAAATGACATAAGCCATCAATTTCATACCTATCATAGACTTTGTTTTTTATTTGGCCAACTATATATATATATATATATATATATATATATATATATATATATATATATATATAGTTTTTTATTTAAATAATTTGTTTATTTTTACCTACAGACTAATGTGTTTGAGGCTTACGCAATCTTAGTCTAAGAGATTATAATTACTGCCGGTCGAAGGATTCGACCCCAGTTACAAAGTCACCTTTGACTCTTCAGCTTGGTATTCATCCCCTCGACTACCACCAATTATCCTGGGAAGGAAGAAAATTAAACTGTATAATGTTGAGTTTGTTCACATGCACAGTAATCTAATCATAATAGTGTTCTACAGCGACCCGAAACATTGCATTACGCAAAGATTGATAGCTTATTATGAATTCTTTTAGAGACCCGGTTTTGTTGAAAGAAGACTATAACATTATTTTTTATTTAAATTATTTTTTTATTTTTTACCTACAGACACACGTGTTTCGTGCTTACACAACCTTCAGTGTAGGAGATGATAATTACTGCCGGTCGAAAGATTCGTTCGAATCCAATTACAAAGTCACCTTTGACCCAACAGCCTGATATTCAACCCCTCGGCCACCAAAAATTACCATGGAAAGAAAAAGAATTAAACTGTATATAAGGTCGAGTCGGCGGACATACACAGTCAGCTAATCACGGTAGTTTTCTACAGCAAGCTTATTATTAATTGTCTTAAAAGCCTAGTCTTTGTTGAATGAGGGATATAACAATATTTTTTTATTTAATATATATATATATATATATATATATATATATATATATATATATATATATATATATACAATTTTTTCATTATCATGCTGGGAAAAATTCACCACCAACAATATTTATCCTTGCGTAAATATGTTTCCGAAATTTCGCCGTTATTATCATCCACAGTAGGGTAGAATACTGACAATTAATACTTCATCAGCACAATATAGTTTTATCAATACGATAAAGGCAATTCAACACAAAGTAAGTGTATAACTAATCACATGCTCACGCATTCTCTCTATATCCGACCCCGGCACATGTGTTCTTCTCATTGTACTTGTGACAGTAATGTATTCATTCTTTAGTACTGTTGTTCCATATTATATAATGTACAACCTTACATGTTTTACATCAAATTAATTGTGTAATAATGATGGACACAAAATAAAACAAAACATGCGTATATATTTTATAAAGATAGATATTTTATCCGTCTGTTCGTCCGTCAGACAATTTTTTAAACATAATAAATACATTGCGAGATTTGTCTCATTTCAAAATATCAGAGATCTTAACTGCCTTTAGTAATAGAAAAATATTACATTAATATTAAATAATAAATTATCAAGAAATAAAGCGGATGGCATGAGCAGAAATTGAAAACTAAACCCTGAGATCTCCAGTCTGAAGTTCTAGCACCTGAGCTATTTAGACTTTCTTATAAATAACGGGTAATACATCACCTTAACAAAATAATTATAGCTTTCGCATGATATCATAGATTTATGATTTACGTCATGTTTCAAAACATGAATTCAAACATAAACGATGAGAAAAAAAAATAAATGAATGGGTAAACATTATCAATAGCCTTAGAAATAATTTTAACAGTACAAAACAATTAATTTTGCTTTAACTAGGTATTGGCCTTAAAAAACAATTTAATATTTAATATATACTTGAATTTCGGGCTGGGGACCCATAATTTTAGTATATATTAAATTATTTTAAAATTAAATTTTAAAAAAATAGGTGTGTGTATTGTTGAAAAATATTTAATGGGACGATACCTAGAAGGGGCGACAGTAGTGAGGAGGGGGTTGGGTGCAAAAAAAAAATACTTTTAGCGACCCATCCCAGCAGGTCTGGTAACAATACGTAATGGGTAAGAGAAGAACGGATTTCACTGCTGGAGCAAGATCCAGCGTCTGGTCTATGCTAAGTCAATGTATGCACTACAACACAGGTCACCGTATAAGAATGGTAGAACCTGAAAATACATAGATTTTGTAACTACTACCTCCCACCATTCTCCTACCCTCATTCCTGTCCATAAACTCATCCGTCTATCTTCGCTCGTCGGGCATATTTCCCCTCGAAGACCGAACTCACAATAAGCGAGTATCTCTCCCCTCCCATTTTTTCACAGTATCTAAATATGTGTTTTTCTTATATGCTGTGTAATGTCTAATTGTTTGAGCTGATATGGTAGGATATATAATGAGATCCTATTTAATCTACAATGATTAAGAAAGGGCGCTAAAAATCTCGATTGTAACTCATCTAGTTTTGGTGGTTTCTGAATGGCCTTTTGCCTGGGATCACAGTGTAGTATCTGTTTCGATGGATACTACACTCTATGGACCGGTGTCGTCTTGACCTTCGGGTCTTGATTCCGTCGGTTTGTGGGTTTGTCCTGTGCAGTTCTAGAAGGTCCACACTCCCAGGCTTTGCCTCCCCTCTTTGAGGTTGAGTAAGTTTATTGCTTACTGGCTGAGACGCCCCTACCGCGGAATGCCGACGGGGCTGCCCAGGCATTTTTGTAGGCTAGAGTGCTCAGCTTCTCGGGCACTAGCTTTTCAAATCCCACTTTCCCGACCTTGTGTCACACCTTACCATATGGGAGGAAGATTAATAAAAGAAAGTGCCTAGTAGTGATATTTATTCAATCCCGAGCAACGTCGGGTCTCCCAGCTAGTATCAAAATAAAAATACCAAACACACATATATTATTCCCTTTAACTTTTGAATAGTTTACTACTCGATAGCGAACAATACTACTTGTATTTTGAATAGATGAGTTTCTGTAAATAAATATGTATATATGTTATCTATCTTCGTGGAAAAGAGAGATAGATAAGACGTGGATATTAGTTTACAAAGTCTCGTTTATTCGAGATGAAATCGTGTTCGGTATCGAGTCGTAAACCATTCGAAAGTGATTAGAATAAATAACCCAATTTGTCAGAATTGAATAGCCACTCGACAGGTAGGTAACTATATTGCGACAGATTCAACTTCGCCTGTTGCATCGCCTCTCCGGTTATGACGTCATCAAGTGTGTACTAGTACAAGCAAACTACCAAACAAGATTCACAGAGTTTTAGTATTATATTAGACGATCTGACTCTAGTCAATTTCTTTAATATATATATATATATATATATATATATATATATATATATATATATATATATATATATATATATGTGTGTGTGTGTGTGTGTGTGTGTGTGTCTGTAGTTCGGCAGCAAGTCATTTTTTATGCAAGTGTCATTAAAGACGAAGGACTTCTCTCTCCTCACGATCTTTCTTGCATATATATATACATATATATATATATATATATATATATATATATATATACATATATATATATATATATAGAAATATATATATATATATATATACAAATATATATATATATACATATATATATATATATATATAGAAATATATATATATATATACAAATATATATATATATATATATATATATATATACAAATATATATATATATATATATATATATATATATATATATATATATATATATATATATATATATATATATAAATGAAGGAAGAGAGATAAAAATGTGCGAATGACAACTCTGTTTCATCTTCGGTTGTTCAATGCAAGATTTTCTTTGTTTTTACTGCGTCTCTCCTCCGGGTTTTGCATTGCATTGAACAATCGAAGATGAAATAGATTTGTCATCCGTACATCTTTATCTCTCTTCCTTCATTTATCTTCATAATTGCTCTATCCCGTATATAGAGCTTTAAGCATTTGACTATAGGTTCAATTCTCTAAAAGTTTACTTTTAGTCTCATATTTTATTATTATTATACACATATATATATATATATATATATATATATATATATATATATATATATATATATATGTATATATGACGAGTAGCTGTTAAATTCTTGGCAAATACACATCCCTAAACATGGGGCAACATTATGTAAGGGAGGAAACCTTCGAAAGCACTAGAGCTGTAACACCGTACTTTATCGCTAACAATAAAAACAGAGAGCGAAATGCATTTATAAGCGATTAAATTCACACGTATTTCACACAAGCCTCGTAGCTAGGTGGTAGAGAACTCCATTCTCTCTCTCTCTCTCTCTCTCTCTCTCTCTCTCTATATATATATATATATATATATATATATATATATATATATATATATATATATATATATATTATCGCAAGCAGTAAGGGAAGACGAATTCTATCGTTCATGATTAAAAGTTAATCAAGAAAAAAAAATGCCAGCCGACCGGTTTCGCCCTCTCTTAACAAAGGCTGTATCGAGGGATTTTTTTTAAAAGGGGGTGAAAAGATAGAGTCAGAAAATAAAATAGCGTTATGTTATATGTACAATGGAGGATGAATCTTAGAGAATGATCACATCTAGTCCCAATAGACATTCCCTTTGCTTACAAAGGGAGGAACGTTTAAGACGCACGTGGATCGTCTCCAAGACTTTTAGATGGTATAATTAGTGAGCATGACTGCGAATGGGGAAGGAGTCCATGCTAAAATTCCTAGCGCACAGCGGGGTTTTAAGTAAATGGTCTGTAATGGAAGACCCGTATGTGTTATTCTGAACGTCCGTTGACCGGAAGGTTCCATTCCTGACTTTACTCGGAATGTGCTGTTTGACTCTACTATCCAATCTTAACGTCGTCCTACCCACGTAGTCAGCACTGCAACTACATCTAAAATGATAACTTACATTATTTTTATGGTGGTGTGGGGGGAGTAAAACGTCTTTACGAGAGGACGCCAATAAAGGTTTTGTAGAAAACACAACACGCACATTCGAAGAAAAATAGCAATTTTTAACTGCTGAGCTGATTTGCTTGGCGAATTTCTCACTTACTGTGCCTAACCAAGGTAAACGAATGTAAATCGGATATTTAGTCACCGTATTTGGTTTTATTTCGGAAAAAAGTATTTATTTCCTTTGGGTGACTGCCCTAATCCCATCAAGAGGATAGCCGTTATTGGACAAAGTATTAGTTATAGTTTTAATTTCTTCGTCCAATCTTGGTTTTCAACAAATCATAAGGGCTCTGTGTGTTAATGTCCAAATCAAGTTTACCTTTCGTTTGTTAGGACAAAATGAATCCCAGCGAGTATATAATCCTGTAAACGTAGGGTTACGGTAAATTGATGTAAGGTAATTCGATGGGGTTTTTGTTACCAATACATCGAGGAAAGCTAAAGTGGAATTACGCTCTCCTTCAAAGGTATATTTTAATGCGGGATGCATTTTATTGAGTAATTAGAAGAATGTATTTGCCTCCGTTTCATTATTAAAAAGGCAAAATGTATCGTCTACATATTGAAAGTAAGCTAAAGGTTTAGTGGGTCCAGATAATAAAGCCATGTACAAAATCTGCGACACTGGCATGTCGATGTTATCGATCAACAGCTGTTAGAAACTGAGATCTTATCAGGCAAAATTAAAAATCCCATCCTTACCTCACATAATATTTGGGAAGAATGAAATGGGAGAGAAAAGAAAAGGAAATTTAAAAGGTGAAGGTAGTCCCTGGGAGGATGGTCTCATGGCAACAGAACAAATACTACATTACCCCTTCCCTTAATTAGGATGTAATACCATGGATGATTCCCCAACGGCTTTGGAAAAAGTGGTAATTCCTGGGAGGAGTGTCTTATTACAATAGAGGTGATACTACACTAGCCACCTCGATTAAAATATAATACAATATTTGATATTTTAATTCATTTAAAAACGCCTTGTCATAAAACATTATGTTTTATGGTTCCATGGCGTTTTTTCTCGCATCACTTCCGAGCAACCTCTAGACGTAGCATTTGTAGTCTACAATGTGATGCCTCCGTGGTGCAGGGAGAAACCTCTCTTACTCACAAAATTGACTCGCTTGTTTTCGGCTTTTGGAACAAACCGGAAAACAGTGAACAGCTCACTCTTAGATTGATTTGGGAGGGGCCTTACTAAACAACACATCATTTTTATATAACTTTTTTGCTACCTGTAGCACCCCCAAACCGATGAATTTTCTACATACATTGTTTTGTAAATAAATGAAACATCTGACCAATTGGGTATAATGTTAAGTAGTCTGCACAAAGAGTGAATGATGTATTTTGGTAACTGGAACTAGTTTAGAGAATAGACCACAAGAGCGACAAACGACCCACATCCCACTTAATTCAAATTAAGCCCTGTGCCACATCTTTATATTTTAATGTAAAATATCTGAATTAAGATCAAAGTGTAGTATTTGTTTTCTGATCTTAGGATAAAGACTTTTGCTCTTTCTCCATCCAACTTTCTGATGGACAGGGAAAGATAATGACGTTCTCTCTCTCATCTCTCTCTTTCTCTCTCTCTCTCTCTCTCTTGTTGTCAGCAGCATCCTCAACTCCTCGACCCACTTTGTCTGACTTCCTTCTCACCCCTCGCGAGGTTGAGATGTAACCCGGAGCTTTCCGTAAGCCTCGAGCGACAAAGGGGGTCAAACATACCTTCTCTCTTCTTTTAACGCCCCCTCTCTTTCACTCTCTCTCTCTTTCTCTCTCTCTCTCTCTCTTTCTTTCTCTATCTCTCTCCAGTTCTATCTTCCATCTTTTCAGTTTGGGCGCCACGAGAGCGTGCTAAAACTGGCTCCCCACTAAAAGGAGACTCCACGCCGGTCAAAACAGTGATCTTGCCCTCTCTACAGTAATAGAAAAACCAATGCTACCGAGAGCGTTGAAAGATACAGCGGCTCCCCCAGTCCACGGAGAGACGCTGTGTCTGTTGGTTCCCTATAGAAAGAAAGGTTAGATTATTTACATAAAATCTAAAAGTATATTCTTATGTAAAATTTAGCGAATCTCAAAAGATGAATCTGGAGAGGCTATGGTGACATAATCCCACTTAACTTCAAATATATCCTACTTTTATGAAATTTATATGTTGTGTATCAAATTATTCGGGGAGGAGAGTGCAAGTGGTCCCGAATCTCTACATTACCCTGTATGTGCGGAATATCTATGAGTTCGTCTTTTTAAAGGCATGAATAAGAAACTTAATTATATAGGACATGTATTTCGTCGTTGTTATAAAAATCTGTTAGGTGACTGAAATATTTAGGTGTGTGTTGTGGTGACGACTCTGCCGAATACACTAATGAAGTGTGAATTTTGTCACGAAAAACTCCAAACATATTAATGAAAATATACAGTATTGTAAACTAAAAATGCTAAAAAATAGGTAAAAAAGAAACAGAATTTCTGTGTAAGCACGGTCGACTAAGTTGTTATGGAAACATCGGAACTAGGTAACAGTTACTATCTCAGACATAAGGATTGACAGATGAATGTGCGCCGATCAAGATCTCATAGTAAAGTTGGTCTTGTTGATTGCTATTATTACGCAGAGAGATGTGACCGACGAAAGCGCGCTGACTCAATTGCTATGACAAAATCGGACCTGTTAAACTGTCTACCACAACGAAGCGAGGCCGAACGCACACGCACATCGCAAACCACTGTTACTACAATCATTTTCTTGAGGGTAAAAAACAATATTAAAAAGACTGGTTGAAACGAAAACCACCGATTGCCATGGCTAATCGCACCCTACCCGAGAGTCCGTCATTCAAACTGCTCAAGTAGAATGAATTGGAACAAATACATACATTGCCATGGCTGCTGCAGGAAAGGTTGGCTCCCTCTACTGGCTAGAAAGCTTCTCAAACCTGCCAGTATCTTATATCTTGACAGAGCAACCATTCGCCCATCTATGGAATATCGTTGCATGGGTCCCACAATATCTACCAAGCTCCAGCCTATGTTCCATCGCCGTAATGTTGCATCCCTGTGCTTGTTTTACAAGTACTTTAATAGAATGTGCTCCGACGAATATGCTGCACTGGTACCCCTTCGACGTAAATGTCCCCGAAAAAAACGACAATCAGCAAAAGTCCGCCCCTTTTTTTTACTCCGATAGCTTTTTTCCTCGTGCTGCTAGCTTTTGGAATTTCCTTTCCTGTTCCCTGTTCCCTTGAGTTTAACAACATACAGAAATCTAAATGTGAACAAGCATTTTGCTGCACAATTCCCAACTTAGGATGTCAACTTAGCAATGACTTCTATTTCACAGTAGCCGCTGACGTCTCAGTTGCAACGAGCCTTATTAAGGGTGAATTAAAGTAAAAAAGGTAAATCAAATCAATGATTGCTAAAAAAGTTAAGTTAGGCCGGTATAAGAACTAACGCGTACTGACAAAAGCAAAGCTGCTTACACCAATGCACGAAAAGTAACAACATAATTAGTGCCTCGACGGCGAATTACGGTATCTAATTTCAGAGATACAAGTAAAATTATAAATGTATTGATTATTTTTAAACGAATGTAAGTGTTTATATGAAAGCATCCATGTTTAGAATAAAGGTAGAAAAGAAAGAAAGAAAGAAAGAAAGAAGGGAAGGAAGAGTGACAGAAAAGAAAAAGAAGACAAAGAAGTAAGTGTGACGGGGGAAAAGAGAGAGAAAAGAAAAAAAAGAAGGAAGGAAATGAAAAAAGAGAAGAAAACGGAGAGAGAGAGAAAGAGTGGTGGAAACGAATAAGAAGAAAAAGAAAAAAGATTGGAGAAAAACAAAAAATGGAGAGAAGGAGAGAATGAAAGAAAGTGAGGCTGATGTAAAAGAAAACAAAAGAGACAGAAAGAAAGAAAATAAGGGTTACAGAAAAGAAATGGGAGGTGACGATGGTTTAGTGGATATCGACACGGACTGAAGACCTGGGTGTTCTAAGTTCGAATCCAGTCCGTTCCACGGTACCACTTTCACTTAGGGGTGTTGGCAACCTTCTCGTTGTCCTTTCCGTAAGTATCCGATGTCTTTCCAGAAAGATTTCTAACTAGAAAAACATCGGGGAAACTGATGCCAACACCAGAATCATCTGATTCACACGAAAGGAGAAGAAGAAGAAGAAGAAGAAGAAGAAATAAAGAGGAAAGACAGAAAGAAGGAAATGAAGAGTGTCGGACAAAAAAGAGAAAGAAAGAAAGAAAGGGTGACGGAAAAGAAAAAAGTAAGAAAGAAAGAGTGACGGAAAAGCCAAAAAGGAAGTGAGAGAATTAAAGAAAGAAAGAAAAGACAAAATGAAGTAAGTAAAAGAAAGGAAATAAAGAAGAAAACAAACGACCGAATTATCATTTTTACATGACTCGTTTTTTTCTTGTTCTTCATATATTTCATTTGTATTGTCAAACGCACTGCTTAACTCGGGGATTCTTTGAAAGCATTGATGGTTGCATTCGTAAATAGCGGTTAATAGGTCAGCTAGAACTAACGTTGAATAGAGACACAAAATATAGACTGAACAAGGTAGGAAGACAAATTGTAACAGACAGAAAGACAATAACACACACACACACACACACACACACACACACACACACATATATATATATATATATATATATATATATATATATATATATATATATAGTCATCCACATACAGACTGTTTCGCTATATCACAGCTCTTCAATGCGGCTAGACCAGTCTTGGCCTTCGGGTCTTGGTTTACGCCGGTCTATTGTCTGTCCTGTGCAGTTCTATGAGGTTCACCCTCCCAGGATTTGCCTTCTTACCCTTTGAAAAGGGGTTAGTTTATTGCTAATCGCCTGAGACGCCCCTACCGGGGAATGCCGACGGGACTGCCCAGGCAATTTTTAATGGCCAGAGCGCTCAAATTCTCGGGCGTTGGTTTCTCAATTCCCAATTTCTCAACTGTTATATCCTAAATTACATAGGACATACTAAATTAAGAATACGCCGAGTGGTTTGCGTTTAACAGGGATCCGGTAGGAAGTAGAGACGTTGACTCTTCGCTCACGTCCAGATATCACTGCCCGTCTTATATACGTACTTTCGTATATAGTCAATACCTGATTACTTCCCTTTATGTTAGTTTCGTATTTATGCCAAATCATGACCTTTACAACACCTTCCCCTGAAGCTGAAATCTTCCCGATTTTAGCTTTAGTACCGTTTCCTTTTAGGATCAGGACTTAAACGCCTGATGATTTTCCTTTTTCTGGTGCTCTTCCTTCTGGTCTGCGTTACCTGCGGTAAGGAATTCTGTCCACCCCGTATGGTATGTTCAGGGGATACATTCATGGTTTCAGATATACATACTGGCTTTGGTATATCAAATGTATCACATAATGTTTCCATTGGAATTTCTTCTGTATTTTGCGAAATTCTGGGACGGATTTGATTTATGTGTCTTTTACAGACAAAACTTGGGCCTTGAATGGTATAAACCATGTTCCCAATTCTTTTCATAATGAAACTGTCCACCCAATGATTTTTTCCATTCTGTATTTTTTTAAATACACTTTGTCCCCTGAGGAATAGCACTTTTCTTTCAAGTTTTCTCCTTTAGAACTTTTCTTCTTCTCAGGTATAAGTCTATCGAAGATAGATCTAATTTTTCTAGCAAACATCAGTTCTGCATGGGATGAATTAACATTATTATTTGAGTTCGGGGTTACCCTGTAGATTGCTAGAAATGTTTGTATAGTTTGCTCATCTGTGTCCATATTCAGGTTTTTCTTTATTGCCCGTTTAAATGTGTCCACAAATTTTTCTGCAAACCCATTCGACCTAGGATGGTAAACAGGTGTCGTGATATGTTGAATATTCAGCGATTTGCAGAATTCTTTAAATTCATGACCTGTAAATGCTGTACCATTGTCACTTACTATGGTTTTTGGTACACCAAAACGGCTAAAGATTTCGTTAAGTGCATTTACAGTGTTCCTTGCAGTTGGATGTCTGGTTTTAAATATCTCTGGCCATTTAGAGAAAGAATCTACTACAATTAAGTAGAAAAAAACATTTAGAGGTCCGGCATGATCAATATGTAGACGTGACCAGGGTAGGTCCGTTTTCGGCCATGGGGTCGTTTTTACTGGCGGATATCGGGCTGCTAACTGACATCCTTTGCATGATTTGACACAGTTTTCTACATCTTTGTCCATACCAGGCCAATATACGTATCCTCTAATTAAGGATTTCATTCTTGAAATGCCAGGATGATCTGTATGGAATTCCATTAATATTTTCCTTCGTAATGCCTGTGGAATTACGATTCTATCAGCATACATAAGTACATCTTCACAAATTGAAGAAAATGTAGTTTGTCCTACTTTGTTACTTTTTCCCCTCAGTCCTAATTGAGTTTTCATTTTCTTTATGAAAATGTCTTTTTCAGCTTCTCTTTTAATCTCTTCAAGGGTTATTGGAAGTTCACGTATCATATTACACATTGAACTTGTACATTCGCTTTCATCTTTAAGAGCAGCAATTACTGTCTCTTCGAAATTTTCGTTTCTTTTTGGAATCAACCTTGATAGTGCATCCGCGTGTCCTAACTTTTTCGATGACACATGCTCCATCTTAAACTGATAGTTTAAGAGAGTTACAGCCCATTGCTGTAGTCGATTTGCGGTATGCTTAGGAATGCCTTTCTTTGATCCAAATATCGTAATCAAGGGTTTATGGTCTGTTTGCAATGTGAAGGTCCGTCCATGGAGAAATCGATTATACTTTTTGACTCCAAATATTATCGACAGAGCCTCCTTTTCAATCTGGCTATAGTTTTTCTCAGCTGCAACCAAAGTTCTTGATGCATGAGCGATTGCTTTTGTTGTTCCATCCTAATACTTATGGAGTAATGCAGCGCCAACGCCGTAATCACTGGCGTCCGTTGTTAGTACTAACTCCTTGTCTGGATGAAAATGCGCTAATGCCAAGTCTGATAGTAGACATTTCTTAATTTTTTGGAAGGCAGATTCACATTCCTTATTCCAACTCCATTTACTACCCTTTTTTAGTAACTCGTTAAGAGGAGTTCTCAAATTATGCACATTAGGTATGTATATCGCGTAATATTGAACCAATCCCAAAAATGATTGTAGCTTCGGTACTGAGTCTGGAGCAGGCATCTTTTCAATTGCTTCGGCCCGTTGTGGATCTGGTCTTCGTCCCTCTTTGTCGATTATTTGACCAAGGTATCCGATCCTTTCCATAAAGGAATCGCATTTCTCCGGGCTCAATCTGAACCCAAACTCCTCTATTCTCTTAAATACTTCCCTGACGTGTTTTCTTGTGTTCATGCAAATTTCTGCTCTTTATCAGGATATCGTCAAGGTATGCCATTGAAAATTCCAATCCTGCGAGCATCGTATCCATAACCTGTTGAAACAGAGCAAGGACGACCTTTAATCCGAACGGAAGTCTTTTTAGTTTAAAAATACCCTTATGCATGTTAATGCACAGGTACTTTGAACATTCGTCATTGACTTTGATTTGCAAGTATGCATCCGAGAGGTCTATTTTGGAAAAAAATTTTCCTCCGTTTAGTTTTGAGAATAGATCTTCTGCCGACGGAAGGGGGTAATTGTGGTCCTGCAAACAATCATTAAGGCCCGTCGAAAAGTCAGCGCAGACTCTTATTTTGTTATTCTTTTTCTTCACATATACCGTCGGACTTGCCCAATCCGTGTGGTCAACCTTTTCAATGGCGTCTAATTGTTGAAGTCTCTCCAACTCCTTCTCTATTGCGTCCATCGATGAAATAGGTACATTTCTTTTAGGTTTGAACACTGGGGTGGCATTTTTCTTCACCTCAAATTTTGCTTCTGTTTTCACACAGTATCCAAGTTTTTCGGCAAAAACTTTTGGGAATTCTGCATTTAAATCGTCCATGAAGCCTTCTATTTGGTTTGATTTCTCTGTGGTCAACCTATTACAAAAAGAATTAACCGGTCGTTCCCATAAGTTGAACAGGACAATCCAATCCACTCCAAATAGACTTGTGTTCCTTCCTGGTACTACGTACACTTTGGACTTGTGTGTTTGACCACCAAATGACACATTGCACCTCAGTTTTCCTTTGAATTCCAACCTTTTGCCGCACACACTCTTCGCCATCTTGCTGGTTTCTCTTAGTTCAGGTGGACCTATCCTTCTCCAGATATCTTCATCTATGATGCTAATGTCCGCACCACTATCCAGGAGTAATGTTACAGGATGTTCATTTATCTTTACATCGACATATTTACGCCTTTCGCAGCTTTTCTCTTTCCTTGTGCGAAGCGTATTAACCTTGTCGGTCCTTCGTTTTTTCTTCTGGTTACAATATGTTCCCTTGTGGCCTTTGAATCCACATTCGTAACATATCCTATTCCTGAACCAGCATATCTTTTTGGTGTGTCTTGTACTTCCGCAGCATTCACAACTTTGGTCCTTGTACATTCTGGGAGTCTTTTGTTCCTGGGTAATGTATGTTCTAGAAGTCCTTTGCCTTTTTACATGTTGTATCTTGTAAACGCTTTTTTCTTCAATGCGGGTGTTGTCTCTTTTGATATTAATGAGACGTTGACACTCCTCGGTTACTTTTTGTAAAGTTACATTCGGGTCCGACTCCATAATTGTCAGGATCCGGGATCTGACATCTTTGTCCCTTGGTGCTGTGAGTCTTTGTACAAAGATTAAACATTTAAATAAATCTGCCGAAATTTCATTTAATTTAAATGATTCACATAAGCAATTTACCGTACATGCATATTCTAAATAGTCTTATGATTCCGACTTCTCTAAATTTAAACATTTATATCTAGAATGAAAAAGGCTGTCTCTTTTATCAAATATTCTAGATAAAGTATTAATTGTCTCTTCAAAATTCACTTCCTCCGGTTTTTGGGGTAAAATTAAATTAGCATACTTGGTGTTTTCGTCCGTCCCCAGTTTTTGTAGTAACAGCGTAACTTTTTCTTCGGCGGTCCAAAACTGTAAAAACTGTTTCGTACCTTCTATAGTATGCTGGAAATGTAACGCCAGTATCGGGAGAGTAGTGAAATTCTGACAAAGAATTTGAAATACCCTCTGCAGAAAAATTAGTTTTCTTCCTATCTGTCGACGTTTGAATTAATTTTTCAAAATTCTTTTGTTGCGTTAACATTTGGCGTTGAAGTATTTTTGTTTGCTCCTGTTGTGCCTCTAAAGTTTTTTGTGTCAATTCTTGCTGCTGCAGTAGCTGTTGTTGTAGCTGTTGTTGTTGTTGCTGTTGCTGTAGCTGTTGTTGTTGTTGTTGTTGCTGCTGTATACTTAGAGTTAACGCCTTCGTCAACTCAGTCAATTGCTCCATTTTAGCTTAATTACAGTACAAAATATCTTTCCAAAGTTTACAACAATAATTTCACAAAAAATTCGGCAATATGCGTTTTCGTAAATTAGCAACAATACTTCCAAACTTTTTGCAAAAATAAATGTTTCACAAAGTTTATACAATTTAGCAACAGTCTTTTACCAGATAAACTTTTTCACAAAATAATTTCAAACAATAAAACGTTTCCAAAATTCATACAACAAATAGTTTCAATTACTTTAGACAAAGCAATGAACAATTATTTTTCACAAAAATACGGCTGCACTTGGGAGAGAAAAAAAAATATAACAATAATTTCTGAATTGTTTAGAAACAAAAAATCGTAAGCGTGCTTTTTTCTTTCGAAGTTCGTAATCTCATGGTGCAGGTTTCGAATTCAGCTTGTGCTTCCCAAATATTTTTTCGTCGCCATACAGATAAAGTTCACTTTACCTTAAAATTGTTTCGAGTACAATTTTCTTTACTTTCCCGTTAGTTCTTACCGAAGAAATCAGTACTTTTTACTACTTTAGGTAGTAAAATTCTCTTTTATTTGACGCACGTGTCGACGTTTTTGTCTTGCCGTCCTTGCAAATTTTCTTTAAAAAAAATCCTTGAATAGTACGGTAATTTATCTCTGTTAAGAGAAAAAAAATATCCTCGTTCGCCACTGTTATATCCTAAATTACATAGGATATACTAAATTAAGAATACGCCGAGTGGTTTGCGTTTAACAGGGATCCGGTAGGAAGTAGAGACGTTGACTCTTCGCTCACGTCCAGATATCACTGCCCGTCTTATATACGTACTTTCGTATATAGTCAATACCTGATTACTTCCCTTTATGTTAGTTTCGTATTTATGCCAAATCATGACCTTTACAACACCGACCTTGTGTCACATCTTACCTTGAGGGAGGAAGATAAATAAAACCAGTTAGTAACTCAAGTCGGAATTGAAACTCAACCGTCGAGCTGACAGTCGGCGCTCCTACCCCTACGCAATCATACGACACTGACTAAATGTAAGTAATATCTCACTATAAACATTGCAAGTGCCGGGAGCTCGAATTAGTTTTACCTAATGGGCTATGCCTTAAAGCTAATGGCAGTTGGCGATATCCTTACAAATAAGCTCTGCCCGTGGAGTGTGTGTGTGTGTGTGTGTAATATATCCTAGACGTACCCGTGACCCGTTGAGTCACAACAACTAAAACTTGTTATTCTACTTCAATTTTTAAAACTAATAGTTTTCATTAAAATTACCTCACTTCAAATCAGTCAACATAATATTTTAAGAAAGACTTTGATAATGTATCATTAATTCTTTAAATTTTAAACTTTCGCATTTATTCATTTATATATATATATATATATACATATATATATATATATATATATATATATATATATATATATATATATATATGGCAATGTTTTTATTTAGATTGATTTCTTACTATTGTCTTTAGATATTTTTGGTGAGTCACTCATCTTATCAACTGACTTTTTTTTCTCGACTGTATTCGGATCCTTTCATGCCTCAGATTCCGGATCCTGCCGTCTGGACTCTATAGATTATAATTCAATGCTCACCTAACCTCTACTCATTTTTTGCATGATCCCTTGGAGTTTTACATGAACAAATTGATTTTATACTATACTTTCATTGAAGAGGGTTTATTTTGCTAAATATTTTCTTTTTTTATATTTTAAAATTCATGCTAACCAGTGATACATTTTTTACTGTTTTTATCATCTGATGAAGAGAGCGTATCTTTTAAAAGTCATGGATTAAGGAAAAGTTATTTATATATTCTTTGTTTGAATATCTGATGAATTAAGTAATATTGTATTTTATCCAATTTTTATGTTCATCATTCATTTTCTTGTTTTATTTATCTATCTAGTATATTGAGCATTTTCTGATCACGATAGGTTCTGAGATACAGATATTTATTTATCTTTATAGTTTTACATATAAATATATATAAATATATATATATATATATATATATATATATATATATATATATAGAGAGAGAGAGAGAGAGAGAGAGAGAGAGTTTTCGTATTTGTTATTGTTTTACTGGCGATAGTGACAGCTTTTTTGTTGTATTTTCCCACTTCCTTAGCGGTAAAGAATCATGCAGAATATTAATAGGACGTGTTTTTATTTTTAATGTATATTTATTCATAAAAGTAATCCAGGGACATGTGTTTCTGGTTATCAGCCGTCATCAGCATGGCTGACTTAGACAAGGATCGAACTTTCGATTAATTTTTCTGTAGTCTGACGCTTGACCCCCAAACCACGACGCCTTGCCCGGTATATGTACGACTTTTTATCGCCTAAATTATTAATTTTTCGTATTATTGTTTTTTACTGGCGACGTTGACAGCGTTTTGTTTGTATTTTTCAACTTCCTAAGCGGTAAAGAATCACGCAGAATATTGCATTGTCGCCCTTAATAGGGCGTGTTTTTATTTTTACTATATATTTTTACATACATAAAAGTAATCCATAGACACGTGTTTCTGGCTATCGTCATCAGCATGGCTTACTTTGACAATTTAATCGAGTGTTCGATCATTGTCTAAGTATCACCTCTTGATTATAAAGGTTTCTAATTCGGAATTCCATACTTATATCCTGCTTAAATATTTTGGTTGTGTTTTTAGCTCGTTTCTTTCTTTCTTTTTTTGCAAATAGTTTCAGATCATTCCAGGATATTATTTGTCGAATTTAGTGTATTCGGACTACTTTTCTAATCTTGGGTGTTTTTATCACAACGTTTCGGCCGATGTTACTTCCGAGGTGGACGATTCAACAAGAATTTGTTTATATTGGACTTGAAAACAGAAATGTTATAGTACACCGGAAAGTGGCCCCGTGGTATTGTGTTCCACAGGCAGATATTTCTAGGAAAGAAACTTTGCCCATGGATCTGGTGTGAGCCTACTATGCATTCAACTGCACTTTGTGTGCATCCGTAGAGTGCACTGGTGGTAAGAATTAAAATGTAATACGAGTTTAAATGGACAACAAAATAGTTGTTCCTGCTGTGATTGTGCCGAGGCCAGAAAAAGTAGTTGATTTGAGCATATCCCATTTCCATTCAGTACAGAAGGAAGTGAAAAGAAAAGAAAAGGAAAGAGCAAGCCGAACAAGTGGAGAAAGAAAGAGAGTATCTTATACAAGCTAGTATCTTTTTCACATTCGCCTGTCTCGCATATCCATTTACTAATTAACCACATTCTCACTACCACAGTATTATCATTTTTTTACAAACTCATCACCTCTTACTAAGGCCACGGGCCACCAGTTTATTGGTCATCACGTCCGCCACTTCCGGCATAGTTTGTGTCCTCGGGAAGTAGTCCTCTGCTATTATGGCAGTAGTAGATCTTTTCGCTAAGTTGTTGCTGTTAACATTATCCACATTTTGGTATGCAGGTTATGGGTCTGTATTTGCTTACGATCGTTCGCTTTTCGCTATCTTTTTTAATTTATATGGTTCCCCTTTTAGTAATCCACTCTGGTATGTCCGGTTGATGTATATTTAGCGAACCTTATTTAGGGTACTTCTTAGGAGATTACTTTTTAGGAAATCACTTTTTATAGAAACCTGTTTAGGAAAACAGTTTTAGAGGATACACGAGTGGGGGTAGTTGGGGAAATGCTATATGATAAACACACACCAAATAATGAGTGCAAAAAGCACAAGTTCACAAAAGAGATAGTTTATATATATTTTAAGGTGAAGGTTTACATATATGAGAAAACAGAATGTGTGTTTATAGTTAGAGAGTTTCTGCAGAACAAAAGGTCATTTATTAGCGAGGATATTTAGGAAGCATGGATCGATAATTTAAGAGCTGTGAATTATCCACAGGTCGGAAAAGTCATAATCAAAATTTCCCCACTCAATTACGTACATTATATTTGATTGAAAGTTGTTAATAACAGTTAATGTTCATTTGTTTTCGTTGTAGAAAGTTCAGTGAGAAATGTTACGAGTATTAGAATGACTGCGTTCATGCCAAGGCGATCCTTAATAGAGGCCTGTATAACAGACGCGTTTATTCTCTTACTGGAGGCGAGTAATTTTTTGCATACTGTCAGTCGCAGTCAACCCTAATACGGTTAGATGTCGAATAACAATTGAATTGAACCTTTAAAATATTTTTTTACTATTCACCATGGGAACTATCCGATTAACAATATTGGAGTAAGTATAAATATTAATTTATATAAATTTGATATTTATATAAATTTACAATATTTATCCATAGTATAAAAAGTATAAACAACATTTTCGTTGCGAAATATTCATGGATATTTAAGAAATTTCGCACCAAATAACTCGTTATAACAACGAATATCTTTCTCATAAAAATGATTTATTTTCTTCATAACGTTTTTAAGTGTAGTTTGTAATATCAGTTAAATTATAATCAGAACTTTTGAATTTCGCTTGATATTCGCCTAAATGTTGGATAAAGGGAATCCTTCGTTAAAACGACATTTTTTGTCCAATTATTATTTTATAACATATATAAAATTTGAATTTTTATGTCAAATTCTAATATGGCTTGTGAAAGAAAATGGCGGCATTTTTTGTTATTAAAGAAATATCAACGTATGATTTAACTTCTTCATTTTTAGTTTTAAATTCGTTGGATTCTGTTACAACTGTTTTTAGTATGTGTAAAACTATGTCCAGTTCATATTTTTTGCCAAAAAGTTTGTTTTTGCGTGCAATAAAATGATTACATATGTTTTTTTAAAAAGAAATATGTTTTTACAACTGTTGTTTTTTTTAATATACTGCACAAATTTAAAAGAGGACTCAATTGTACTATAGGGAACGTATGATTCATAATCATCATCATCATCATCATCATCATCATCATCATCATCATCATCGTCATCGTCATCGTCATCATCATCATCGTCATCATCGTCATCGTCATCATCGTCATCGTCGTCGTCGTCGTCGTCGTAGTCGTCGTCGTCGTCGCCGCCGTCGTCGTCGTCGCCGCCGTCATCATCATTGTTTTGCCGTTGTTGTTGTTTCTGTTGCTTTCACCTAAAAATTTAATAAACAGAATAGTTAATTGACTCCCCCCCCCCCCAACTCCGGATGTTAAGAATGGCTTTCTAAATTATAACGTTATTATTTTGAGCCCGGTCCGTAAACTGCATAAGTAACCTTTTTTTAATTTATTTTCTCACTAATTATCTTGATTTTCCTTATGGGTTATGTTTACGGTTACAACACCAACAACAAAAAGTTTGAATTATCTCCCCCTTTCAACAGACTCTTCTAAATTAGAGATGAAATGTTATGTGTCCAAATAATAGAAATGCACCAAAAAAAATTTTTTTGCGCCGTGTCTTAGAGAAATGCTAGTGGTTGGTGCACCATCCCAGATGTAGCAACAATACTTCATGTGTTGGCAAATGCTGGCTTTACAGAAACATATGACACTGGTAGATGCGAGAAGGTTTCGAGCCCGGTAAAGGAAGCCTAATTTCCATGCACTGGCTATGTTCTTCTTTCATTTGTTCTTTCTTTAGTTATCTATTGGTTATTTGTTCCATTAGTCGCTTCTGGCATCCTTTGTGTTCTTAAGGAGTAGTCATCGGCTATTAAGTGAGTGATAGATTTCTTCGCTAATTTGTACGGTTAAGATTTTCCACATTTTGGTGGGCAGGTTATGAGCCTGTATTTGCTTAGCATCGTTTTCTTTTCTCGTTCTCTTTTTGAACCAGTCAAAATATACAGCTAATCTGGAAGTTGACCTGGGTTTGGTTGTGGATTGGGGTACGAAATGGCTTGTTTCGTTTAATCCTGTTAAGACTCAGCTCGTGTCTTTCAATTATAGGCATGCCCGTTTTCTTCCCGAGATTCTCATGGATGGCTCTGCTCTTGAGGAGAAATCGACTCTGAATCTTATTGGCCTTTCTCTCTCATCAAATCTTTCTTGGAGTTCATATATTAGATCCATTGCTCTTTCTGCCTCTCGTAAAGTCGGTTCTCTCTATCGCTCCAAACACTTTCTCACACCTAAGGCTACTTACTCTCTACAAATCTACTATCAGACGATGTATAGAGTACTGTTGTCATATTTGGGCTGGTGAATCTCTGTCCAATTTGAGGGTTCTTGATAAGGTGCAGAGACGTATCTGTAATTTGATTGGCCACACCCTTTCTTCTTCTCTGCATGCTCTATCTCACAGCCGTGGTGTTGCTAGTCTCAGTCTTTTCTATACATACTATTATGGATTGTGTTCTTCAAAATTGAGTGGAAACAGAGGGGTCCGTGACGTCACTCGTTCTTCGTGAGAAGCGAGTTTCGGCAGTCTGGTTTTTGGAGGCGAACCGATGAGACGTGATTGTTACCATGTAAACTACAACAAATAAGGGAAATATTTCCCTAAAAAAATACAGGCGAGAGATATCCTTCCCCCCTCCATGAATGGTTAAGGAAATAATTGTTAAATAACTAAGATAAAGTAGTGATTTGCTCTCTCTCTCTCTCTCTCTCTCTCTCTCTCTCTCTCTCTCGACATAGTGAATGTCTCCCAGCTGATTAAATGACTAACGCTTGTAATAAAAACATTAAAATTAAAAAGATTGTTGTTTGGTGAGTCGGTCAGGTAGCTTTTGTTACAGACAAGGGACGGCGTGGTTCATGGCAGGAAGGAAAGACGAAAGAATTCGTCCACTGGACGACATCGAGACAGCGACCCTCTACACGACGAGGGAGAAATCTAAAGGTATGCAAACAATATATGAACTATGTTATTTTTTATGTTAAAAATGACGAGTATTAAATGTGAACTGCCACGGCCCTTTCAGGGACGAGTATAGTAAATGAGTGCCGCCGTGGCCCAAGAGTGGGGCTATGCAACATACCTACTCATGGGGGCAGAGTTTGACAAAAGGTCGGTTTTAATGTTGGAAAAAATCCAGCATCTCCAAAAAGGGTACTCTGGATTGGGACAAAATAGAACTTGCTTCAGTCTAGAAGGATATCTCTGTCACTGACCGAGGACAGAAACGATTAAGTGTAATATCATAACGTATACTACACCCCCCCCCCCTTAGCTCAAAAAGGCGTGTTTGGTTTGTACTGTTTAGTATCAATATTCTCTTAGCCCCCTGCATTTGCTAGTTTAGTTGCTGATGTAGTTCTTCATGTTTCTTTGTTAGACTTTCTTCTTCTTTGCATTTCTTTCTTACATAGTTTCATTCTCTTTAGCTTTTGGCGGGTGGGTGGGATGTTCTCACAATAGTCACTCACCATCGATTTTTTGCTTATACCGACAGTTGGTCCTCCCCAGCAATAAGCCTCCTCAAGATTCTAATACTCTCCATGCCCTTCCAGAGGAGGTCTGTATTGTGCTGTATATGAGTTTTTCTACTCCGGTAGTTTCAGTTCTCTTGATTTTGTGTTGTGTATTCTATGTCCTTTTATTTGTGATTGGTCGGTGTTTTTTGTTACGATGACGTGTCGTCGTGAGGGGTGTATAATATCATACTCACCTCCGATAACGCAGCTGAGGTCGGTGTAATTTATTGGCGAGAAAGAACTTATAAAGTGATGTTTCTTGCAGTTATTGTTCTTTGGTTCGTAATGTGCTATTCTTCGTGTTGTTTTGTTTTATTCCTGTTGTAAATTCCATGTGACTGGTTACTCTTTGTAGCTTATGCGAGTTGGTTTCCGCATTCAATCATTTTCCTTAAGATTTCAGCTGGTTTGATCATTGCCGCCCTTTGTATAGTTTCAATTGTCCCTTTGATTCCAATTTCTCCCAGTCTATTCTCCAGGTTTTGAGAGATTGTTCCTAGTGCTCATACAATTATTGGATTTTCTTCATGCTCCATATTCCTTTCAGTTCTCTAGCTAGTTCTGTGTATTTGCTCCGTTTTTCTGTTTCTTTGATTTTCACTCTGTGGTTCTGCTGGAACGGCGAAGTTTACGATTTTGCAAGATTTTTCCTTCTTTTTGATTTTTATAACATCCGATCTCCTTGATTGTATAAGTTTTTCTGTATATCCATATCCCAGAGTATTTTGTGTTTTTCGTTTTTTAGTACTGTTAGTTTATGTTTGTACTATTTGTATGCCTATTCGAAATTCAATCGTTTGCACAGTTCCCAGTGTACTGCTTTCCCCACACAGTCATGGCTGTTCTTGTATTCTTTTTAGGCGAGTTTGCTACATTCACTTATTATATGATTTACTGTTTCGTCTCTTTGTCAACACAGTCTGCAGTTACTGTTTTCCTGAGTTTTATCTGTTTTAACTTTAATGTAGTTTGCCCTAATCGCATTGTTCTGTGCAGTTATCAGTCAAGATTCCGTTTCTCTGTTCAAGTGTCCCTTTCTTCGCCATGTCCAGCTATTTTCGTTGGTTTCTTCTCTTGTCAGTCTTATGAAGCGTCTATGTAGTTGTTTTTCTTCCCATTTTTCTTTTCTTGTCCGTTTGTTTCTGGTTTCGGTACTTTCCGAGTTGCTCGTTGGAACGGTGTCTCTTGCTGCGGTGATTGGCCTTTCCGTGTTCTGAGTTATGTATTTTTCCAGCTCTTCTATATCTACCAATCATCTTCCCTCGTTTATTTTCATGTAGAGTCTGTCCGTATCGTATTATTATTATTATTATTATTATTATTATTATTATTATTATTATTATTATTATTATTATTATTATTATTATTATTATTATTATTATTATTATTATTATTATTTACTCACTTGGAGTTTTTACACAAGTCATTATCAGTAATTGTTCACTTACAATAACAAGTGGTGTTCCCTGGGTTCCGAGTAACAGCAAGTCTTCTAGATTTCCAGCAGTTACCACCCCTTTCGTTAAATCCTTGCAAATGATTTAGCCTTATCGCAACTGTCGTTTACCTCTGATTTCTCATTGACAACGGCAGTCGGTCTTCTCTGAGTTTAAGTGGCAATATGCGCCCCGAAGGTTTCACTGCTCTCCGTACCCTTCCAGTGGAGGTAGGGTTTGTGCTCTTTCCTCCTCGGCCTTTCTATCTTCCTTAACACTTCATTATTAGTTCGTGTCATACTAACCGTCACTTGTATGTCTGTGGGTATTTTTTTGGGGGGGGCATTTCATGGGATTTCTAGCTGTTTCAGTTCCCTTGAGCTCGTGTATGCTTTATGTTTTTTCTTTATTTCAATATCAACTTTCACCTGCGTTCGTACTTTATGTCGGTTAGTTTCTGCATTCGAAGATTTTCATAAAAAATACTGCTGTTTCCAATATTACCGTCCGTTATATGGTTTCAATCTTCCCTTTTGATTCCAATTTTACCGAGTCTTTTCCCCAGTTTTTTGGGGGACTGTTCGTAGTGCTCCTACGATTATTGGTATCATACAGACTTTCTTCATGTTCCATACTCCGTTCAGTTCTTTGAAAAGTTCCATGTATTTGCTTCGTTTATATGTCTCCTAAATCGGCACCCTGTGAGGTGCTGGGACGGCTAAATCTACTATTTAGTGGGTTTTTCTCTTTTTGTTGACAATCATAGTATTCTATCTCCTTGCTTGGATGAGTTTGTCTGTTTGTTCGAGCTGGTTTTGTGCTTTTGGTTTTCCAGTTTTTTCTCCGGTTTGTTTGTTTGCGTGTTCACCATTCAGCTACTTGAATACTTCCCAATTGGTATGGTATGATGGCGATCTACCCTATTTCGGGAATATATCGACTCTTCCAGGCACGATGCATAGCGATTACGACGAAGTATCGATGCAGCCTCAGCGCAACTTCTGTTGCTTAGAAACTTAAGACTGGTACATACCAGTCGAGGATCAATTCACAACAATCAGTCCGACGGATACTGAGACATTTCGGTAGCCTTTTATCTGTCGGGATGTTGTATTTGTCCTGGGTAGTCCTAGGATGTCCACCGTCCCAGGCTTTGCCTTCCACCTTTGGGCAGGAGTTAGTTCATTGCTAACTGCCTGATGCTCCCCGACCAGCGAATGCTGACAGGGCTGCCCAGACAATTTTTAATAGGCCAGAATGCTCCTTTTTTAGGGGAGCTTCCTTGATTATTTCATCATTCCGACGCTCTACTATCGTCATGTGGGCTAAACGGACGCGAACATATCCGAGGCAATGGCTGAATCCTTAGAAAATGACCTCCAGGCAGTAGTTCATTGGTGTCATAAATGGTTGGTAACTTTTAATGCCGCAAAGACAAAGCTCCTTACCTTCAATAATTACAAGGAACCTTTTCAACCACCGATTGTCATGGCAGTTCAACATTCAAACTGCTCGGCCTAACATTCACAGATAACATGAATTGGAACAAATACATTGAAGACATTGCCAAGGCTGCACCAAATAAGGTGGGCCCCCTCTACTGTGCTAGTAAACTCCTCACACCTAACATTATCTTGTATCTCTACAAAGCCACCATCCGCCCATGCATGGATTATTGTTGCCACATTTAGGCTGGTACATCATCCAATAGTCTGCCTCTCTTAGAAAAGGTCCAAAAAAGAGTCGCCAACTTAATAGGTCTCTCATTATCAACCAAGCCCCAGCCCTTGTACCATCGTTGCAATGTTACATCCTTTTGTTTGTTTTACAAATACTTCAATGGATTTTACTCCGACAAACTGACTGCTCTGGTGCCCCCCTCGACGTAAATACACTAGACCAACTCGACAACAAGCTAAATCCAATCCATTCACCGTGGAGGTCCCTAGATGCCGGAAAGTCTTCTACTTCAATATGATCTTTTCTCATCCTGCCGGCCTCGTGAACTCCCTCCCTGCTCTCTTTTTCCCCGACTGTACCGACATGCAGAGGTTTAAAACTAATATAAACAGACATCTCGCTGCACAGCTCCCAACTTAGGATGACACCCAAAACCTACACCCTAATTCTCAGTAGCCCTTTTATGTCTACAATGGCGGCCTGTCTTGTTTGGGGTGAAATATGTTAAAAAAAAATTTTTTTAAACATCCTCCTACTGTGGGAAGGAAGTAAATAATGGTTTGCTGAAAAGAAAATGAAGTGTACTATCAGAACAGATACTATACTTTGCTACTAGCAAAAAGGTCAAGGCCTTTTTGTTGACTATTATGGCATACGGTCTCCTTGCTTGGATGAGTTTATTTGTTTGTACCACCGTGTCCCAATGAATTTTGCGATTTTCGTTTTCCATTACTGTCTCCGGTTTTTGTTTGGATCAAATGTCTGACTTTTCCAAATGCATTTATTTGCATAGATTCCAGTCTACGGCCTTCTTCACACAGTCGCGTCTGTTCTTGTATTCTTTGGGGGAAAGTTTGTTGCATTCACTTGTGATTAACAATATTAATATTATTATTTGTACTCACTAGGAGTTCTCACACAGGTCATCATCAGAGATTACTCACTGGTAATAACCGGTAGTATTCCCTGGAGTCTGGATGACAACAAGTCTCCCCAGATTTCTAGTACTCCCCACCGCTTTCCTTAATCTTTGCAAATGACTTTGCGTTATTTCAACAGCCGCTTACCATTGGTTTCTCGCTGGCACGACCATTGGTCTCCACTGTAATTTGGGTGGCAATAAGCCTCCGCAAGGCCACAGTACTCTTCGCACTCAACCAGTGGAGGTCTGCTTTGTGCTTTCCTTCCCTGCTCCTTCCATCTTCCTTGACCCTTCACGACTATTTTGTGTGCTATCAGCCGAGGCTGATGCCTTTTTTCTGGTAGGGGCACAGTTTATAAAATTTATTGCAGTTTCAGTTCTCTTGGTTTCATGTGGTGTTCCTTCCATCTTTTTGTTTTACTTCTGTTGCAGTTTCCATGTGACTGGTTAGTGTTCTTAGTTTATGTGAGTTGGTTTCCGCACTCGAGCAGTTTCCTTAAGAATTCAGTTGTTTTTATCATTGCCATCCGTTGGTTAGTTTTAATCCTCCATTTGATTCCAATTTCTTATTGTCTTTTCCCCAGTTTTTTTTTCGGGACTGTTCCTAGTGCTCCTATGACTATTGGTTAATACAAGACTTTCTTCATGTGCAAAGTTCCTTTACGTTGTCTGGCAACTTTCGTGCATCATCATCATCATCATCATCATCATCATCATCATCATCATCATCATCATCATCATCATCATTCTTCTTCTTCTTCTTCGCCCGCCCCGTGAACGCCGTAACTTAGTGACATATTCACAGGGTGTGTCCCATTCTCCACACCATTTCCCCCACCCGCCAAATCTCCATGTCGCAGCTCCAAGTGTCATCACACACTCAAACTGCCAGTCTATCAGAGACAGCTTACCAAAATTTTTTTTTAAAATGAGGGGGAACAAAAACCGCACCCTACACCGCCTTAACTCTCAAGAGGGAAGAAGGCGAGGAGAGCGAAAGGGTGGTTTGGGTGTAGAAACGTGCATCTACCACCACCACCATTTTCCATCACCACCCGTCCGCTGAAGAAAGGAATGTGGCCGGTCAATTTCACCGGATGTTGAAATTCACAGGCTATTTCTATTTTTTTAATTTATTTATTCATTTGTTTTTTACTGTTCATTCATTTTTTTATTACACACTTTTAAATACTACGTCGCATTCCTGAAGTGACGTCAAGGGGAGAGAGAGAGCAATCAAAAACTAAAGTTTTGCTGCAGGTCACATGTTTTGCTACCGCTCAGCATCTGCAGTGGGGAAGGAGGAGGAGGGGGAGAGAGAGGAAGGGCGAGAAATGTGGATAAAGGGGAGGAAAGGGAAAGGGTAGATTAGGGTGGAAAGGGAGAAGGCGAAAAGGATGGAAAGGGATGATGGCGGAAAGGCGAAGGATAAAAAGGGGGAGAAAGGGAGAAAGACAAAAAGGGGGCAAGGAAAATGTGGAAAAGGGGATAAAAGGCGAAAAATAGAGGAAAGAAGAAAAGAGGAAAAGAGGGGGAAAACGATAAGGTGAAAAAGGGATAAAAAGAGAGAGGCGGAAAAGGGTGGGAAATAAGAGGAAAGAAAGAAAGGCCCCCCAAAAGAGAGGGAGAAAGTGTGTAAAGGAGGGAAAAGAAAAGTAAAGTTAGGAATGGTGAAAAAGAGGAGGAAAGTAGAAGGGAGTAAGGCGGAAAAAGGGGGAGCTGGAAATAGGGGGAAGAAGAACGTTGGAAAGAAAAAAGGAGAAAAAGTAGAGGAAAAGAAAAAGTAGAGGGAATAAAGGCGGATAGGGGTTGAGTGGAAAGGGGGAAGAAGAACGTTGGAAAAGTTAGAAACGCGAGAAAGGCGGAATAGGGTAGAAAAGCATTACGGTGGAAAAGGGAGAAAAAGGGATTCTGGCGATGAAGACGAGGAAAGGCGAAAAAAGATAGGAGGAAAAAAGACAGAAAAAGAGAGGAAAGAGAGGAAGGCAGAAAAGGGAGAGAAAGGTAAAACAAGGGAAGGGGAAAGAAAGTCAGGGAAGAGAGAAACGTACACAGAAGGAAAGGCGAGGATAGGGGAGGAAAGGGGAGGAAAGGGGAGGAAGGGGGGGGGGAAGCAAACAAAATAAAAAGGGAGAAAAAGTGGGGAAAGGAGAAATGAAAAAGATGGAGGAAAGGGAGAAAGACGGAAAAATGGGGAAGTTAGCAAGGTAGGGAAGTAGGAGGAATTAGGTCGGAGGGAAGCGAGAAAACTGAAAAGGGTAGATAGAGATTATTGCGGAATAGGGGGAGAAAGGGGAACACGAGAGGAAAGGGAGACAGACCAAACAATCGGAGAGAAAATCGGAAAAGAGAAAAGAAAAGGAGAAAAAGGAAGAAAAGCAGCAAAAAAGAAAAAGAAAAGAAAGGGAAAAGAAAACAGAGGGGTTAGGGGAGGAAAGGGAGAAAAGTGGGATAAAAGGGAAGAAGGTGGGGGGAAAAGATAAGAACTGGGGGAACGAAAACAGGGGAGAATAGGGGAACGAATGGGGGAAAGTAAAACATGCGAAAAAGGGAGGGAATTTGAAAAGGGTAAAAGAGCAAAAGGGGAGAGAAAGAAAAGAGGGCAGAAAAGGGGGAAGACAGTGAGAAAGACGGAAAAGGGAGACAGGAAAAGAAGGAAAAGAGGAGGAAAGTTAGCAAAAAACGAATAAAGGGGTGAGATGTAATGAAAATGAAAACTGAGGAAATGTAAAGGGAAAAGGCAGAAAAGGAGAAGGGGCGGAAACGGGGGTGGGGGGAAAGAAAAGGCTAAACTGGAGGATAGGAAGAAAGTCAAAAAGGGGGAAGAAAAGCGAAAAACGGTGGGGGAATGTCGGACGAGAGTGGGAACAATCTGAGGGATGAAGAGAAAAGAGGGGGGGGGCATAAGAGAAGGTGCAAATTGGTGGGGAAGTGGGAAAGGGAGAAAAGCCGAAAGGGGGAGTAATAAGAGAGAAATGGTGTAAAAATGGAGAAGAAAGGAATAAAGATTGAGCAGGGGAGTAAAGACCGAAAACCGGAGGAAAAATAAAATAAAAGTCGGAAAAGGGGAGCTAAGAGAGAAAAGACGGTACCGAAAGAGGGAGGAAAAAGAAAAGGGCGGAAAAATTCAGGAAAAAAGGGGGAGGCGAAAACATTAGCAAAAGACAGAATAGAACAGCAGAAAAGTCGGAAAAAAGGGGGAGAAAATGAGAAATGCAAAAACGGGTGGTAAGGGAGAAAGGCGGTAAAAGGGTTGACTTTTGGAAAAGGGCGGAAAAGAAGATGAAAGAGAAAAAGCCGATAAAGGCTTAGGGATGAAGGTTAAAATGGGGATAAAAAGAGATAATATCGGAAACGACGAATAAATGGAGAAGATGAAAAAGAGGAGGAAGAGAATAAAGACGAAAAGGGGAGAAAAATGAGGAAGGCGAAAAGGGGAGAAAAATGAGAAAGGCGAAAAGGGTAGGAAAATGAGAAAGGCGGAAAAGGAGGAAACAATGGGAGAAAGTTTGAAAAAAAGAAAAAAGGCGAAAAAGGAAAAAAGTAAACAACAGAAATAGAAGGAGGAAATGCGTAAAAGGGGAGGAAAGAGAAAAGGGGCGAAATGTATAGAAAAAGGGGAGAAAAGGGGAGAAAAGAGGAGAAAATGAGGAAGGCGGAAAACGGGAAGAAAAGGGATAATGGTAAAAAGAGGAGAAAACAGATAAAAGCGGAAAGGGACAAAGATTTTTAAAAGGGGGAGGAAAAGGACAACTGTTAAAAAGAGAGGGGAATGGATAAAGGCGAAAAGGAGGATGAAAAGGGGTGTAAAGGGAGAGGAAATAGAGAAAGACAGAGAAGAGGAAAGAAAGGGAAAAGGCGAAAAAAGGAAGAAAAAGGGGATAAATACGAAAGAGTTGAGGAAAAGAAGGGAAAAAAAGAGAAAAGGGGGTTAGAAAAAAGGTGGAGGAAAAGGAAGAAATGCGGAAAAAGAAGAGGATAGGAATGCAGATGGAAAGGACGAGGAAGAAAAATAGGAGGGAAACAAGAAGATCTGAAAAAAAAGAAGAAAGGGAAAAGGCCGAAAAAAGATGGAAGAAAAAAAGAAAAGCGAAAGAAGGTTTGCTTTTTTTTTTAGATGTGTGGACATTTTTACATCAAACTTCGCGAGTAGTTCAATGATTTAGAGATAGGTTCTATTCTGCGGCAATTTTACCGTTTTGTTATCAACCGGAAATCTGAATAAAAACTGACACTTGTTTCCTCTGGAGGTGACCAGCCCTATTGAGGTTGTTTAGCCACACGATGACCAATCAGACACTATGGCGTAGTAATTTCGACCTGATCTTTTATGGACTACACCCAGATACCTTTATGGGTTCGCAAGACAGTCTAAGAGCTCGAAGCAGCCTCGAAGAAAGACGTAGACACTCCCTTCTGTCATTCGTCGTCGAGACACACGGAACACGGCTATCTTCACTTAAAGATATACTGCTCCAAGAAAAGACTTCCGGCAGCCGACACTTATTAACTTTAATTCCTTTCAATTAAAGAACAAATTCTACAGTTGTAACTTCTGGCAACCTACACTAAACTGTGCATGTCATCAATAAATGTATTTGAATTGTTTTTATAGTGTTGGATAATGGTCATGTGGGAACGGACGCATCTTGAGGTGGGCGTATCTGTTGGAAATCGTTTGGTTTGGCTTGCGCGATTTAGTGAGGGTGGACCCGTACAGTCGAGAGCAGAATACGGCTGTTCTCACAGTCGGAGCTCACAGACGTGACAGGGTCACCACGTTGACGAGACCTCAGATCTAGGGTCAATGTGCACCTGCGCATAGGGGTTCTGTGACGTCACAGGCTTTTGCGTGGGAAGCAGAGTTTTTTAAGGCGAGCCAAACGTACGTGTTTCACTATGTAGTCTGCAACATGATTAGGGGAATTAAATACCCTAAGAAAATACAGGCGTGAGATCTCTTTTCCCCCCTCGACGAATGGCTAAGGACTTAATTAGGAAGTAACTATGATAAAGCAATAATTTGGTCTCTTCCTCGACGTTAGTGAATATCTCCAAGCCGATAGAAAACTAACGCCTGAAATAAAAAGAATTAAGAGTTTAAAAGATTGTTTGTCTCCTGAGTCGGTCATGAAGTTTTTTGTTGTAGCGGCGAGGTTCACGACAGAAAGAAAGAAAGAAAGAAAGAAAGAAAGAAAGAGAGAAAGAAGAAAGAATTCAACCACTAGACGACACACTCCTCCACGCGACGAGGAAAGAGAGAGGGTACGAGAAATTTAAAGGTATGCAACATATACAATTTTGGTGTTAAAAATGACCAGTTGTTTAAACGAGAACTGCCACGGCCCATTCCGGGATAGGACGGTATGTAACAATAAAAGTGGCATGTTTTTTTTCTTTAGCGATCCTTTTTTATAGATTGTTATAGGATCTGAGATCGCTTTATAATTCATGTGAAGATTAGTTCTTATATAATGGTGACGCCGACGTGACTTAAACAAACAACTTTATGATATAAAGTTGTTTGTATCTATCATCTTGACAATTTCTGCAAGCCAAATGAGCACATACACCCATCATTTGCGTGTCTTATACGAAATCTGTCGACAAGATCGCATCTAGCCATCAGATACGACAGATGATTTCACACCTAGTTTACCCCCTACCCCCACCGACATTATGAAACTTGGGGTCAAGGATAGTATTCCAATCATCCATGAACACTTTGAGCCCGTGATGATCACTTCCGACTGCCAAAAAGCGGTGCTGAGAACATGAACCGCGATAATTTGAAACTCGCATTTTTTACCGACAACTTCGGCTACAACCAGTCTGCTATCAGCATCCGTATTGACTAACACTCACCATTGCAGAAAGGGTACGTTCCAACAACAAGTAGACACCACCACTCCGGGTTGAGTGTTTTGAGGCGCATCAACTGGGTGCTCAGCTGGTTAATCGACGTACATATATGACGGAGTTTCTGGACCCTGCGGAAGATTTCGGGTGATTAAATTGCTAGTATGTATTTGAGAACCCGCACCGGGAGAATTAAAATTATTGTTCACGCGATCGAATTGCCATTAACAAAGATTGTTTATATTTCTGGGCCCTAGCAAGATATTTGCAGGTGGGGCCTAACGATAGGTCAACAGTCAGCGTGAAACGTCGAAATGTCATAAGTTGATAAATGTCGGAATCAGGAGAATTGAGTACACGAGAAATCTGGAAAACGACAGAGAGGCGAGTGATTGACAATGAAAGTTCAGCCTCCGAGGTTTGCCGATGTGAACCGGCGATCAATCGGATCGCTTACTGGCTGAGGCAAGTAGAATTTACCCAGACGATGCCGAGTGACCATGCCTGGATATATAAAGTGCGACGGAGTGCGAATTTAGGCAGCGAAAGTTGAGATTAGATTCGGATGAGAACTTAGAACTGACAAGTTGAGATTCAGTTTAGTTGGGAGAACTGTCGTTTGTACCCCACACTTTCGAGTGAATAACTTTTCTAAGTCCGTAAAGGAAAAGTCTTTCACGTCGGTGATCCATTAATTGGCGAGTTGCAAAGTCGAGGTCGAATCCTCAAGCTACATCCAGAACCAAAGTCAAGTATCCACCCAACCTACGAAAGACGTTGAGTTCTTGTAAATACCAGTTATGAGTCAATATCCATATTCTTATCATCAAACAAAATCAACAATATCGTTGTGCTGTTAATACTGTCTTTGATTTACCGTTTACGTTATTGTTCTTAAAGTGTACCATTCTTCCCTCGGTGGTGAGCTGTTCTGGACGACGCCGAGCTGTATCTCCTTATCAAATAAACAGAACGCAGAGTCGACGAAGACGTTTTAACCTCACCGGACTCATTCAGGAGGGTGAACTTCATCGGCGCTGGCGTCCCGTGAATTGCTGGTCGGGAAGACGTTCCTCCTTTTCTCACACATATATGAACATGTACCCGTGGCACAACGGATATAAATACAGAGTAATAATAATTTCTAGGAAGCAGTCTCCTGGAAATCAATGGTTCAATTCTCAATACAGGCGATACTAAGAATACAATTATGAATTACGTAAGATTCCTACCCGATCATGGCTGACAGTACGAGAGTAAGCAAACCCAGTGGATTTAATAAAAGGTTCCGTTCAAAATTTCGGACAGATTCCCAAGTTCGACATAAACATTCTAGAGTTCGACAAGACGCACCTGAAGAAGGTCTAGAGTTTCATTAGTCTAAACGTTGTGAGTCTAACATCCATGATGAGAACACTAGTCCAAAAATGCAAAACGTTAATAGAGAATGGTGATAGTAGCTACACGGTTTTGCGTTCCACAGACGAAGAAATAAAAAACGAAGCTTTCATGAACAAAGTTTCTTTCCAAAATCCTACCCTCCGTGGAACCCAATACCATGGGACTGCTTACCTGCTGGCTACAACATAGTCATCTCTAAGTCCAACTCGAATTCGCAATCTAGTGGTGGATGGTCTCTTCTTTTATCTTATATACTACCCTTATCTAAAAAAACGTTGCTAGTCTTTGTCTACTCTATCATTATTTTGATGGCATGTGCTCGACTGAGCTTTAATCTCCGGAAAAATTCACACCAAGAACTCGTCTAGCTACAACAACAGTAAATACATTTATTTTCTTCCTCTGTATACCTAAAACAAAATAGACATTATATTAATATAGTTTAATTCCAAGAACATCCCTCTGTGGAACACAATACCGTGTATCTACTTTCCAGCTTACTATAACATGGTTGTTTTCAAGCCAAATGTAAACAAATACCTGTCGAGTCGACCTCTTACGTATTCTGCCCAAAAGCGTTGTGAGAATAACATTCAAGATGTGAACAGTAGTACGAATAACCCAAATAATACAAATGATCAATCCTAATTTCAAAACATGATATATATATATATATATTTATATATATACATATATACATATCTATTAAACTGTAGAAGTGAGATAGCAAACAGCTGCTTACACAGAAATAAATTTACCTTAGGCTCACGATAAATAAATAAACAAAAACT
>OY744518.1:82099907-82107407 GCA_963556195.1 Sepiola atlantica
TTACTTCTTTTAAATTAAATAATAAGTAAACAATAAATAAATTTGACGTTGAGACAACGATTTGAACATCAAGCTTGATGTCTTCCGTATGTTCGTCAGAATAATATTACTGATATAATATTCTGGCAGGTCGTGTATATAAACATACGAAATTGGCCCAAACCACATGTTTTTTTTGTATATACATAATTCATTGGTTTTAAATTGTAAATAAATTAATATTCTAAAATGTAAACTCATAACTGGTATTGTCAAATTTTCATATGTATTTTGAATATTTTCTTCGAAAGTAATATTAATGAAAATATTAATACAATTAATTAAAGACAGTGTTTATTTTTATTCCGGTTTACGTTTAATGAGATTATTTTTCATATTGTACGATTTTTTTAAAAATCTTGATGATTTTCTTAATTTTTTAGAAGTCAATTTTGTGTTTATTTAGGGGTAACTAAGTCTTTTTATCTGCTGAAAAATACATAAACATGTTATAAATAAAATAATTACTTATTTTTTTAATGTTTTTCTCATGAAAAATACATTAAAACATGTTATAAATAAAATAATTATTTAGTTGGTAATGTTTTTCTCATAAAAAAATACATTAAAAGATGTTATAAATAAAATAATTACTTATTTGTTGATGTTTTTCTCATGAAAAATACATTAAAACATGTTATAAATGAAATAATTACTTACTTTTTAAATGTTTTTCTCATGAAAAATACATTAAAACATGTTATAAATAAAATAATTACTTATTTTTTAATGTTTAGTATGAAAAATACATTAAAACATGTTATAAATAAAATAATTACTTATTTTTTAAAGTTTTTCTCATGAAAAATAAATTAAAACATGTTATAAATAAAATAATTACTTATTTTTTTATGTTTTGCTCATGAAAAATAGATTAAAACATGTTATAAATAAAATAATTACTTATTTGTTGATGTTCTTCTCATGAAAAATACATTAAAACATGTTATAAATAAAATAATTACTTATTTTCTTAATGTTTCTCTCATGAAAATTACATTACACATGTTATAAATAAAATAATTACTTATTTTTTTAATGTTTTTTTATGGAAAATACATTAAAACATGTTATAAATAAAATAATTACTTATTTTTTAATGTTTTTCTCAAGAAAAATACATTAAAAATGTTATAAATAAAATAATTACTTAGTTTTTTAATGTTTTTTATGAAAAATACATTAAAACATGTCATAAATAAAATAATGACTTATTTTTTAATGTTTTTATGAAAAATACATCAAAACATGTTATAAATAAAATAATTACTTATTTTTTAATGTTTTTCTCATGAAAAATACATTAAAACATGTTATAAATAACATAATTACTTATTTTTGTAGTGTTTTTTTATGGAAAGTAAATTAAAACATGTTATAAATAAAATAATTACTTATTTGTTTAATGTTTTTCTTATTAGAAATACATTATAACATGTTATAAAGGAAATAATTACTTATTTTTTTAATGTTTTTCTTATGGACACATATCATGAATGAATAGTGGCAATGCCTCTATACCCACCCTCAACTTTCCGCCAGAAAAAACTCTCCCCCTTCTCCAAAATGGCATGCTTTGACCCATCTATTCAATTTGCGGACTCCAGCATAGCAAACTCATCCCCCACATAGATGTACAATCTTCTACAGTTCATGCATTTTTATTTTTCATTGGTCAAACCTGGATCAATGAGCGGGTATGTACTTATCTCCCTAAAAATTGTAATATGTCTTTAAAAACGCTACCTAGTCTGGAAATGGGTGATCATTACCACCCGGTAACCTGGAAGTAGGGTGATTATTTTACGCTAAATTTATATACGAAAATAATCCCCAATTTAAAGTCTAAAATATTGTTGTTTATTTTTGTTTTGTTTTATTTTTAGTGCCAATTTTTCAGGCTGTTTACATGTAATTGCTTAAAAATGTAGAATGAGTCATGTCTGACACAAGGAGGGTGGGATCCCCCTACCAAGCTAGAAAACTTCACACACTTGCCAGTATCCTATATCTTTGCAAAATCACCATTCACTCATGCATGGTGTATTGGTACTACATCTGAGCTGGTGCATCAACCACTATAGATATAATCGCCACTTTCTCTGTGGTTGTGTATGTCTGTCTATCTGTCCGTAAGTCAGAATCTTTTTCAACGAATATCTTAACTTCATTTAAAAATAGAAAATATTGCTAATAAATCCCCAAGAAATAAATCGTACGCCATGACCGGAAATTGAAACCGAAACCATGAGATCATCAGTCTGACTTTCTACAAACTGCACTTTCTTATAAATACATCTAAAAACATTCCCTTACCAAAAGAAGTATAGCCTTGGCGTAAAGTCATAGATTAATGATTTACGCCATGTTTCAAAACATGAACTCAAACATAAGCGATAAAAAATAAATAAATCGGTAAACATTATCAATAGCGTTGGAAATTATTTTAATCGTCCCAAACAATCTATTTTGCTTTAACTATGCATTATATGTAGTTTTTTCTTCTTTTTTTTGCAACTAACCCCTTCTCAAAGGGTGAGAAGGCAAAACCTGGGAGGGTGGACATACTACAACTGCACAGGACAGTATCTCAGACCGGCGGAATCAAGAGCCGAAGGCCAAGACAATACCGGTCTACAGAGTGAGCATCCATCGGAACAGATACTACACTCTGATTTTAGCCAAATGGCGATATTTAATTCCTTCCTACAGCAGGAATATGTGATACAAGGTCGAGAAAGTGGGATTTGAAAAGCCAGCGCCCGAGAAGGTGAACACTCTGGCCTAAAAAAAATGCCTGGGCAGCCCCGTCGGCATTCCACGGTAGGGGCGCCTCAGGCAGTAAGCAATAAACTTACTCCACCCCAAAGAGGGGAGGAAAAGCCTGGGATGGTGGACCGCCTAGAACTGCACCGGACGAACCTAGAAACCGGTGGAATCAAGCCCCGAAGGCCAAGACGATGCCGGTCTATTAAGTGTAGTATCCATCGGAACAGATACTACACTTTGATCTTAGCCAAAAGGCAACGGAGGATTTTCTGTTGAAGTTAATTAAACTTTACACAATAGACGCACCATCTTTTTTATATACTGCTTATGTATATGCGATGTCAGTCGCAAGATTAGCTAATTTGCATATTAGATTTGAAACATGACATTTCATTAATAAACTATTATTTGTTATTTTTTTTTACTTAAATGATTGATGTTATTTTCATATAACAAATAGTTCTGTACTGCAATATGGGTTTATTTCCTGGAAAAATATTTAGTGTGATTTTCAAGTTGCGATCAATTTCCTAATAGCAAATGGAAAGAAAAAAATGTTTTCTTCCTTCTTTTGCTTTCTTTACGGTCATATATGAATTAAATGAATAAATTTGTATCGAAATTACGCAAATGTTTATGTTTCTATATGAATAAATGAGAAAGATTCTGTCTCGTGTTTACAACAAAGTTACGAATATAATGTTTATTATTTTAAATCAATGTTTAATTATTTCAAGTAGTGAAGAGCACACCGACTAATGCAGCTACTATATATATATATATATATATATATATATATATATATATATATATATATATATATATATAGGCAAACATTATTAAATAACACGGAGTGGTTTTGTTTGATGCGACTTTTTTATTATTTCAATTTTCCGAATTGTCCATCTAATGTTTCGGTCAAATTGATGTAAATATGATCCATGGGTTTCTTGTTCCATTCTTTTTTCTTTTTTCTTTTTTGCAAGTACTTTCGATTTGAATCGTCAAATCATCTTCAGGCGGTATTAGTTTTAGTGTCTTTACAAATTATGACTTTACTGTTGTGCTCATTTTTGAATTATAACGGCAAGTAGTTTATAACGTGAAAAAGCGTCTGTAAAGTTGAAATGTACATGAGAGCGTGATGGCGTTCTACACATATGGTAAATTTAAAAGTTTGACTGAAAATATGCTGCCTAAATATACACCAAAAATTGATTTCAATATATATATATATATATATATATATATATTGAAATCAATTTTTTGGTTAAAAATGGTGAATTTCTTCATATTTGACTATAAATATGTATACTGAGAAGTATTTTTGTTTTACAATGAAACTTTGTTGACTAAAGGAATCAGTTGCTCTTAACGGCGAGATGAACGCCTGCACGTTCATTAAAAAAAAAGACAACGGTTTTCTTTGACAATCGGTAGAGATATTTCGCGTGAAATGACTTGCACGTTAAAACTAAAAAAGAAACGCGGCACAAAGTTGAAAATTCCAATTTATCTCAACGATTTCAATTTAATTCATTCTTTTATCATGTTTTGATAAAGAGCGGAGGACCACTCGAAATATAAAACCTATAATAACAACTCTAATGCTAATTTGTATTTGTCAAATGTGAAGAAATTAATTATTTTTTAGCCAAAAAACGGATTTTAAATTACAAAAAAAGCAGACGTGGATTTATCACAGACACACACACACACACACACACACACACACATATATATATATATATATATATATATATATATATATATATATATATATATATATATATATATATATATATATATATAGTGTGTCTGTGCAGAATGATTTCGATGGGAATCCGATTAAGAGAGCTCAATGTACATTTAAACAGAGCATGAATAAATGTCATGTTCTGAATGCGTTTGGTTATACATCTGATGAGACCGATCTAGGTCGAAATAATTTATAATGTGTATAACCCGAATATGTGTCTAGTTTTTTCACCTTAACATTTATATATATATATATATATATATATATATATATATATATATATATATATATATATATATATATATATATATATATATATATATATACATAGTCTTGAAAGTCTATAAATAAAAAACTTTTAGTCCCAATGGGTTTTTTTTGTTAAACTTGTTTTTTAGATATTATTTTGCTATTAAAAATAATCTGATTACCCGTGTTGTTCGTCCTTACTTAAGAAATATATATATATATATATATATATATATATATATATATATATATATATATATATATATAGAGAGAGAGAGAGAGAGAGAGAGAGAGAGAGAGAGAGAGAGATAGGGTTCATCTTCACATATTTGTACATGACGAGATCCGAGAAACAATTTCTGCAGCCAGGTTGTGGGGTCATGTCTATTTTTAACCGACACAGCCGAGAAGAAGAAGCTAGGGCGAGGGAGAAGAAAAGGGAATTTAACTGCCCGCGAGGAAGGATGAGTCACCGGGTTAAGACGCTGACACTTTGAGTACAGTCGCACGAGAGGGTGGAGTGAGTGAACAGCCGTCGACAAGCAAAGATGTGCGACTACAGTGTCGCAAGAAAGGCAGGGACCTTCTGAAAATGGGATTATAGCTCCGTGCGGAGACACCCGAAAGACGGAGAGATGCCTCTTTCGAGATATTGTCAAATACCCATACGAAAGTCGGGAGAAATACAGAATACATAATGAACGACCCGGAATTGCTTTCACGAAGAAAATGCGTGAACCTCAGTGAGAGATAAGACCCGCTGTTGTGAAATCCTTGAAATACACGGTAACGAAAATAACTTGAATATCTCTCCCCGGACATTTTGCCTCTAAGGCTATCACATATATATGTATGTTTTATGTGAAAAATGAATCCTGTTGCTATAGGACTATAATAGACAAGTTCCCCCCTTTTATTAATAGACTTTTGTTTTCATGTTTTCTTTGTTCTGTTTTTATATATATATTTACCTCTTTTAGTATATTGTTTCGATTAAATAAATGAGTATAAATTTAACCCTAATGTCTTTTGTCGTTCTTCGCATCTTTTGTTTTGTTTCCTGACGCGGTCTCTTACATTGGAGAAATCCCCATCCCATATCATTTAAAACGTTTTATTTGAACCCTGGTATATTACGAGCCACTCCGGACGACTTTTTTTTATTTTCCTTTTTTATCATTGTCACGTATTGTCATTCGGTGGTCCCGACCGGCGGCATTCATGACAATTTATATATATATATATATATATATATATATATATATATATATATATATATATATATATATATATATATATATATATATATATGAGTCAGTTAATATTATATTCCAATAACCATGGTTTTATTTTATTATTTTTATTTTTTCACATTTCCAAAAAACATAACATTTCTGTGAGATATATTTTTACGGTCCATTTCACTTGTCTTGTACCGAACGACATTTTTATGTCAATATCGTCTCTGCAACGTAGAAAAATTCACAGAGAGTAAAAAGTTCTTGGATTAAAGTGTCTTGAAAAAACCTACACTATACAGTGGTTCATTTTTGGGTGAAAGCAAATAAAAAACAATATATATATATATATATATATATATATACGGTCGTTTTTACTCGATGAACTGCGGCTTAAAAGGGCGTTCTCAGAAAACGTTACTAAACTGATATCTTGTAGTGGGTGGTGTTCTCATGGTAACACGGATGTTGTCATCTTGTCGACAAAAACGGTAAGGTTAGGGTTAGGGTTAGGGTTTGCCGGTGGCGGGGATGCGAAAGGGATTCTGGGGATAAGCTGGTGGTTTAATGACGCCAGGGTCAAAATCTCGCCGTATAAAAAATACGTTGCTACGAAAAAACAAAACAAAATGTAAATAAATAATTGAATAAAAGCGCCCACAGCCCAAAATATAAGAAGGTGGGAACTAACAACAAAGAACCAAAAAAAACAAGATTAAAAGATGGAAGTATAAATAGTCGATTTTTAATTGGTCAGTATTTCCTTTTTTCTCATACTATTTGAAAGGAGGTGGTTGAAAAGCAGATTTAAAGACATAGTTTTTCGTCTCTAATATATATATATATATATATATATATATATATATATATATAACGTAAAATATAATAACACGAAATTACATGATTGTCGATGCAATAATTTATTTCAACCTTGCGGTTTTATTCAAGCATCCAACTTAACAATTACATTTTTGATACTGATAGAAAATTGAATTTACACGAGACTCTCTCGTTTCGTTTGCCGGGTAAAAAATCTCGGTGGCCTTGGTAAGCTGAATTTCGGGCTAGCCAAAAATTGTGTGTGTGTGATGTTAAGAATAGGTATATGTGTGCGTATGTATGGAGGCGTATGTCACCAGGTCGGATATGTAGAAAGAATATGTGCGCTTAACTCAGACGTTATTATTTAATAAAAATAAACAAAAAAAAACATAAGATCCCCTTAGATTAATTTAGTTAAATATAAGATGTTAATTCCTACTCGCTCTATGTTGGGTGTTCAAACCGGCTGCTACCACCACTCCCTCTGATTGTGTTTGAAGTGCCGAGGATAAATTCAATTTTCTATCAGTATCAAAAATGTAATTGTTAAGTTGGATGCTTGAATAAAACCGCAAGGTTGAAATAAATTATTGCATCGACAATCATGTAATTTCGTGTTATTAT
>OY744518.1:82114907-82229907 GCA_963556195.1 Sepiola atlantica
AATAACTGAAGAAATACATAAATCAGAATACAGAAATGCTGATCACCGCAGCAAGAGACACCGTCTCAACGAACAACTCAGGAAGTACTGAAACCGGAAACAAACAAACAAAAAAAAGAAAAGTGGGAAGACAAACAGCTACATTGACGTTTCATGAGAATGACAACTACATTAAAGCTACAATAGATAAAACCCTGGAAAACTGTAAATGCAGACTATGCGGACAAAGCGACGAAACAGTAAATCACATAATAAGTGAATGCCCAAAAACTGACCCAAAAGAATACAAAATAGGCATGGCTGTGTGGGAAAAGCAGTGCATTAGAAACTATGCAAACAAATGTATTTCGAACACTCAGACAAACGAGAGACAGTACTCGAAAACTAAAAACACAAAATACTCTGAGATATCGAGATACAAACAGATAAACTCATGCAAGCAATAAAACTGTACGTCATAATAGTCAACAAGAAAGAAAAATCCTGCCAAATCGTAGATTTCGCCGTCCCGCCAATTACAGAGTGACGACCAAGGAGACAGTAAAACGAACCAAATACACTGAACTCGCACGAGAATTGAAAGGGATATGAAGTATGAAGAAAGTAAATATAATACCAATAATCGTAGGAACACTAGAAACAGTTCCGAAGAACATGGAAAAAAGACTGGGAGAAATTGGAATCTAAGAGAAGACTGAGACAATACAACTGACGGCAATGATAAAACAGTTGAAATCTTCAGGAAAATCCTTGAATGCAGAACCATTTCCACATAAGCTACGAAATCTAACCAATGACATGCAAGGTAGAATAGGAAGGAAACAAAATCACATAAAGAGCACCACAACAACCCAAGGAACAGAAACTGCAATAAATTACATAAACTACACACCCCAAAAAGTGATGGCACCAGCCCCGGCTGATACCACAACAAAAACAGTCATGAAGGGTCAATGAGGATGGAAAGACTAAGGAGGGATAGCACTAACCAGATCTCCTCTGGAAGAGTGCGGGGAGCACTTGGACATTGGGGAGGCTTATTGCCATTAAAAACCCAGAGAAGACCAATGGTCGTTGCCAACGAGAACTCGGTGGTAAGCGTCTGTTGTGATAACGCAAATTCATCTGCAGTAGTTATCGAAAGAGGTGGAGATCACTAAAAATCTGGGGAGACTTGTTGTCACTCAGACTCCAGGGAACACCACTAGTGATTATCAGTGAGAAAGCACTGATGACGGCCTGTGTGAGAACTCCTAGTAAATAAACATAATAATAATAATAATAATAATAATAATAATAATAATAATAATAATAATAGAATCTAATTATGACAATAAAGATGAAACAATAACAACATAAGTTAATACTAAATGTAGGTACGGTCGATTTTCAATCCTGGTTTTAGGCAGTTGATTGTCTAGCCGCATTGAAGAGCAGTGATACAGCGAAACAGTCTGTCTGTAGATGAGTATAATATGCTCCCTTTCTTGGGTTGAGCATACTTGTTAATTGAAATAACAAACTGCAACTAGCCTATAGACGCAATGTTCTTTATGTAAACAAATGAAGCTCTAGGCATTTGACAATATTTTTCATTGTCATTTCATCTATCTTGGTCTAGGGGATATAAGAGCCGAGTGTCCTACAGACGGTCGAGTTTCGATCCCGGCTCGTGGCAGTTGCTTATTTAGTCGCACTGAAGAGCAATGATACAGCAAAACCGTCTGTGGATATATATATATATATATATATATATATATATATATATATATATATATATATATATATATATATATATATATATATATATATATCAATAATAAATATTAATTATTTAAATACCTAGAGACATCGATGTTTCATGCTAACGCAATCTTCAGTCTAGGAACTAATTCCCGACGGTCGGTAGGCGCGAACCCCGAACACAAATCGCCACTGATTCGTAGTCGGTGATCTTATCCAAACGGCCATCGTCAATTAGTTAGTAAATATAGAGTAACTTTAACTGTAAATAGCGACAAGCGGCTGCTATTTACCAGGCAGCTAGAGTGATCTTACGAAACGGTGTTTGGATCGCGCATATAGCTATTTGTACTGCTTGTTATTAAAGCTACTCGAAAGTGCCTAGCCCTTGTGGGGAGGGGGCTGATAAACAATAATATTTTTAATAAATAAATATTAATTATTTAAATACCTAGAGACATCGATGTTTCATGCTAACGCAATTTTCAGTCTAGGAACTAATTCCCGACGGTCGGTAGGCGCGAACCCCGAACACAAATCGCCACTGATTCGTAGTCGGTGATATATATATATATAGTCATCTACAGACAGACGGTTTCGCTGTATCACTGCTCTTCAGTGCGGCTAAATAAGCAACTGCATATATATATATATATATATATATATATATATATATATATATTCGGTCAGTGTCGTATGATAGCGTAGAGGTTGAGGCACCAACTGTCAGCTCGACGGTTGAGTTTCTATCCCGGCTTGAGGCACTAGCTGGTCTAGCCGCACTGAAGAGCTGTGATGCAGCGAAGCAGTCTGTATGTGGATGACTATATAAAGCTTCATGTCTTGGGTAGAGCTTATTTGTAAGGATATCGCAAATTGCCATTAGCTTAGCTCATTGGGTAAAACTAATTCCCGGCACTTGACAATGTTTACATTGAGATATCACTTACATTCAGTCAGTGTTGGATAATAGCGCAGTGGTAGAGGCGCCGACTGTCAGCTCGACAGTTGAATTTCAATCCCGGCACTAGCTGGTCTAGCCACGCTTAAGAGATGTGATACAGCGAAACAGTTTGTCTGTATGTGGATGACTATATATATATATATATATATATATATATATATATATATATATATATATATTAAGTGAATGAAACGTATTCGGTCAATTTACTTCTTCCGGAGATTCCATCAATTCTTGGCGCACCTTAAATAGAGACGCATCATGTTCGGTTCACCGCTCCCAGAAATGCTTCGCGGTCCTCGTTGCTCAGCTATCGTTGTCTTTTCAAAACGGAGGCAAATTGCCACAACCGACATTCCTCCCACGGACGGGAATTTTTGGCAAATTCTTACATTTTCACGACTAATCCGAAATTCGATTAAATTCGCTCGCAAAACTATTTAGCCTATTATTAAGCGAACGTTTCCCAACGGAGGCCATACGGCTCTTTTGGAGAACATGAGATATTTACAGGGGGTCACACGCCTAAATTTTAAAAAAAGAGTGCCCATAGTAACTTTAAAACACACAGGCTATAAATATAGAATAAATCCGAATTATTTTACGTAACATGAGATACGATATAATTGTTCCCACAATCAGACAACGACGCAGCCGAGGCAAGCCATGAAGGCCAAATACCGGAAGCCCTAGATTCGAGTTTCGTCCTCTGTTAAGGATAATCAGTAGGACACATCCGACCGAACTCAGGATTCGAAACCCGAGTGACTGTAATACGAGGAGAGTACTTTGCCACCTGAGCCATCACGCCATATAAGGAAAGTATATCAGCTAACACAGACCATGCATACAATAACGAGCGGCCGACTGTGGGATGTACCAAATCTTCTCCACGGGGGAGTATAGAACCCAGATTGATTAATAGTTATTATTTAATATTCAAATATTAAATTCAGCATTAAGTTAACTATTAATATAATACTAACGTTAACCCGTGGAAATACATCATTTATTGTGAAGAAGAAGAAGAAGAAGAAGAAGAAGAAGAAGAAGAAGAAGAAGAAGAAGAAGAAGAAGAAGAAGAAGAAGAAGAAGAAGACTGATAATAATGATAAAAATGATGGGAATAATAATAACAAGTATAAGTATTATAATAATAATAATAATAATAATAATAATAATAATAATAATAATAATAATAATAATAAAAACAACAATAATAACAACAAAAATAATAATAATTATTATAATAATAAGTATAATAATATGTATAATAATAATAAAAATAATAATAAGTATAATAATAATGAGTATAATAATAAGTATAATAATAATAACAATAAGTATAATAACAACAATGATGATAATAATAAGTATGATAATAATAAGTATAATAATAATAACAACAATGATGATAATAATAAGTATAATAATAATGATAACAACAATAATAATAATAAGTATAATAGTAATATATATAATAATAATAAGTATAATAACAATAATAAGTATAATAATAAGTATAGTAATAATAATAATAAGTATAATAATAATGATAATAACAACAACAATAATAATAATAACAATAATAAAAATAATAATAATAAAAATAATAATAAGTATAACAATAACAACAACAACAATAATAATAATAATAAGTATGATAATAACAACAATATTAATAATAATAAGTATAATAATAATAACAACAATATTAATAATAATAAGTATAATAATAACAACAATAATAATAATAATAACAATAATAATAATAATAATAACAACAATAATAATAATTATTATTATAACAATAACAATAATAATAATAATAATAATAAAAATAACAATAATAATAATAATAACAACAACAACAACAATAATAATAATAATAATAATAATAATAATAATAATAATAATAATAATAATAATAATAATAATAATAATAATAATAATAATAATTACTAGCGAGACCCTGTGGAAATTCCACGGTGCTGTCTACATTACTCTGAATAATATACTGTAAATAATAATATTCCTTTTAAAATAATAAAGGTCTGTCAGGATGAACACTATTATGAAAACAATGATTTTTTCTTCTTTCGTAAAAATAATTGTCATACGATATAATTTGATTTGTTAACAATTCAATTTAAAATGGGTAAAGTTCTAATTTTTTTACCTTAGCGATATCATATTTATAACCAATCACCATCTTTGCTGATTGGACGAATCATTTTTTAATGTGTGTGAAAGGTGATAACGTACGTACGAACATGAAATGCCTTAGTGTATTATTATATAGATTCATCTACTAGGTTATTTTGTTATTGTAAATTTTTCGTCTCATCACTGCCAAAATGATTTTCTTAATAGAATATACTACACCCCTCTTTAATATGTAGACTTACTAATACAGAGAATTATACATAGTGAACACTGGATTCACTGCTATCTTGATTCAGAGATTAGTACCGGTTGAACACCAAGGTCACAAGCGAAATGCTCATAAGGCGAAGACTGGACACAATAATTTCACTTGTGAAAGAGTACAACATTTCGGTTGATGTAGCACTAGTAAGATCTGATCAGAACCAAGCAGACTCACTGACACGAGTTTCACAGCGGTGGCTCAATTATTTGAAGAGAGAGATTGAACCTACACAGTCAGTGTGTTCTCTTGCCACAGGGAACCTGAACCCAACACAGCTGAACAAAGTTCATCAACATAGTGAGCATCCTGGAGTCAGGCTAACATTATATTCTGTGCAAAGATTCGACCCGTTCGTGTCTAAAGCGACAGTAAGTGCAGTTGTTCGGAATTGTGAGGAATGTCAGACAATAAAAACATACCCAGTGCGATGGAAAAGGGAGAGCTCAATGTGCATGAAGCATGGAACCGGCTGAGAATGGACATCACGCATTACAACGGTTGACATTTTTGACACTGATTGATTATAGTCCTACGCGGTTTTGAATCTGGCGACCGTTACAACGACAAGACACTGCAGATGTGATCCGGCAAATAGAATGAGTATGTTTTTCAACGTGACCCCCAGCCGAGATCCTGGCCGATACTGACAGTGCAGTTCATGAATGAATGGGGTGTCAACTTCCGACTAAGCTGCGCATACAGGTTATCAGGAAATGGTATCATAGAAAGGTGTCATGGGACAGTAAAGCGGATTGCTGTACGAAAAAGCTGCCCCTTTATGGTCGCTGTGTATTGGTACAACGTTACCCCCAAAGACGATGTTTCCGCCAAGTCAGCACCCGCCAATTTGCTGCATTCATACCACATCAGAGTGAAAGGGGTCGATGTTGTGCCCGATCTGGATAACCAAAGAATCGCCCTACATTATAAAGAGGGGGGCAGAGTTTGGGTGAAGAACACAAGGACGCTGCACGTCGAAATTCAGAGCAGGTCGTGATAAGTCCACAGACGGTGGTTGTCAATGGCACGCCGCGGCAGATGAGAAACGTGCGCCCATCTCTCAGTAAAGCACCGGTAATGGACAACAGCGATGACACATCATCAGAAAGTGATGAATTCAGAGAACCAGATTCCGATTCAAGCAGTAGTGGTTCCACGCACCAGCGAATATGCTACACTCATATCGATTTAGGGACCAAGTAAAAAAAAATTGGCAATGTTACATAACGTGCTGAGAGAAATTTACTGGAGGATCCACCGTCGAAAGATACCAAGTAATTCCAGACTTTCAGCTTTTTTATTGAAAATCTTTACGAGTTACAAACGAAGATAACGCCTACGCTACACGTAACCAGAAAAAGTAATGTAATGCATAACCACGTGAAGCACGTTACAGACCTTCATATTTAGAACTCTCTAACGAAAGAATAAATAGCGCCAGATACGTATGTCTATTTGCCGCTACAACTTTACACCATGGATACCGACCATATCTCGAATAGGAAGTGCCCCCCCCCACAAAGTAGCTAAAGTTATAACCCGATGCCTCCGATTTCTGTGTAATTTTTACAATACGTATTCGACATCAGTTACTAAATATTCTCCAAATTTCAGTTATTTAGAGTATTCGAATGTGATTTTCGGGTTAGGGTTAGGGTTAAGGTTAGGATTAGGGTCACGGTTGGAGTATTCGAATGTGATTTTAGGGTTAGGGTTGGGGTTAGGGTTTTCGAATGTGATTTTAGGGTTATGGTTATGGTAAGAGTAATGGTTAGGGCTAGGCTTATGGTATTCCAACGTGATTTAAGGGTTAGGGTTAGGTTTAGAGTTTAGGGTTAGGGTTAGGGTTAACGTTAAGGTTAGAATATTCGAATGTGATTTTAGGGTTAGGGTTAGGGTTAAGGTTAGGATTAGGGTTAGGGTTAAGGTAATAGTTTAGGGTTAGGGTTCAGGGTAAAGGTTAGGGTTATGGCTAGGGATAGAGTTAAAGTATTCGAATGTGATTTTAGGGGGCTTAATATAGGCACAACCTTTTATTTGAAAAGTCGAATATTTCAGTTTTGCATTAAATTTTATCCATATTTTTGAACACCAATGAAGCAAGATTTTCATAATTCCATTTTTTTCCTAAGAACCCTTTAGTTAAAGCTTGAAATTTTAGGCATTTTCTAGTATCAAACTCATATAATGGATTTAAAACAAAATAAAGATTCAAGACATATTTAGAATCATTATATGTTTTTTTTAATCGTTGTTTAACATGTTAAAAACTATTCTGTTTGAGGAATTAATATTATCCGTCCTGGAACGGGTATTATTCTAATATATATATATATATATATATATATATATATATATATATATATATATATATATATATATATATATATATATATATATACATATTTACCTTTTTCACAATCGGCTGAGACTATTTAATACTTTCGGTTGCTATTAAGATTGTTGCTGTGCAGCATAGATGAATGGTAACTCCATACTTTGACTCGATGATGATGATGATGATGATGATGATGATGATGATGATGATGATGATGATGATGATGATGATGATGATGATGATGATGATGATGATGATGATGATGATGATGATGATGATGATGATGATGATGATGATCGGTTTCTGGTCGTCTTCTAGTCCCCGCCATTTTCAAATTTGGACCGCACATAGTCGATATGAAATTAGAGCTTTCAAAGAAGAACGACACTTATTGTCGATTCACATGTTTATTTGTATTTCCGAAAACGGAAGCGGCAAACAGTGGTTGTTTTACATACCTTATTTTTGTCATTCGGATGGTGATAAAAGAGGATCGTCTCGGGCAAAAATTCAACAGATAAGAGACATAAAGCAAGCGAAAGTAATTTCAACTTTCTTATGGTGTTTCGGTCGCCTCCTCCCAATCGCAGTAGGAGTCGTGACGAACAGAATCCGTTACAGTCAGCGAAGAGGAAGGAAAGGAAGAACCGATAGTCGCCATTACAGCTGATGTACGATCTTGTTGGTAATTATATTGACACACTGAAGTTAAGCGACGTTGAGCCTGGTCAGTATTGATGAGGGGATAGCAGGCGCTGTATTTTGGAGGATAGCGTCACCTACATGATAAAAAAGGACTTGTGGGTTGATTATTCTCTAAAAATTAACCCATCCAGGTATTGCACGTATTAAATTATCCAATGTTCTTTAGTCTTTGTTACGAAAGTTAGTCATAAAATTATAGGTTAGCAAATGGAATGTCAATTTTAATTTTATCTGAAATTTAAAACAGTGTTGTTTTGACATGTTTTCATTAGGGGAAATCGTTATTTAATTAAAAAATAAACATTTGCAGTTATTGTTTAGAAAGGAATAATAACAGATTATGATAAGTACGGAGAACTAATTGGGAAACGACAGAGAATAAATTTAATTTCGAGAAACGATGACGTCCTGTGCTTTGTTTGCGAGTGGAGCCCAGGTAGCGTACTCACTGCAAAATATAGAATTGACATGATTATTCCCTAGAAACTTCCTACTTCAGAGGAAACTAGCTTACCCCGTCCATGGTGAGTGTCGCACGAGGTAAGGAATTTTATTGCACGTATCAAAGTGCCCAGTCTAATAAAGAAAAGACAGAATATCGAATATTGAATATCGAATATCGAATATTGAATATCGAATATCGATATCTTTTCGAATACCTTATTCAATATCTTATTTCAATATCTTATTCCAATATCTTATTTCGAATTATATCTTATCTTATTCAATATCTCATTTCGAATATCTTATTCGAATATCGAATATCGAATATCCAATATCGAATATTATTTCACGTATTAAACTATCGAATCTTCTTTTCGTATCAAGTACCCATCCTATGGCAGGTACGTCTGCTGGTACTATTTTAAACTTTTAAAAGCAATCACCCTGGAAGAGCGAGACAATATCTTATCAAAAGTTTTCCGAACCACGCCTAACTTAAAAGGTTTTGTCATCTAGAAATTTGAAAACCAAGAGTTGGCCTTTGACTTCTTAAAACGCAACGCTGATAGTTCGTTGGACAGAAAAAGGGGGTTCTTTGTGTGCTAACAATAAAAGAAATGAAAAAGAAAGGGAAAAGTAAGAAGAAAGGAATGAAACAAGAAAGGGATGAATAAAGGAGAAAATAATGAGATAATGGAAGAGAGGGCAAAAAAAGAAGGAAAATATATATATATATATAGAGAGAGAGAGAGAGAGAGAAAGAGGGAGAGATAAATCGATGAATATATGGATATATAGATACATAGATACATATATCACTCCCAGTATATATCTTGACATGACCGTTTCGATATCAATCTGATATATCTATAATCTAATATATATATATATATATATATATATATATATATATATATAGAGAGAGAGAGAGAGAGAGAGAGAGAGAGAGAGAGAGAGACATTTTTAAATTAATTTATTTATTTATAAACCAATGTATTGCCTACAGATTTTTATAATTAATTTACAAAATAATGTTGTTTTATTGCGTGTACAAAAGTTAGACATTGAAGTTAGACATTTAAAAAATAATTTAAAAAAAACAAAAACACTCAGGATTATAAAAAATAAAAACGCACCGTAAAAGTACACCGGTCGCTATCGTAAAAAAAAAAACAATAACAAATAATACATATATATATATATATATATATATATATATATATATATATATATATATAAATGATAATTTATTTCATTTTTACTACAAAATTGATTTTGTTTCACGAGAGCAGTTTTTAGGAGCTCACGATCTTCAGGTCTTGAAATAGCATTACCTATATATAGCATTATATATATATATATATATATATATATATATATATATATATATATATATATATATATATATATATATAACTTCTTTTGTAAGATGGTAGGAAAAATCCCAGCAGAGAGTTCGATTAATTGAGAAAATCAAAATTAAGAGCGTAATATTTATTTATTATTTGGTACAGAAAATCAGTACAACATCAGTACCATTGGTTTCAAGCTCAGAAGGTGTTTACCTCTCGGCTATCTTCAGCTTTGTTGTCACTTGGTTGAGAAAGTGGAGGAACTCGTATTAATTACGAACGGATACGTTATTTGCTTTTTAAACAAGCGTCGGAGGTATGAAAGAACACGAAATTGAGAGAGGGGGAGAGCGAGAGAAATGACGGAAAAATCATAGAAAACAGAGGACGTGAGAGAGTATGTTGTTGTGTGGGAGAGAGAAAGATAGATAGAGAGAGATAAAGAGAGATAGAAAGGGAAAGAAGGGGTGAGGGGGGAGGGGGAAATAGTCAGCCAAACAGAGGGGGAAAAAGAGAAAGAGAAAGAAATATGGGCTTAGTTAACAATTTTCAACAAAAACGGGGTGAAACAATAAACAAATATTCAACAAATAAATGTTACCAAAGGCAATAGAAGTTACTTTTCTACCTACCTGGATCATTTTTTGTGTTTTAAATTGTTTTTCAGCCTTTCTTTTATTTAAATTTAAAAGTTCAGCCAAATGTGTCACGTGATATTAAAAATAAAAAATGGCGGACATTGGGTACGCGAACTTTTTCGAACGATGAATACATTTTTTTCGTTTTCGTCATTTTCTCATTCGATCGTACTGGAACCAATCCCATACGAATTTGTCGCATAAAAACAATCTCAAAAATACAAATTAAATAAAATTTACTTTTATACTTAATTTATTTATCTTTCGCGAACCCAATCTCCGCCATTTTTGATTTTCAATCTAACGTTAGACATTTGGCTAAACTTTAATTTAAACAAAAAAGGCGTTAAAATACTTTTAAACACAAACAAACTACCCAGGTAGATAGAAAAGTAACTTTTGTTGCCTTTGGTAACAGTTATTTGTTGACTATTTGTTTCTTACTTATTTGTTTTTTCACCTTTTCTTTTGCTCCGTTGGAAATTGTTTACAATACCCAGAAATATATATTTAAATCGTTTTTAAAAAAGAACGACTGACAAAGGCAGATTAAAAATAAAAAAGAAAGGATATAGGGTATTATTAAAACATATATGAGAGCGAGAGAGAGTAATCCACAAATAAATAAAACAGAGTCAAAGGGAGTAAGAGAGAGAGGAAGAGAGAGAGAGACAGAGAAAACGAGAGAGAGAGCATAGAGAGAGAGAAAGAGAGATGTTACGATATTACTTTCCATATATATATATATATATATATATATATATATATATATATATATATATAGTGTGTGTGTGTCAGGTTGTATATGAAAAGAAATCAAATAAAGTGCTCGATCATATAAGAGAGCTAATATGATTTATTTAGATACTGTATATTACATATTTCAGCAATGTACCGCGGTTTCATCCAAAAGGGCAGATTTAGACATCTTTAGTAAATCTCTGTGCCCAGTGGACTCATCGGCAAGCTGAAACGATTGTAGTCACGGCCCATTGTTGACGCCATTCCCTATCGGGCTGTGACTACAATCGTTTCAGCTTGCCGATGATTCCACTGGGCACGGAGATTTACTAAAGATGTCTAAATCTGCCCTTTTGGATGAAACCGCGGTACATTGCTGAAATATGTAATATACAGTATCTAAATAAATTATATATATATATATATATATATATATAGAGAGAGAGAGAGAGAGAGAGAGAGAGAGGGAGAGAGAGAGAGGGGGGAGAGAGGTTATGATCAAAACAGACAAAAACGTTTCTTTTCTTTATCTCTCACTCTTTATATGGCTGTTCAATATCACAGTCTTTTTGCTTGTCTGTCGTTGTCTGTCTCCCTCTCTCCATACAAAAGAAGAAAACAAAAACTTTTCAAAAAAAAAAAAGGAAGGCCGACTGATGATTGTCCACCGGCTGTTCTGATGCAATCTTTGGAACCTTCCAGTCACTCGACGTTTGTTCCTTGTTGTTGACCTGACGCGCCCTTGGCGTCAAAATTTCTTTCTTATGTGCAAACTGGAATATCAGCCTGTGAAATCTGCGCGCTCTCAAAGGTCGTGCGAGACCGACAGATCACTAATTTAGGGTGGGGCAATTCAGTAACATGTTTAGTTCCTTAGATTCGCCGCTAGGCGGAAACGATACTTCCCAAATGTTGGACAAGACAGACGCAAGAACAAGAGAGTTTATTTACGGCATATCATCCCTTTTTCCAGGTCATTATGCAGAATCCATTGAACATAATCTCCTATTTTAACTAACGTTAGGAGGACATTTGTATCGTAGCTTCTGACTTGGATACAAACAACTGACGTGTCTTTGAAAAGTGCCACTAAGAACCATGCTGACAATTGATATTTAAAATTCATTTTTAACACCTCCAAACAAAACTTCTATCCAATTCCAACTAACGCCCGGATCCTCGATTTGCCCTAATTGAAATGAATAGCTCTTCTCTCTCTCTCTCTCTCTCTCTCTCTCTCTCTCTCTCTCTCTCTCTTTCTCTCTCTCTCCCTCTCTCTCTGTTAGAAAGATTTTAGGACTTACTTTCACTCCAGACCTGAAATGGAAGACTTACATCAAATCTGTTACTAAGGTCGTTGTTAAAATAGTTCGATCATTCTAAAGTTTCAGAAAGTATCTACATCCAGACGCAATCCTCTATATAAGTCAGATATGTCCTAAGATGACGTACTATTGTCTCATCTGGCGATGTGCCGCTAAGAGCACTCTTTCCTTCCTTGACAGAGGACAAAATCGACTTCGAAATTTGATGGAGTGTCTTCTTCTCTTCCTTACAACCTCTTTCTCACAGAAGAGAGGTTGCTAATCTTTCTCTACTCTATTTTTTTAATTTTCATGGTAAGTGCTCAACTAAGCTCCAATCTCTGCCACCCCTTATAAAACATTTACAGCAAAAACCTGTCTAGCTTCAACCACTGTAAATAATTTCCTTTCTTTCCTCTGTGTGCCTAAAACTAAGCGGAAAATTCATGAACAAAGGTTTTTTTCCAAGAACTGTCTGTGGAAGGCAATACCATGGGCTGCTTCCCAATTGAATACAAAATGGTCGTTTTCAAATCTAATGTTAACACATTTTTGTTGAGCCTTTCTTTTAAATAATCAACTTCTGTCCAATCTTACTCATAGTCTTTAATGCTTCCAAGGTTTTGTTTTCATCGTCCACGTAACACACTCATAAACCCTTAGCTTAACCCTAACCCTAACCCTTATCCTCGAGTGGCCTTTGGGACTTTGATAAGCAGTGATTCATTAGTAAAAAAAAATGGCGAAGAAAGAAAATGAATAAAATCATACATATTATGAAAATAGAAGAATGTATTAATCTCCTTGCCACGGCGGGAAAGTTGTGACACAAGGTCGGAAAGCGGGATTTTTAACCATCGTCTTAGAAGCAGAGGATTCTGGTCGAACAAAAAATGCCTTGGCAGCCCCAAGGGTGACAAGGTAAAGCCTGGGAAGGTGGACTTCCTAGAACTGCACAGGACCATTCCTCAGACTGGCAGAGAACCAGCCATCCTCAAAAAGGGCAGAGACTCTACCGATCTGATTTTGGTATGAACCGGACCATGAAAGGATTGAGAACAATGATTCATTTTGGTGAATGGTTGAAAATAAAAGTGGGTAAAACTGCATAACACTAGCCCCCTGACTGTGCGCATGCGCCAACAAACGGAAGCGCTAATATAATTCCTCATCAATGGGAGTATATTTGTGAATATTTGCTTAGAAAAGAACACAAAGATGTTTTTACTGCATTAGTAAATAAAATCCACAATTTGTATCCAGTTTAAATTTAGGTGTTTCTTTTTTTTGATAGACTTTTAATTTTGCGCTTCCGTTTGTTGGCGCATGCGCACAGCCATGGGGGGCAGTGTTATGCAGTTTTACCTAAAAGTGTTACCATTTATCAAGTACTAAATACACCAACAGTTTAAGATCCAGAAACGTATCTGTAATTTGTTTGGCCCCCACCCTTTTTTTTTTCTATGCACCCTATCTCTCACAAACGTGATGTTGCTAGTCTCAGTCTTTCCTAAAGATACTATTATGGCATGGGTTCTTCAGAATTGTATTATCTATTCCCTGATTCTTTTGTTCCAGCTCGTTTGACTCGTTGGTCTAGTGGTCTCCATCAATTCGCTGTGTTTATACCTCATTGTAATACAGCTTCCTATTCCAGTAGCTTCTTTCCAAGAACTGCAGTCTTGTAGAACTCTTTTCCTGCTGACTGTTTTTTTCCTAGCTATAGGCTTGGTCTGTTCAATACTAAGCCCAATAGGCATCTCCTGTATTTGCGATAACCATCTTTCGTTCTTGTTAGCTCCTTACATCAATTGGTTTCATGCTTTGTCCGGAGCGATTTTCTATTAAAAAAATAAGAATAAAATGGGTCACTATTTAGCAAGTACTAAATTCACCAACAGGGTTAGGGTTAAAGTTAGAGTAAGAGTTAGAGTTAGGTTAGGGTTTAGGGTTAGGGTTAGGGTTAAGGTTTAGGGTTAGGGTTTAGGGTTAGGGTTAGGGTTGTGAATAAAAGATTGAGACAAACAGATTAATGAACAAAAAATTTCTATAATTTTAAAACCGCATGAAAGATATTTTGAATTATTAATTTTCTGTTTTAGAAAAGTCAATGTACTCGTGTTTGGTTGAGAATGTTACAATGTGTGAGAAGATACGATGGTTAGAGGTGTCAATGTCTATATGTTGGTTTCTCTCTTGTTTTTTTCTTTTTCTTTTCATTCATTTGTTTGGTACGGGGCATTCTTCAAAATGCCATACGATCATCCGCTATTTACAGACTCCAACCGAGAGCTCTTTTCAGGATGCTGGCTGTTCCCTTGAGTGCAGTTGTTTGTATTGCATTTGCACTTGGTTCACCAGGTATACTTGCCAAATACTTTTTCAAGTTCTTCTTCATGAGTCCAGTGGCTCCTATGATAACTGGAATGATGGAGATCTCTTTGAGATTCCAGTTTCTTTTCATATCATACATTAGACCCTGATATGTTGTTATTCTCTCCCTTTCAGCTCTGTTTAGGCCCCCATCATTAGGGACACTGACCTCAACCAAAGTTGCCACTCTCTCTCTCTCTCTCTCTCTCTCTCTCTCTCTCTCTCTCTCTCTCTCTCTCTCTCTCTTGTTCCATATGACAATGTCAGGTTTGACAGCTGCGTTTTCCAGATAGGTAGCTGTGGGGATTTCATGGTCATAATGGATGGTGTATGTCTCATTCCCCACAGTTCTCTCAGGTAGATGTTCCCAGTGTCTGCTGCTACACCTGATATTAAGTTTCTTACAGATAGTCCAGTGGAGGTACCTGCACACTCAATTATGTCGTGCTGTATAGGAGCCATCAGTGTGGATATGCGTGTGTGAGTAATAGACAGTGTGGCATTGTGTATTATGGGTTCATCTTTGTTTTGTCAGTGTGTGCATATGTGAGAACATGTGCGTGTAAGTAGTCATTCCCTTAGGCACCGTTGTCAGTGTGCGAATAGGTTTACTGTTTGTTAGTGTGTGAGAATCTGTGTGCGAGTTCAGCAAACGTTGTGCAGTAGTTGACGTATTTTCTTTCGTCTCCTCTCGCCTAAGATGGAGGGGGGGGCGTTATGTCGTGTTGCTGTTTGGTTTTCTTTCAGGTTTCGCAGGACTGCATCTATCGCCCTGGCATTTTGGTGATCTGTTATATTTGTATTTGAATTTTCACATCGGTTCGCGAACTCTATAGTTTAAAAAAAAAGCGTGAATCATTTTCATTGGTCGAAAATGTTGAGTTTTGCTAGCTGTATGTGAACTCCTAAATTTCTTGGAAGGTGAAAATGAAAGAGCGACCAAATGAACGTATAAAAAAAGTAGATAGAGAGAGAGTAGAAATTAGACCTGAGGTTTTACTTTCGGCAGCCTTGTAACTCTCGCTTCCCTTATTCTGTCCTTTAGTGCTCACATTCTATGAGCGATGTTTCTGACAAAGGGGGACTAATTGCTGTTTTCTGGGTCGGAATCTATCCATCTTACACTTATCGTTGGCTAGTTTTTTTTACCTTGAAGTAGTATTTTCTTTTTTAGTTTCTTACATCAAGTGGTTTCATGCCTTGTCTGGAGCTATTTCTATACAAAAAAAAATAGAGTAGCCTATAAAAGCCAGTAACCTTTTCCATGTGTTTGCATCGCTAGTTTCCCCATCCATTCTCCGGTACAATTTGGCCTTTGGGCTAATATAAAAGTGTAGCACATCCCCTCAATTGACCATTCCTTGAGGAGCGGCTGGGATGGTCGATGGAGTACATTCCTTCTCAGTGGAGTTGGGTGCCAATTTTCGGATATCTCAACCACTCTGAGTATTCTCTGACTTGACGATTACAGATAATAAAATATACAGTTCGGTTGGAAATAAGATTTCCGCTTGATTAGTGACAGTTATTACCTGTATTTTTTATTTCCTATTTTTGAGCGATTCTCAAGACATCACGTGGTTCCTCTGCGCCATTTTTATTTTTTACATTCGAACGTAAAGTGGTCGAACCTCCGTTTTTCTTTAAGTAAAAAACGCTTTAAAATAAGTTAAAACACAAAGAAACTTTGTCTTTTTGAATTAATCTTTGTACGAACAGACGTTAAAAAAAACTTATTTATCACCTGATAGCATATAAGCGCAGTATCAGATAAGTTGGTCTTTTAATTTGACGGGGTCACCAATGTAGAATTAAAGACAACGTCCTATTCTAACATTCTATATTAACTTACATTCGTTATCTTTGTTAAACATGAAAATGAACAGGTGTTAGTAAAGAAGTCAAGGAAAATGGTTTTGAGTGCCCATAATAATAGGAGAGTGTTATACAAAATTCCAGACTACGTAGATAGGAATAAGAGTTAGTTTTAAGGCTGGCAGAGTTCATATTGTTATTATTTGGAAGTAAGTCTGTGTGTCAAAATCTTAGAAAAGTACGTCCACGTGCCGATGCCGATAGCCCGAAGCTTAAGGCGAATTTCGTTTGCACGTCAAGAGAAGAGTTTGGTGGTGAACCTGAGCGACGTATGTTGATTACACAGCTAAGCCCTCTTGCCGCTGAAAAAATAGAATAGCGCGATGTTAATTCTTTATATAACAATTGAGAACAAGTGTGCGGCTCCAGGAGAGATTGTTTCTGATTGGTTAAACCCCAATCGAAATTAAGTATTTGTTCAAATCAGTACCAAGCTTACAGGTTAAGCAAATATTTTAGATATCGTTATCTGCGACCGCTGCCGTTGTTGTTGTTGTTGTTGTTGTTGTAGGGACTATTGCTACAAATTACCCCGCAAACACACTTTCTTTGCAAAACATATTTTGCATTATAATTTCAATACATTCATATCATTTGTCTTTTCCTTGTGTGTCTCTTCCATTTCAGTTTATTTTCTGCAAACAAGAACTACGAAATACTTCATTTTGAAATCAATTCACTTCACCGTTTTTATCACTCACTACGCTGTGAATGTAATAGACAACATTTTAACCCGGCATATATGATTAGGTTAATAAAGGACCCCACGGACAACGAGATAAGTAGTATTCGGCCACGAATCATTCAGTTTAGGCCTCGAAAATTATTAATTAGTTTCATTTTATTCTTCAATTTCTATTTCTATTTACTGTAAGTAAAAAGACAAAAGAAAAAGCGGTATGAAAAAGAAAACAAAGAAATACGAAATGATAAAAAAAGGGGAAAGATGAGAAAGATATGAAAAGGAATAAAGAGAGACAGAATGAAGGAGAATTAGTAAAACGAAAAGACAAAGGAATAAAGAAAGAAAGTAAAAAGGAAAGAAGAGAGAGGATAAGAAAAAGAAAAAGAAATAATGTAAAAAAGAAAGAAGAGGGAGGATGAGAAAAAAAGAAAGATATAAAGTAAAAAAGAATGCAGAAAAAAAAGAAAGAAAGAAAGAAAGGAAAGAAAGAACAGACAGAAAGGAATAAAGAATAAGGAAGATGAGAAAAAAAATAAAGAAAGAAAATAAACCTAAATAAGAATGAAAAAACATGAGACAGAAATCAGGGGGAGAAAAAAAAACAAATAAAAAAAAAAAGAATATAGTGAAAGAAGCGTAAGAAAGAAAGAAGGAAGGAAAGACACAAAGAAAGGAAAAAGGAAAATGAAAATAAAAAAGGAGGGAAAAGGGGAAGAGAAAAAAGAAGTCAATAAAGAATGAAACATTATGAAAGAAAAAGAGAAAAAAGGGGGGAAGAATGAAAGAATGAAGGAAGAAAAGACAGAAAGAAAGGAAAAAAGAGAAGGGAAATAAAAAAGGAGGGAAAGTGTGAAGGAAAAAAGAAGTAAAGAAATAATGAAACATTATGAAACAAAAAGAGAAAGAAAGAAGGGAAGAATGAAGGAAAGAAAACGGAAGCTAGTACATCTACGAAAAAAGAAAAAAAAAGAAATAAAATAAAAAGAAAGAATTAAATAAATAAGGAAAAAATAAGGAATGAAATAAATAAGGAAAGAAAGAAAGAAAATGATGAATCAGAGAAAAAGAAAGAACGAAGGAAAGAAAGAAGGAAAGAAAGAAGGAAAGCTAGAAAAAGTGAAAGAAGGATAGGATGAAAGTAAGACACACATACAGAAAGAAACAAACAAACAAACAAAAGAAAGAAAGAAAAAAAAAGAAAAAAGAAAGAAGAGGGGAGTAAATCTATGAAACTAAGAAAAACAACAAATAAAAATAAAGGATAAAAAAGCAAGAAAAAAATTAACGGTTAAAGAAACGTATCAAAAAGGAAGACATTAAAAAAGAATGAAAGAACTAACGAAAAAAAGAACAAACAAAAGAGAATAGAAACAAAAATAAAAGAAGGAAAGATAGAAAGGAAAACAGAAAGGAATTAAGAAAGAAAGAAAAGAAAAGAGAAAGAAATGATGAACGAAAGGAGAGGAAAACAAATAAAACTATAAAAAAAAACAAAGAAAAGCGACAGAAAGAAATTAAGAATAAAAAGAAAGAAAGAAAGAAAGAAAAACAACCAAAAAAGGCGCAGAAAAACGAAAGGCGCGGAGAAAAAGAATAAGAGAAAGAAAGAAAAGTGAAAGGAGGAAAGAAATTAGAGGGAAGACATGAAAGGAAGAAAGATAGAAAAAATAATAAAAAGTGAGGAAGCTTTTAAAAATTAACAAAAAATACCCAAACAAAACAACGTAATAAAAATTAATCTAAGAATGAATAAAATTAGGTCGGAAATAATTTATTTTCAAACATATAATTATAAGATTACGACATTTACGGTCGTCCGCAGATTATGAAAATGAGCTTGTTCTGATTCAAAATGAAATTAAATCTCATTTTTAAAGTTTTCTTGGCGCGCGAACAGCAATAATTGCTGCTACTTAAATCTATTGTTAGCTAAGTTGTAAGAAAAAAGTTAATAAACACTTTTACAAAAGACATTGTATTGGTTCTTAAATTTAATGGTTATAATTAAAATAACACTTTTACAAAAGACATTGTATTGGTTCTTAAATTTAATGGTTATAATTAAAATAACACTTTTACAAAAGACATTGTATTGGTTCTTAAATTTAATGGTTATAATTAAAATAACACTTTTACAAAAGACATTGTATTGGTTCTTAAATTTAATGGTTATAATTAAAATAACACTTTTACAAAAGACATTGTATTGGTTCTTAAATTTAATGGTTATAATTAAAATAACACTTTTACAAAAGACATTGTATTGGTTCTTAAATTTAATGGTTATAATTAAAATAACACTTTTACAAAAGACATTGTATTGGTTCTTAAATTCAATGGTTATAATTAAAATAACGGTAACGGGTAGATATTCAAAGAGGTTTTTAAAGTATTTTTATAAAGTCAACATTTTTACCTGGTCATTTTGAAGGTAAATAACATCTGTTTTCATGAAATATATAGCGGTGCAATAAACCAAAAGTCTGAAAAACAAACAACTCTCATCAGATTCACCTCCACTGAGACGTCTCAGCTATCACTCTCTAAAGAAGGCAGCCATCTTGTTCTCTTAAAAGTACGTATCACATTACCTGAAAACCTGTTATAAGAGATTAATATTTAAACCTGGTTGAAGTATAATTACAGTTTATTAATAAAAAAAATACCTTTATCAACTTGCAAATAAAACTCATTATATACTTTACATAATTTAAAATTTTCGCTTCCTAGCATAGTGCAGTGTCTGGCTTCATCTTGTTCGTCATCAGATCATCCTCCTGTGGGTTATCTCGTTTTTTTTGTGATTGGTTAATATTCGGTCGCCAGAGGGGACACCAATTTATTTTAAATTCAGTCTGATATATTGTGCATGTAACTGCTTTACTTCCCATCCTGCTTTCCTTATATTTTTTCTTTCTTTTGGTGTTCCCTGGAATCCGAGTCACAATATGCTTTCCCAGATATTCAGCACTCTCTGCCTCTTTTGAAAACCGTTACAAATCATTTTGCATTATTGCAACAGTCATTTACCATTAAATTCTCACTAGCAACGACTGTTGGTCTTTTCTGGAATTTGAGTGATAATAAGCTTCCCCAAGATTCCAATACTTTCTGCACCATTTCAATAGAGGTCTGGATGGTGCTCTCTCTCCTTTGTCTTTCAGTCCTCAAGGTAGTAATCAATATTTCTCTATTTTGTGTTATATTTTTTTTATCACCCAGATGATGTGATATTCAATAAATAGCAGTCCTGCAATGCGATGTGCAGAGTCATTTGGTTTCTGTTTTTTTTATTATCTAAGAACCTGTGTTCTTTCCAAATTTGATGTCTTAATCTGATGCTCTTTGATAACGGTAAATGCTTCTCCCAAAACTGCACTCATATGGTATTACTGACAAATATTTAATATAATTAAATCCTTCCTAACAAAAAGAAAGTTCCAGGTTGTCTTCGATGGCCGTTCATCTAAGCAACATGACATAAATCCTGATGTATCCCAGGGATCCATCCTTGGATCTCTACTGGTCTTGATTTGGATATTATGACCTTCCTGATGTCATTGAGACTGAGATAGGAATATTTGCTGACGACACCACGCTCGACTCTCGTCATGTGGGCAAAACCGACGCGCACCGATTGTCATGGCAAATAACAGCCTACCTGAGAGTTCATCATACAAACTCCTCGACCTAACTTTCACAGATAACATGAATTGGAATGAATACTTGAAGACATTGCCAGGGCTGCTGCAAAGAAAGTGGGCTCCCTCTACCGTGCTAGTAGACTTCTCACACCTGACATTATCCTATATCTCTACAAAGCTACCATCATCCATGCATGGAGTATTGTTGCCACATCTGGGCTGGGGCATTTTTCACTAGTCTCTCCCTCTTAGACAAGGTCCAACAAAGAGTCGCCAACTTGATAGGTCCCTCACTATCCACCAAGCTCCAGCCCCTGTCCCACCGCCGCAATGTTGCTTCCTTGTGCCTGTTTTACAAGTACTTCAATAGATTTTGCTCTGATTAACTTGCTGCTCTGGTACCTCCACGACGTAAATTCACTAGACCAACCCAATAATCAGCCAAATCCCATCCATTCACTGTGGAGGTCCCCAGATGCCGAAGAGCTTTCTACTCCAAAAGCTTCCTTCCTCGTGCTGCTAGACTCTGGAACTCCCTCCCTGCTTCCTGTTTTCCTGGCGTTACTTACATGCAGAAATTTAAAACTAATGTAAACAGACATCTCACTGCACCGCTCCCAATTTAGGTTAACCCACCCAAACGTTCACCCTTTTTCTCAGTAGCTTTTTACGTCTACAGTGGCGGCCTGCCTTGTTTGAAGTGAACTATGTAAACAAAAAAACAAAAAAAAACATCAAGAATTTCAGTCTGATAAGATAAATATTTTTTATTTATTTATCAATTTTCCTACGGCATTACTTCGGGAATACTTTATACAATATGGAGAAAACATTTGCCTATGCTTACGTTGTCACGCAGGGGTATGTAGTCTCAGGACTGAGTTATTCTTCTTGTTAGTACCACCATTGTTTTCATAATTAATATTACTTTCAGATTTCATAAAAGTTTGAGAGTATTACTTCATTTTTCTACCCCCTTCAGCTGCACTCTGTATGTGACCTTTTCACTCTCCCTTTCGTCTAATTGACAGCAAGTCTGATCAATATTCTAATATTCTCCATACGATGTTTTTACTCACTAAACTTACAAGATACAGTTTTTGGTTTAATTCGATGAGCAAGGCCGGTTTTATAAACGGCCAGGCGATCATGCAACTGCGCTCTTTTATTGAAAGCGATGTAAATTTTCTTAGATAATTAATGTAACGGTTAGAAACAAAAGAAAATTCCCCTGTGAGAATAGTTTGATGTGTTTATATGTTTTACATACGTAATATTAAGAACCACAATGAACTAATTGATAAATTTGACAATGATGAATAAATTTATATAAATAAAAGTCATGTAATTTTGAAGTAACAAATGCACAATAAATTGTATTTCTTTCAAAAAACACGGTTGTCAATATGAAAAGAAAACCTTTCAAATATTGACATGAAACTTTTACAAAATATATATAATAATTTGCAAATTTGAGTTTAGAAATTAAAACAGTATGAACTTCTGATTTAATTTCTTTAATGTTGTTTTTTTTAATTAAAAATGACGAAAAAATAACATTCAATTTTGACTTACTCTGGCCAAGATCAAAGTGTAGTATCTGTTCCGATGGATACTGCACCCCATAGACTGGTATCGTCTTGGCCTTCGGGACTTGATTCCGCCGGTCTATGGGTTTGTCCTGTGCAGGTCTAGGAGGTCCATCCTCCCAGGCTTTGCCTCCCCTCTTTGGGGAGGAGTAAGTTTATTGCTTACTTCCTGAGGCGCCCCTACCGGGGAATGCCGACGGGGCTGCCCAGGCAATTTTTAATTGTCAGAGTGCTCACCTTCTCGGGCGCTGGCTTTTCAAGTCCCGCTTTCCCGACCCGACCTTGGGTCACATCTTACCTTGTGTGAGTAAGATAAAACTGGCCTTGTGCCTAACCTCCTGGAGAGGAGGTAAATAAATACTCATAAACTTATACTCAAAAACCTATCATCCAAATGTAATTAATGATATAATACGGGAATAGAGGACGCAGCTGAAATAAATTTGATTGTTAGAATTCTTGTTCAGGCTGAAATCTTCTCTGGGCAATGAGGGCTAAGTATTTGCAACTTAAAATATATCTACTGACCGACTGGGAATCTGGCCTCTAGTAAAAAAAACTCCAGTTTCATGATTGGCTGGCCTGTTATAGGGATGACCATGGTTACTGGGTATATTGGCCTGTTTTTTATTTATTTATTTACTCACATGAGCGCTATGAATAAGTCCATGATATTTTAATTCCTTTATCAGATTCATAAAATCTAGTTTTCCCCCTTAAAAAGAGAATGATCGTCCCCATCAGAGCCACTAGATTAGATTGGTGTCCTCATTCAACTCTTTTGGCGGGGGTGTTGACCCTTTTTTCTATTGACTCGTATGAACGCCATGACTAAATCCTTAAGGATTTTATATACTTATGCGACCCGTTGAAATCTAGTTTTTTTTCTTTGAATCCGGCCCGCAACGGCGAACGAATTCGACACCCGTGGTTGGCGCTATTTTGGAAGGGAGGAATTCCCATTACCTTTTCTCTTGGATTCCTAAGTAATAAGGAAGCAAGAAGAAATGGTTTCCTTAGAAGTTTTCAGAGTGTTTTGGCACAAGTACAGAGATGTAAAGAAATGGCAGGATGAGAGATATAGACAACGAAAGAACCAGACAAATGAAAGGCGAAGTTAAAATAAAGCAACGCAAAAGCAGAGGAATGGTAAAGGAATAAAAGAAGGGAGTAAAACAATGGAAAGAAAGATAGAAAGAAAGGGGTTTAGGTAATAAAATAGAAAAGTATTATAATTAAACAAAGAAAGAAAGAACAAACAAACAACAGGGGCAAAGTTAAAAGTAAGCTACGCGAAAGCAAAGAGGAATTGTAAAAGAAAAAGAAGTAAGGAGAACGAAGGAAACAAAAAATAAAAGAAATAAAAGGGTTAAGATTAAACAAAGACAGAAAGAAAAAAATGAAAGAAAGTGAAAGAAAAAGAGAATAGAATGATGAAAACAAAAGAAAGGAAAGAAAGGAAGGAAGGGAGGTAATAAAAAAGAAAAGATTTTGATTAAAGATAGAAACAGAAATAAAGTAGGAAGGAGAAATTTTAAATAAAACTACGCAAAAGCTTAGAAAAAGAATAAAATGAGAACAGAGGAGAGAAAGAAAGAAAGAAAGGGATTTTTGAAATAAAAAGAAAATTATTAAGATCAAAGAAAGAAAGAAAGAAAGAAAGAGAGAGAGAGATAAAAAAGAAAAAGGAATAAAAGTCAAAAGAAACGTACGCGAAAGCAGAAAGAAATGGTTAAAGAAGAAGAAAATAAAGTAAGGAGAACAAAGGAAAGAAAAATAGAAAAATAGAAAAATAGAAAAATAGAAAAATAGACAAAAGGGAAGAAAGAAAAAAAGGAATTTGAGTAATAAAAAAATATTAAGATTAAAAAAGAAAGACAAAATACAGGGTGAAGTTGAAAGAAAGCAAAAATGGAAAAAGAAAAAGAAAAAACGAAGAAAATAAAGGAAAGATAAGAAGATAGAAAGGAATGAAGACAAGAGATGTTTAGGTTATAAAAAGAAAAGCATTTAGTAAAAAAAAGAAAAAGAAAAAGAAAAAAGAAAAAGAAAAAGTAAAAAAAAAGAAAAAGAAAAAAGAAAAAGAAAAAGAAAAAAGTAAAAGAAAAAGAAAAAGAAAAAAGAAAAAAGAAAGAAAAAGATAAAAGAAAAAAAAGAAGAAAAAAAGAAAAAGAAAAAGAAAAAAAAAAAGAAAAAGAAAAAAGAAGAAGAAAAGAAAAAGAAAAAAGAAAAAGAAGAAAAAAAAGAAAAAAAGAAAAAGAAAAAGAAGAAAAAGAAATAAAGAGTGGGGGAGTTTAATGAGTTTAATATAGCAGAAGATTTATTTTAAGATAAAAGAGATCGTGTCACTATTTATTTGCCTCCCCACAAACGCGGAATCCATAATAAAATAACATTTCATAGGGTGCGTCTTTTTTTTTTTACAAGACGTGTTAATAAACAGACGAATCATTGCAGAGATCGTGTCCCTATTTGTCAAAATACAAGATTCTATTTTACAAGTTGTGTACGCGTTCAATGTCCTAAATTATCGTTTTAAAACTACGGTTTTTCGATTTATATTTAAATTATTATAATTCTAATAAGTATAATACATTTTTTTCTGGGGTCCTTAAAACTTAATTTGTCTTGAATTTTTGCTAATAAAAACTGAAAGATTATTAAGATTAACGAAAGAAAGAAAAATAATAAGAAATTTGTAAAAAACTTTCGATAATAGAAATATTGAAAAAAAAGAAATTATAAAAAAAGAAGAAAAATAATGCAAATTTAAAAAACAAAAAAAAACAGATTACTAAAGTGAGTTTCGGTAAGCAAAAAATACGTAATCAAAATAAAATAAAGAAACAAAAATAAATAAATAAATGTGAAACAAAAGAAAAGAAAACAGAAAACAGCCGATTAAAAAATAATGATTAAAAATGACGAAAAAACATTCAAAGAGTTAATGAAGGTGATCAAAAATCCAGATGATTAAAGAAAATGAAAAAAACATTCAAAGCATTCAATAAGACGAAAAATATTTAATCGACTGGGGAAGAAAAAACATTCGACTGATTAAAAAAAGAAGGAAAAACATTCGAATGATTAAAAAAGAAAAACATTCGAATGATTAAAAAAGGAAAAACATTCGAATGATTAAAAAAAAAAGAAAACATTCGCCTGATTAAAAAAGACGAAAAACTTTCGAACGATGTAAGAAGGCGAAAAAAAATGATCGAACGGTTAAAAAAGACGAAAAACTTTCGAACGATGTAAGAAGGCGAAAAAAAATGATCGAACGGTTAAAAAAGACGAAAAACTTTCGAACGATGTAAGAAGGCGAAAAAAAATGATCGAACGGTTAAAAAAGACGAAAAACTTTCGAACGATGTAAGAAGGCGAAAAAAATGATCGAACGGTTAAAAAAGACGAAAAACTTTAGAACGATGTAAGAAGACGAAAAAAATGATCGAACGGTTAAAAAAGACGAAAAACTTTCGAACGATTTTAGAAGGCGAAAAAAATTAATTAAATTGTAACAATTAGATGCCTTATTTTGTAGCATTTAAGGGTTTCCCTGAAAAGTTCCTCAGTGATAATAGTAGAAAGTTCTCAAATAATGCATTTATCTAAGAAAGACAACCGGGACAAAATTTTAAAAATCTAAGAAAACCCGCAAAAGATTAAAGACTTATTACTACAAACAACGCTTTTTCTCAAAATGCCGTTTTGAGTGCAATTGACAATTTCACTTATTCCCCAGGGGATGGATAACACCTTCGCTTCATATTTTAGAAGGTATGAGGATCTATACAAAATAGATTGTGAAAATTAGCCAGACTTTTAAAAAGTCCGCCTACTGCTCCGAAGATAAGGGACCACCGAACATATCAAATTCGTGGACTCCATTTTACCCCGAAACTGTTTCTGAAGCTGATAAACCTTTAACAGAATTATTTAACCCATACACTTCCCTATTTTAAACAAGGTGGAAGTGCATGAAGTTAATCAGAAAAGATAACGTCAATCGTTAATAAACACTGTCACAATTTCAAGCTTTACTTTACGCGGATAACTACAAATGCCTAATAGTCATACATACAGAAAATCGGATAATTTTTACTCCCACGTAAAAATCTACACTAACCGCAATTACGTTACACCGAGATATTAATCTTCATAAGATATATTTTCTTGGTCTCGCCGTCATTATTTTATTTTTCTGACTTACTATAGACTCTTTCCTGCTATACTTTTACGACCTAAATACGGGTCCCTCTTTTGTGCTTTTGCAGCGATTTGATTGGTTATTCCAGAGGTATTGTATACATTTCAGAATCGACCAAATAAAAGAATTACCTAATTGTTCGTTACCGGCCGCATTCATTATTCGTTATAGTTTTCATATATTTTCTTATTTTCTTTCCTATTTTTTCGCCTCATACAATTTCTGTAAAAACATAACCTTTCTTGCTTTGGTGCCGCCGGGTTCATTCAGTTACTTACGTTTCTGTTTTTATATGTCCATTTGCGTTTCCACTTTCCCCGTCATATATACTTTCTTATTCTAGAATACAAGAATACGATTAACGAACAGAAACATACAAATGAATACTTTGAACATGGCGGCTATATATTTTCTTTATTTTTCCCTCTTTGTTATTTAACCGTTATTTTTCTTATCTGTCAAAACAAACGACAACTTTGCCTTTTAGTGATATTTCTATTACATTTAAACCTATCTTTCCCGGATCCTGGAAGAAGAAGAAGAAGAAGAAGAAGAAGAAGAAGAAGAAGAAGAAGAAGAAGAAGAAGAAGAGGAAGAAAAAGAAGAAATGCAGGAAATAAATAAAAAGAAAAAAAACATGCAGAAACATACTGAAAAAGAAAGAAAAGGCAAAGAAAGTAATAAAAATGGAAGAAATAAAGAAGACAAAGAAGGGGAGAGACTGAGAGAAGAAGAAGAAGAAGAAGAAGAAGAAGAAGAAGAAGAAGAAGAAGAAGAAGACACCGAAGAAAAAGAGAAAGTAAAGAAGAAAGGAAGAATATAAAATGAAAGAAATAATTAAAAGAAAAAAGATGAAATACAGAAAGGAACGAAAAAGCAAAAAATATAAAAAAAAGAAAGAAGAAAAGAAAAAAAGAAAAAAAAAAAAGACGCTAAAGTTGAGGGAAAAGAAGAACGAAAGAATAATAGAAAAAAAGCTGGACGGAATTTTGAGATTAAAAAAAGCTAAACAAAAACTGTAAATGAACACAGTCCAAAAGAAAAGACAGACGTCAAATATGGAATAAAAAAAAAGAACTACAAATATAAAAAAAGTAATGTAAGTCATTCTTGGAGTAAAAAAAAAACAACATGCAAAAATCTTGAAATGAACAAAGTCCAAAAGGTGCAACTATCAAAACTCGAAAATATCAGAGGTTATTTTTTTTTAAGAACGAAAGATAATAATGTTAACGCGGAAATAAAATCATGAAAAAAATAAACAAACAAACAAACAAAAAACAACAAAAGAAGCAAAAGAAGAAAGAAAGACAGAAAAAAAGAAAGAAAATGAAGCCTAATTGCTTTTAAGAACGCCTTCTGTCTGTCGCAGGGGTCGGGCCGGCGTATGGTGGTTTGGTCTCGTTCATCCGATCCAGAACATTTACCACAATTATTCAAGAATTGCTCCTCTTTTTCTTCTGAATGGAAACAATAAAGACGGCAAAATGGCGTGGGAGTTAGCGTAAGAATTTTGGCGGTACCCGTTCGATGGCGTGCGGGTGGCCGATGGGTGGAAACGAGCGACGACGAAGTCTTCGGGATGAGAGAATCGTTACAAAGAATACTACGCAATTAAAATGGAGAGGCATGCACCTCTTTTATCGTGGAATCGGCACGTTCATGTTTTCATAGCACTCACAGAAGAAGAAGAAGAAGAAGAAGAAGAAGAAGAACAACAACAACAACAACAACAAAAAGAAGAAGAAGAAGAAGAAGAAGAAGAAGAAGTAAATTCTTGACATATAAATGTATAAACATATACACATACATAAGTTAATACTACTCAGGATAAATATATATATATATTTCCATCCAATCACGTAAACGTTGGCGAATAAAACATGCGCTTTTCTAACCCACGGACGAAATTATTACAAGTCGTAAGAAGAAGAAGAAGAAGAAGAAGAAGAAGAAGAAGAAGAAGAAGAAGAAGAAGAAGAAGAAGAAGAAGAAAAAACGAAAAAGAAAAATAATAATAAAAAGAACAAAAAGAAGAAGAAGAAAAAAAGAAGAAGAAGAAGAAAAAAAGAAGAAGAAGAAGAAAAAGAACAAAAAGAAGAAGAAGAAGAGGAAGAAAAAGAACAAAAAGAACAATAATAATAATAATAAGAAGAAGAAGAAGAAGAAGAAGAAGGAAAGAAGAAGAAGAAGAAGAAGAAGAAAGAGAAGGAGAAGAATAAAAAAAAGAAGAAGAAGAAGAAGAAGAAGAAGAAGAAGAAAAAAAAACGAAATGAAAAATAATAATAAAAAGAACAAAAAGAAGAAGAAAAAAAAGAATAATAAGAAGAAAAAGAACAAAAAGAAGAAGAAGAAGAAGAAGAAGAAGAAGAGGAAGAAAAAGAACAAAAAGAACAATAATAATAATAATAAGAAGAAGAAGAAGAAGAAGGAGGAAAGAAGAAGGGAAAGAAAAGGAAGAAGAAGAAAAAGAAGTAGAAGAAGAAGAAGAAGAAGAAGAAGAACAAGAACAAGAAGGAGGAGGAGGAGGAGGAAAGAAGAAGAAGAAGAAGAAGAAGAAGAAGAAGAAGAAGAAGAAGAAGAAAGAAGAAGAAGAAGAAAAAGAAAAAGAAGAAGAAGAAGAAGAAAAATAATAATAAAAAGAACAAAAAGAAGAAGAAAAAAAGAATAATAATAAGAAAAAAACAAAAAGAAGAAGAAGAGGAAGAAAAAGAACAAAAAGAACGATAATAATAATAATAATAATAATAATAATAATAATAATAATAATAATAAGAAGAAGAAGAAGAAGAAGAAGAAGAAGAAGAAGAAGAAGAAGAAGAGAGGACGAAAAAAGACGGAGAGGATGAAGGGAAAAAGAAAAGAGGAAAAAAAGTAAAGCGGAAAACAAAACTTCAAATCATATACAACAACTAGAAGAATACCCGTCCCATGGCAAGCAAAATTAATTCCCCGAAGAAAACAGTTTTGCACCACTTTTATGTCTCTTTACGAAGATTAAAAATCAAGATATAATATACCTTATGTCTAGAATTATTATGTTATTATTTTTATAAATGTCCATTACATGATTTTGATTCTAGAAAATGTTTAAAATTTATGGCTTAAGCTTAGGAGGTCTTAAGAAGAAATTGAAATTCAGGGAATTTTGCTTAATTGGGTTGTAATGACTATTAATCTTACTTAATGCAAATCTGAAATATTTGAATTTTTAAATGGAAGCTTGTGCCCATATTATGCCCCTAAAATCCCTTTTAAAATATTCCGGAGAAACTGAAAATAAGGGAGCATTTATTAATTGATGTCTAAAGCATATTGTTAAAATTTCGAATTTATGCAGTTTCGTTTTTTGTTTACAAAAATAAAACAAAAACTTAAGTAAGTCGTGAGACTGCATACCTTCGCCTGACAACGTAAGGATGGGTCAAAGTCTCATCTGGGACATACTTCTCCATATTGTATGACATATTCCCAAAGTTAATCAATGGAAACGTTGATAACCTAAAAACTATTTATCTGATCCGGCTGAAAAGCTAATGGGGTGTTATTTCGGTGGCCTCTTATCTGTCGGACTGTAGTATTAGTCCCGGTTAGTCCTAAGAGATCTACTCTCCCAGGCCTTGCCTCCCATCTTTCAGAAGATGTTAGTTAATTGCTTACTGTTCCAGGCGCCCCAACTTGGGAATGGCGACGAGGCTGACCAGTCAATTATTAAGAGACTAGAGTTCCTTCATTTCTGGGCCACTGACTTACTTGCCCCACCTTCCGGCCTTGTGCCACCTCATCCTGCGGCGGAAGGAATGTAATACCGAGTTGAGTAGCAGATATGTATTTTCAAACGCAATGCATACCAGTCGAAAGTACGTTCTCGACAATCAGCCCGGCAGAGTATGGCCACTGTGACAGCGGTGGTCTTCCCTTTATCGGGCTGAGGTAGGATTCTGGGTAATCCTAGGAGTCCATCCTTCCAGGCTTTACCTTCTCGCTTTGAGAAAGGCTTTGTTCATAGCTAACCGCCTGATGCGATTTTACTGGGGAATGCCGACGGGGCTACTGAGGCATTTTTTCGGAGTCAGAGTGCGCTATTTTTTGTTGCCATTGTTTTGAGGCCACCCTGTATAGTGACAATTTCGACATCTTAGAATTAGTTCTCTGAAAATTGGAAACGAAGCCTTTTCCTATTGACTTGCCAGGAGGGCAGAGTTTGACACAAGGTCGGTTTTCAATGTGGAAAAATTCCAGCTGCCCAAAAAGGGTAATCTGGATTTGAACAAAAATAAAATTGGCCTCAGTCTAGAGTCTGACCAAGAACAGAATAGACTACGTGTAGCATTAGAACAGATACTACCGTTGATTGGTATAGATCTTCAGGATGTTATCAATGCAAGTGTGCGATTATTTAGCTCTTTTGTTTTCCCAACAAGTATCACGGAACATTCAAGCTTCGGAACAAGTGAGGAGAGCTTCTCATTGAGCCATAATTGATAGCAACTGTTTCTCTCCCCTCTCTCTTTCTCTCTTCCATTTCTCTCTCTCTCTCTCACCATCCATATATATATATATATATATATATATATATATATATATATATATATATATATATATATATATATATATATATATAATTTATTTATTACCTACGCAATATTCAGTGCAGTCAGTTAATTTCCGACGGTCGGCGAGCGCGAACTCCGATCACAAATCGCCACTGATTCGCAGTCAAGAGCGTTTCCCGTTGCCCACCACAAATTAGCTTAGACTTAAGGGGGAATTTAACTTTGTAAATACCAAGTCGGCGGGTATTTTACAACGAACAGCGAATAGTGATCTACAACAACAAACTGTGTTGGATCTCGCAATGAAGCTAGTAGTACTACTTGCTATTAAACTCACTCAAGGGGCTTTAAATATTAATTATTTATTACTTACACACACACACACACACATATATATATATATATATATATATATATATATATATATATAATCCAGGTTAAGTAGACAGCCACAAGATTGAAAATCTACAGAATTTCAACCGGGCTTATAAAAAAGTGCTCAATAGTAAATAGAGCTATTTAAATAATTATTTTTATTTATACAGATATGTACACAAAGCCGCTACACTGGCTTGTCGATGTTATCGATCAATAGTTATTAGAAACTAAGATCTCATCAGTAGGAAAAAAGTATGATCCTCCACTCAGATGTTCATATTGGGAAAGAAAGCGTATATATATATATATATATATATATATATATATATATATATATATATATATATATATATAAAGTGGTGAACTAAAAGCGATCTTTTAGGAAAGGTAAAACCTATTGTGAAAAGTATACAGCTCAATATCCAGGATAGAGCAGATAGATATGTAGAAGGATGAAAAGGAATTAGAAAAGCAAAAGTCAAATCGTATTTCTATTCAGTTGCTCAAAGCAAAGTATATTCCGCAAAAAGGCAATTTATTCAAGTTAAATTTTTCCTTAAGCCAGGCTTTTCAAAGATCACAAATCTTATCATCAGAGGAAGTCGCTGAGATAGATAAGTTGGCAAGTGCGACTTTTTTTTCTCTCTTTGTCTCTTTCTCTCTCACACACTTCATCGTTATTTTCATGGCTAGTGCTCGACTGAGCTTCAATCTATGACCCCCCCCTGTAAAACATTAACAGAAAAAACTCGTCTTCTTACAACCACTGTCAATAATTTTCCTTTCTCTCTCCCTCTCTGCCTAAAACTAAACGAAATTTCCATGAGCAAAGTTTCTTTCTAAGAACGACCTGTCTGTGGAACTCAATACCGCGGGACTGCTTCCCAGCTGACTGCAACATTGTCGTTTTTAAGTCCAATGTAAACAAATTCTTATTAAGCCGTCCTCCTAAACTTCAACTGTCAAACTTCAACTATCATTACCAATCATCACGGTGCTGTCTCATTGTCCACCTAAAAAAAACTCATTACCACTTTTTCTTGAGTGGCCTTCGGGCCTTGATAAGTAAAAAAAAAACACGTGGGTTCACACGCACACTGTTAGAGACACATTTATGCATACTCGCGCAGAAAAAACTTCTAATCAAAACTCACGCTAACACACATTCACACACTTTCTTCAATGAAAACGCACACTCATACAATTACAAAGAAACACACACAAAGACTCTCTGTCTGTCTGTCTGTCTGTCTCTCTGTCTGTCTCTCTCTCTCTCTCTATATATATATATATATATATATATATATATATATATATATATATCTCAGCGTCTTTGTCTCTCCCTTTCTCTCTGTCGTTTTCTCTCTCTTTCACGCACACGTACTCTCCGAATAAAAACGTTGATTCACATATACACAGTAAAACACAAACACACACATACTGCAATAAAAACGCACGTAAACGCGCGCGCACACATATAGACGGATACACACGCAACGCCCTCAAATAGAAACGCACGCTTACACACAAAATCACACAGACAAATCCTCGCACGCATACACTCCCTGCGACACACGCACTTTTTTCTTTCTCTCTCTCTCTCTCTCTCTCTCTCTCTCTCTCTAACACACACGCACACACTTTTCTTTCTTTTACTCGTTGATGCATTCACTGTTCCTATCTTTTATTATTTTCCCAAGAATTAGAAAATTGGGTCTCATTTCTAACAATTCCAAACAGAACGATGACCCCCCCACACCCCCACAGTTTGAGTGGGCGTTGTATGACGTCAGACGTGCCTTTAAATCTATCTCTCCATTTTTTTTATTTTTTTTTATTTGGCCTTGTCTTTTGTTTATATTATTGAAGTTTGCATCCGTCGCCCTTGCTCCATTCTTCATTCGTCTTCGAGACTACGGCACCAGATGCTTTCACACATCCATTTGTGGCGGCGGATGTGGGAGGCGGATGGGGCGGCGGATAGAGCGGCATGCCGGTGGGTGTGGATGTGTGGGATGTAGTCGCAATATCAACTTTATCGACAAAACGAGAAAAAAAAAAATAAATAAATAATGACGATGACAACGTGGGTTTACTTTCAACAGCCTCGTAGCTCTCGCCCCCCCCCCCTCTATTTTGCCCTTTAGTTCACACATTCCATGAACAATGTTTCTGACAAAAGGGGGATAGTTAGTTCACTGGCAACATGCCTTTTCAAAAAAAAAAATTAAGAACCAGTAATACCTGGTGGGGTATTTAGCCCTTGTTGGATTATGCCGGCTTCCTCCTCTTACGGAGAATATAAAATTCACAAGCGATCGTCAGCTGCATGTACATCCCGGTCATGGGAAGGTGACTTTTTTTTTAACATAGTTCACCCCAAACAAGGCAGGCCGCCACTGTAGACGTAAGGGGCTACTGAGAAAAAAGAAAAGGGGAGAAGATTGGGGGGGGGGGTCAACCTAAATAGAGATCTTCGCAGCGAGATGTCTGTTTACATTAATTTTAAATTTCTGCATGTCAGTACTGTCGGGGAAACAGGGGGCAGGAAGGGAGTTCCAGAGGCCAGCAGCACGAGGAAAGAAGCTATTTGAGTAGAAGGCTCTCCGGCATCTGGATTTACGTCGAGGGGGCACCAGAGTAGCCAATTCATCGGAGCATAATCCATTGAAGTATTTGTAAAACAAGCACAAGGATGCTACATTGCGGCGATGGGGCAGGGACTGGAGCTTGGTTGACAGTGAGGAACCGATTAGGTTGGCGACTCTTTTTTTGGACCTTGTCAAGGAGGGAGAGACTAGTAGATGATGCACCAGCCCAGATGTGACAACAATACACCATGCATGGGCGGATGGTGGCTTTGTAGAGATACAGGATAATGTCAGGTGTGAGGAGTTTACTAGCCCGGTAAAGGGAGCCAACCTTGGCAATGTCTTCAATGTATTTGTTCCAATTCATGTTATCTGTGAAGGTTAAGCCGAGGAGTTTGAATGATAAACTCTCAGGTAGGGTGTTATTTGCCATGACAATCGGTGGTTGGAGAGGTTAAGCGCCAAGCATTCCCAAATGGTCACCCTCCGATACTGGCCAGGAACAACGACGCTTAACGTCGGTGCTCTAACGAGAACCGGTGTGTCAACGGGATTATGTCGTACATTATTCTTGTTTGGGGTAAATAAAAGTGTTTAAAAAATGTCATCAAATTTCGGTGGCTGAGAAGTGCAAGCTATTTAAAAACTTCTACCCTATAATGAAGAGTAAGGTGTATGTATCTGTAAATATATATCTGTCACAGTCTGTCCGAGGAATAAGGAAAGGGGGAACGTAAATCAATTTCCATAATCGGCGATCTAACAGCTGAGAAAAAAACACAAATAACTTTTACTAACGGCTTGTATACTTCAAACATTCTGAAACTGTTTCCATTTTTTTTTTTCAAAATTAGAATTTGTTGAACACTTTCTTTCTTCACACGAGAATCTAAATGGCTGCTTCGCCCTCTGTGTTGTTTATGATTCATTTCTTTAAAAAATAGTAAAAAAAAAACAAGAAAACTTACTCTACCAATAACACAAAGCCCGACTGGTTATCACCCACTAGATTTAGAGTTAGTGGTAGAGTAGGTCATTTTTTATTTTATTTTTATTTTTATTTTTATTTTTATTTATTTATTTACTTATTTATTTATTTATTTATTTATTTATTTATTCATTATTATTATTATTATTATTATTATTATTATTATTATTATTATTACTACTAATTATTATTATTACTACTACTACTACTACTATTACTATTACTATTATTATTATTATTACTATTATTATTATTACTATTACTATTATTATTATTATTATTATTATTATTATTATTATTATTATTATTATCTACCTGTAATTAGCGACCACCTAAAAAACGACGCCATCTTTGATTTTCACGTGTTCAGATAATACAAAGTAACGATTACAAATTCAGAGATAATACATTTTACAACCGGTTTGTGCACTTTAAAAGCATACAGGTTGGTAGAAAATCAAATTTGAATGCGTTTGGGTAAGAAGTTATTTTATTTTAAAGTAATTTATTTTCGATTTGTCTCTTTTTTATCATTCTGAAAAAAAAGTTATGTTTAACAATGTCGACCTGACAAAATGTTGTTGTTTTGTTTTTTTTACTGGTTTTACGTGATTGAGATCTTGTGGACTTCCAGATCACGAGTGTTTACAATTTTTTTTTTTTTGCATTTATTAGAGTTTACATAGATTTTTTTTTTCAATTGCGTTGTGGTCCGTTTTTACCTCAAGGCTCGTGTATTTGGCGAAAAGGAATACCCAATCACTGCTTCATGAGAGGGCATGTGCGCCAGTTTATCTAAACTCAAACGCTTAGCTCAGGGGCGGGCAACCTTTTCAGAGTGAGGACCAGATGAGACTTTTGGAAGGAGATCGCGGGCCGGAGTGAAAAACGAAATCTCAGAATTACTATATTTTGTTTACATGAATAAATTGTACAAAAATTGCATTGAACACTCTACAAATCTGATATTTTTTCTCAAGAGACTTCTGTATGTGATGTTATAAAAGGCGCCGACGAAGAGCCATTTTAGAATCATAAAAAATAATGACGGGGGAAGTAGCAAGTTGATCCAGCATTCGTTTTGACACACCTCCCATAAGTTCTCTGTTTTATGCCCTTTCCTCGTCTCTTGTTTCCTCTTTGCCTCTCTCTTTCTTTTTTTCTATTTTTATTTCTTAATAGTTAAAGAAAAATGAAATATACATGCATCATCGCTTGCTGATATTCATACATTTTTATCCCACTGTAAATCTTAATTGAAACCTACTTTTACGTCTATGTCACAAAATGATATGAGTTTTACTGGAAGGTCTGCGGGCCGGATTGCAATAATAAAGCATAGCAGGGTGGCGGGCCGGACGCTAAACCTTTCGGGCCGGATGTTGCCCGCGGGCCGGAGGTTGCCCGCTCCTGGCTTAGAGTTCCGCGTTTTTTTGCCATGTTCAATATTACGGTCGCCGTCGGTTAACGGTTGACTTTATTACGACACAAGCCGCAGACGGCTGTCTGAAGCAAAGACTTCCTCCTACGACTGGAAACTCAACAACTGCATGAGGCCCGAAGCGTACACATCTGTTTACAGAACATTTTACCACATAAAACGAGTTCCGAGTATTTGCAAACCCTCTTCATGTACATCAACCTTTATTGCTTTGTACATCATTTTTCTTACGGAATAATCATATTGACACACCGGTACCCCGTTAGATCACCGAAGTTAAGTTACGTTGAGTCTGGTCAGTTCTAAAATGGGTGACTATTTGGGCATATTAAGTGTTGTATGTCGGACATGCTCTCTGCTTATCCCGGCGTTGTTTCCAGTTGTTACGAAAATTAATCTTGCCACTGGAATCAACTGGTGCCGATTCAGAAGAGGTGCGGTTGGGATTGCGCAACCCTTGTTTCAATATTTACTTCACGCGCATGCATCCGTACAGGAGGTATCCATTGTCTCTCGAAACGTTGACAAATAATATAATTTTTGATAGGCCTACTTTTACTCTCGAGAAACAATGGATACTTACAGTAAGAGTGTATGCACGAGGAGTATATACTGAAGTAAACGTTGCGCAATCTCAACCGCATTGCCCTGGCATTGCTTGAGTTCAGTGGCAAAGTGCGGTTCAGGACGAGTGCTGTTATTTCATAGTGTTCCTTCCTAGCAATAAATAATATAAAAATATATAAATGTGCATATCATTTCTCTATTAATTTTTTATTTGTTGACGTATAGGAATACAAAATGTCCCAAGTTTACATAATCAATTAATCTTCTTCAAAAGATGTCGCTCCGATTCAACTTCCTGCATTTATCTACAAAGACAATTCATCATTTTATTTTCGTGCAAGAACTGAACTTTTCTCAGCTCAACACATTTCTACACATGATCCGTATCAATACTGGTGGTTTTTTTAAATAGAGGGGAAGCCGGCAGCATCGAAGTCTTGTTGAATTATGTCATTAATCGCTGAGTGGCACATGTTATCCGCCCTGGACTCAAGCGACAAGACAAAGGGTCAGTTCTGTATATACATAATGAAATTCAACGTACGTGTGTCCGGCTTGCTTCAATAATCACGTACACAAAATTTATTTTAAGAGCAAAGAAGGAGAGGCTTTACCTTTATCTTAATAATAACTGATAACAATAAAGAAATGGAACGATAACTACATATACAAATTTAATGTGTATGAGCAAAGAAGAGGTGACTTAATCTTACCCTTTAAAAAATACACCTGGGCATTTGTAATCTTCTTTGTTCTCAACACAATAAACCCTCAGCCACCGCCTTCTAGTATTTATTTGGAAAGAAAATAAAAAGGAGAAATATGGTTTTGATTTTTTAAAGAATCAGATTGAATAATATGATTATGGATTAACTTATATATACTAGGGCATGATGTGACCAGCCGAGTGATAATATCGGGTCTCTCCGATCTCCCGTCTAGCCGAAGTGGTAGAATGGCTCAACCACCAAAATCCCGTCCTAAGGCATCACGGGTCGCGATTCATGGCCTACATGTGTATTTATGGACGCTTTACCCCTGCATCATATTGCAGTCGGCAAATTCGTAGTCACGCAGATTTTCGTATCTTGGTGTATTATTTTAGTATTATTAACTAGGATGTGTCTATATTGAGAGGGGAACAACAAATGTTGAAAAATGGAGCTAGTCTCGGAGAAATGTAAGGTGAGTCTTCGGGAAAGTGTTGAGGTAGTGAAACTGATGTAACTATTAGTTAGTATTCGGGGACGTTTTATTCTCTGCATCACGTTTTTATCTCTGCATGGTATTGCAGTCGGCAAATTCGTAGCTACGCCGACACGGCAAGATGAGGAGTTGTTTGACGTGTGTACATGTATACTCTAAAGAACGACTAAAACCCCTAACCCTAACCCTAACCTAAACCCCTAACACTAACCCTAAACCCTAACCCTAAACCCATAACCCTAACCCTAACCTAAACCCCTAACCCTAACACAAACCCTAACCCTAAAGAACGACCAAAACCCCTAACCCTAACCCTAACCCTAAACCCCTAATTCTAACCTTAAACCCCTAACCCTAACTCTAACCCAGACCCAAACCCTAAAGAACGACTAAACCCCTAACCCTAACCCTAACCCTAAACCCTAAAGAACGACTAAACCCCCTAACCCTAACCCTAAACCCCTAACCCTAACCCTAACCCTAAACCCTAAAGAACTACTAAAACTCCTAACCCTAAACCTAACCCTAAACCCCTAATTCTAACCTTAAACCCCTAACCCTAACTCTAACCCAGACCCAACCCCTAAAGAACGACTAAACCCCTAACCCTAACCCTAACCCTAAACCCTAAAGAACGACTAAACACCCTAACCCTAACCCTAAACCCCTAACCCTAACCCTAAACCCTAAAGAACTACTAAAACTCCTAACCCTAAACCTAACCCTAAACACCTAACCCTAACCCTAAACCCCTAACCCTAACCCTAAACCCCTAACCCTTACCCAAACCCTAAAGAACGACTAAAACCCCTAACCCTAACCCTAAACCCCTAACCTTAACCCTAACCCTTAACCCCTAACCCTAACCCTAAACCCCTAGCCCTAACCCAAACCCTAACCCTAAAGAACGACTAAAACCCCTAACGCTAACCCAAAACCCCTAACCCTAACCCTAAACCCCTAACCCTAACCCTAAACCCTAAAGAACGACTAAAACCCCTAACCCTTACCCTAACCCTAACCCTAATCCTAAACCCCTAACCCTAACCCTAACCCAAAACCCCTAACCCCCTAACCCTAACTCTAACCCTAACCAAAACCCTAACCCTAAAAGACGCCTAAAACATCAAAGAGATTTTTAAATCCCAATTTTATTTATTTATGTTTCTTTACATTTAATAACGTCCGTAAAACCGGTTATTGAGAAGAAGAAAACAGCGACGTAAAGAAAAGGACATAGAAACCTTGTCTGCCACATCACCACCGAAACAATGAATTTCATCAACAAAGTGGACGAACGGTTGTGATGGAAGTAAACTTGATTAAAAATATCTGCTGGACAGTAGTTGAACCATTTATGGTAGAATCTATGAAATTTCAAGTTCATTTGTTAAATAATGAATGACATTTTTCCAAAACCTGTTGATTCAAATGTCTGGTGTTTTTTTAGAGGAGGTCAAGTGCGTTGAGGAGCAAACAGCTGATTCTAAAGATGAGCAATACGCCAGTAGATATATAGAATCACACTAGGCGTGGGTGTTCCTTGCTTATAAAAATAGGATAAACGCAAAGGAAAGCAAGAGAATTGACTGAAGAATATAGATATCGGATATTCTCATGCTATCAAGATAGGTAGAGTGTGGTTAGGGAATACAAGCGAATCTCCTAAAAACATGGGTGCCAGTACTCCACGCATCGGCAACAAAAGGGGCACAAGATCGAATCAAAATACATTTATTCATAGTTTGTCTATAAAGATAAATTGTAAATACAAATAAATACACGTCCCAAAACAATTGAGTGCACATAATTGTAACAAAGGTAAGAAAGTCGTGTGAAGCAAACAAGGAATGACTTATAGTCGGCAGTTCTTGTGTAAGGGTCCGGCCGAAACTTTGTGCGTCTGTTCATTTCTGTGACCAACCTATGAGAAAGTTATCGTAATTTGATTATTATTTGATACAGTTGTGAAATCGTTAAAGGTTTATGGAACAAAATACTATCGTGTCAGCATCATCATCATAATAATAATGATCACTATCATAATCATCATCATCATCGTCATCGTCATCATCGTCATCGTCATCATCGTCATCGTCATCATCGTCATCGTCATCATCATTATCATAATACTCGTTATCATCATTGTCGCCATCATCATTGTTATCATCATCATCATAATGATCATACTCATCATCATCGTCATCATCATCATAATCATAGTCATCATCATCATCGTAATCGTTGTCATCATTGTCATCATCAATATCATCATCAACATCATCATCATCATCATCGTCATCGTCATCATAAGCATCGTCATCATAATCATCATACTCATCATCATCATCATCATCAGCAGCAGCATAATTATCATAATCGTCATCACCATCATCATCATAATCATAATCATCATCATCGTCATCATCAACACAGCATCATCATCATCATCTAGAACCCATCATAGTGACGCTGATGGTTTCATGAAGACCCCCATACGTCTACACTTGATTCTGTATTTCGCGTGATTCTTTCAATCGCTGGTACTTATATCCCTCCTTTTCAAGTTACTTTAAACTGTATCTTTTAATCTTAGTCTATGCCCTGCCGGATTCTCCCTTCCTTATCCGGATGAGAATACAAGAATTGTCAGGGTCGTTTTTCAGGTCCAATTCTTCCCACGTGTCACACACATAAGAGTGCGATCTTCTTAGATTACTAAATACAAAGATGCAAAAGAAATATGCCTATGATAGGACGGAAGAGATAGAGAGGAAGAAGCGGCGGCGGTAAAGCAGAAAACGTAACGCGTCTAGTGAGGAAAACATAGTATAAATACGGAAAAGAACAAAAACAGAGCATGGTCGTTTGGCAGGTTCAATCCTTTCCAACTCTCTTACTTATCTGAGTGATATCTGGTTTTGTTTTCCAAGTACAAAGATGCATGTTACAACAGATATGAATTATTCAGACGGGAGAAGAAAAAACGATAGAGGGTGGTAAGCAAAAGAAACGAAAATCGACTAGCTAGGAAGACACAGTAGTTATAAATACGGAGAGATGTAGGAAAAGAACTGAAAAAGTATTGAAAGGGAAAGTTAAAATAGATGACACCAATAAAGGCATGCTAATATTTGGTCGGCTTCTTTGGTATCATTGTATTTAGGGATACATGAATATCCAATTTTTAATGTGTTCCTGTTGAACAGGTTGTGGAAGTGATCGTTCGGTGGAAAGTATTTATTGGCGAATGTCAGGAAAGTTTTGCCCACATTGGTAATCCCATTAAGAGAGAATGAGGGTTCAAACCAGATTATGTTCATTTACCTGCTTGTACTGTGTGACGTATTGGGTGGTTTTGTGTTTTATTGAATGATTTCGTTAAATTCACTTTATCAGAATGCGCTATTGTAGCATGGTGCCGATTTGTTGGAAACTTCTGGTCTTGAGGAATGGTAGGAAAGTCTTCACCCTATACTAGTCGCTAAGTCTTTAAATATCATAAGGGGTAGTATTATAAATATATTATATTATAGGATTATAAAGATAGAATATACCTGTTTGTTACAGTAGTTTTTGGTTGGTGACATTTTTTTGTCAGGCTACATTCATAATCTCGCTAATATGGCAAATCATGCAGCCATGAGACCTTCATACTCCATCACAATATATATTCCATGTTTCTCTCCTATTACCTCTCTTTCTCACTCTCTAAATATATACATTTATATATAAATAGAGGGATTGATTATAAGTGATACTATACAGCTATAGATGGATTATATATATATATACACTTTCAGCATTTCAAGCGAAGTCAGAACTAATAGTTACATCAGTTTCACTACCTCAACACTTGAGACTCACCTTACATTTCTCCGACACTAGCTCTATTTTTCAACATCTGTTGCTCCCTTCTCAATATAGACACATCCTACTTAATAATACTAAAATAATACACCAAGATACAAAAATCAAAAGATTAAAAATTCTTCAAAAAAATTTAAACCTCCTACAATCAATAATGGTAATTACGAAACTAGTTACAACATTTTAAAGTGTCTTGCATAGTAACTAGCATTACCAAATTATTAGCCGTTAAGCAATCATACTTTTGAATTTTGCACGCGCTTAGAACGTAATCCTGATATTATAGACGTTTATTTTAAAGTCGTATATCACTAGCTGTTAAAAAAACTCAACAGTAAAGACATAGTTGTAATAACACCAAGACTAACACCGCCTGATGATGATTTGACGAATCAAATCGAAAGTACTCGTGAGAAAGGAAAGGAAAATGGAACAAGGAATCCATGGAACTTATCTACACCAATTTGATCGAAATACTAAATTTTGGAAAATTGAAAAATTAAAAGTCCTATCAAGCAAAAACGCGTCGTGTTATTTAATAATGCTTGCTTGAGTGAATATACATACACATATATTTATACACACACACACACATATATATATATATATATATATATATATATATATATATATATATATATATATATATTAATATATATATATAAACATAAAGAAAGAGGCAAAATGCCATCATAAAAACCACGTGTTAGATGCAGATATTTTTATTAAAATCAAAATAAAAATAAAAACATTTTTTTTTTTTCATCTTGACTTTTTTTATCTAATATTTCGCTTGATATAACAAGCCTCGACAGAGCTTTAGACAAATAAAAGGTATTAACCTTTTTCTTTGTTTTTCGTAATAATCCTCCCTGGTCTTGTAGAAGTCACGTCCGATGTTGTGTGGACTAACGGTGCAAATGTCTCTTTTAAATTGAACTTAAATCGCGCATGGTCGCTGGTAGGTATAAATTTGGGAAAGTTTATTTTTTGAAGCATCTTTAGAATTTTAAACATATATATATCTATTAATAATGGAGTTTATGTATCTGTCTGTCTGTCTGTCTGTCTGTCTGTCTGAAGCCGAAACTCCAGTATGACTATTTTACTGAAATTAATCTTTTTGAAATTCTTTATATACTGTCACTAAAAGTCGCTTAGACACCAGATGGGTTTTGCCATTTACATAAGTCATTCCTTTAAACCTTCAATTAAATTAATATTTACAAATATACACTTATAACTGCTATTATCAAATTTACATATGTATTTACAATATTTTCCGATAAGGTTATATTAATAAACATTATTCATACAATTAATTAAAGCCATTTTCATCATAACCGGCGTGTTTTCTAAACCATTTCCACGCGAGTACTGTTAAAATTGCAAAGTCATTGGCTGTTTAATCAGTGGTGCCCTCCCTCCCTCCGGTAATTGAACATGGCGATCTGATTAAGCAGCCGATTGGCTGTTTAATCAGTAGTGCCCTCCCTCCCTCCAGTAATTAAATATGGCGATCTGATTAAGCAGCCGATTGGCTGTTTAATCCGTGGTGTCCTCCCTCCCTCCGGTAATTAAATATGGCGATCTGATTAAGCAGCCGATTGGCTGTTTAATCAGTGGTGCCCTCCCTCCCTCCGGTAATTAAATATGGCGATCTGATTAAGCAGCCGATTGGCTGTTTAATCAGTGGTGTCCTCCCTCCCTCCGGTAATTAAATATGGCGATCTGATTAAGCAGCCGATTGGCTGTTTAATCAGTAGTGCCCTCCTCCCTCCGGTAATTAAATATGGCGATCTGATTAAGCAGCCGATTGGCTGTTTAATCAGTGGTGTCCTCCCTCCCTCCGGTAATTTAATATGGCGATCTGATTAAGCTGCCGATTGGCTGTTTTATCAGTGGTGTCCTCCCTCCCTCCGATAATTAAATATGGCGATCTGATTAAGCAGCCGATTGGCTGTTTAATCAGTGGTGTCTTCCCTTCCTCCGGTAATTAAATATGGCGATCTGATTAACCAGCCGATTGGCTGTTTAATCAGTAGTGCCCTCCCTCCCTCCGGTAATTAAATATGGCGATCTGATTAAGCAGCCGATTGGCTGTTGAATCAGTATGCCCTCCCTCCCTCCGGTAATTAAATATGGCGATCTGATTAAGCAGCCGACGTTAATCTGGCACGTTAAACATGTAAACAACAACGCTGGCAAACACCGTGCTCAGTTTTCCATTTTTAAAACCGTCCTAAGTTTGTTTATTCTTAGCCATTATGTTTTAAAACACAAATTTATTAAATCAAATTGTTTAATTAAAATAATAATTGATTTAAAAATTACTATATAAAAACGCGCGTGCGCACGCACACACCCACACACAGTTCAGGTAAACTTTTTCTTTCCGAGAATTAAAATTTTTTTCGTGTTTACTGTATTTGATTTCTTAATACTTTCATATCCAATATTATCATTTTTTCACGACCTCAACAGAATTTATGATTCCATGTTTTATTTATTAAAAAAAAAGATGTGATTTTTTTTCTTTAATGTCAACAAAATAAACTAACACATTGTACTGGAAAACTATACAACTGATTGTAGAATCAAATTGTTTAATTAAAAAAAAGTACACACACACACACACGCACACGCACACGCACACACGCGCGCGCGTTCACTGTATTTGATTTTTTGGTGCCTTTTCATTTTAGGACCCACGCTAACTTTGACCCCGTCGTTACAGTTAGGGTTAGGTTTGTTTTTTTTCCTGTTTAATTAAAAATATTTACATGTATAGGGGGGGAAGATAAAAAAATTGGGGGAAGGCGGTCAAAAAAAATTTTTTTTTTTTCTTAACTAAAAAATATTTCAATGACTGGTAATATAAAAAAATTGAGGGGGGTACAACAAAAAAATTTCTTTCTTTTTAAACTACAAGTCTTTCTATTTATGGGCGAGGGTACAACAAAAATCGGGGTAGGGTCGAATTTTTTTTTTCTTTATTTTCAACTAAAAATATTCTTTGTCATAAACACAGAAAATCAATGTCTAACAACCACAGAAATATGACTGGGGCTCCATTGGCTTACGCGTGAGCCTTCATTTCTGATGCAGCAGCCTAGCAAAAATATGCGACCGGAGGGAGCATATATTTGCTAGTATATATAAAGCAGGTTAGTTGAAAAAAACAATAAAGTTCTCGATCGCAGGTTCAACAGTCTGGAATGCGCTGATGAATCGAACTAGTTCCTACAATTCGGAGCTAACCCAAGATCCAGTATGACCAGAGCGATGAAACCCGGGTATACCCAACAGGCACTGCAATGTATAGTTTTAAAATAAAATACTTTATATATGTATATATATAAAACTATATATATATATATATATATATATATATATATATATATATATATATATATAATCTAAATCAGTATTTTTCAACCTTTTTCGTACTGTGACGCCTTATGAGCAACTAATATGACCTGACGACCCCTTTTCAAAGTAGTCGATTATAGCATTGCTGTTTGCATGTAGTAAAAGAACAAGCATAATTAAAAATAATGTGAAATCATCAGTTGAACAAATCTTTATTTATTGGTCACCTTTCATGCATTATAAACAGCGTCAGTGGGCTGTATGTTGGTGATCAGCTTGTCTAGGCGTGGTGCCGTTGTTGCCAGAGCACACACCAGAACTTGATCCACTGTCATCCTGTTCCTCTACTTGGTCGATGGAAAGGCCATCAGATGGCAGATGGATGTGTTGCATACCGTCCCAGAATGGGCCGTGGCAGTTCTCGCTTTGTACACCCGTCCCGGAATGGGTCGTGGCAGTTCTCGCTTTGTACACCCGTCCCGGAATGGGTCGTGGCAATTCTCGCTTTGTACACTCGTCCCAGAATGGGCCGTTGCAGTTCTCGCTTTGTACACCCGTCCCGAAATGGGCCGTGGCAGATCTCGCTTTGTACACCCCTCCCAGAATGGGCCGTGGCAGTTCTCGCTTTGTACACCCGTCCCAGAATGGGCCGTGGCAATTCTCGCTTTCTACACCCGTCCCGGAATGGGTCGTGGCAGTTCTCGCTTTGTACACCCGTCCCGGAATGGGCCGTGGCAGTTCTCGCTTTGTACACCCGTCCCATAATGGGCCGTGGCAGTTCTCGCTTTGTACACCCGTCCCGGAATGGGCCGTGGCAGTTATCGCTTAAACAACTGGTCATTTTTAACACCAAAAATGTATATGTTGCATACCTTTTAATTTCTCGTACGTTTACTTTTTCGTCGCGGAGGGGCGTCGTCTCGATGTTGTCTAGTGGTTGCATTCTTTCTTCTTTCTTTCTGCCGTGAACCTCGCCGTCCGCTGCGTCTGCAAAAAAACCTTTATGACACGAGGCAACAATCTTTTAGTTTTCACTTGTTTATTTCAGGCGTTAGATTTCTGTCGACCACAAAGATGCCTCGCTAACGTTAAGAGAGAGAGAGAGAGAGAGAGAGAGAGAGAGACCAAATTACTGCTTCATCGTAGTTAATTCATATTTAAGTCCTTAGCCATTCGAGGAGGGGGGAGAAGGAATCTCATGCCTGTATTCTCTTAGGGAAATAAATTCACATTTCTCATTTCGGACAAAATAGAGAAACACGTCTGTTCGATTTGCTTCCACTAACCAGACTGGCAAAACACAGCTTCCCACACAAAAGTCCGTGACGTCACAGAGCCCCTATCGCAAGTGCACATTGACCCTTGACTTGAAGTCTCGTCAACGTGGTGGCCCTGTCACGTTTGTGAGCTCCAACCGTGAGAACAGCCCCATTCTGCACTCGACTGTACGGGTCCACCCGCATTAGATCGCGCAAGCCAAACCAAACGATTTCTCACACATACGCCCACTTCAACATGCGTCCGCCTCACAGGGTCAGTATCCAACAGATGTGCTTGTAACTTTGGGATACAAAGAAACCATGGCTGACTCAAAAAATGGTAAGTTCTTCTCTTTGAACGCATCTTGTGTTGTTGATTTATTTCTTAAGGCAATAAACTCTTCTTGGGTGTTATCAGCGTTGTCAAACATGTTGATTATGTCGTTGTCTGGATTTATGACAAATTTCAAAGGGTCACTTGTCGGGGAAATACTTAGTAAACTCGCTGCGCAAATACTGAAGGTTGTTAATAATCTTCGATTTGACATTGTTATCAAGCCGTATATCCTTGGTGCCTTCATTGACGACAGGGAACATTTTAGTCTTATCAATTGCCATCTTCCTTTCCTACATTTCTAATTTTGCTTGAAATGCTGAATGTATATCGATAAAATCGATGATGGTCTTGTCTTTTTTTCGCTAAGAGAGGTTTAGTTCATTCAATCTGCTAAAAATATCAACAAGATAAGCCAGAGATATGACACCACCTTGCAAAGATTTTACCGGTTCTTCCTTCTGTCTCTATGTAAAAAAAAGTTTCTCAACTCGACCCGCAGTTCAGGGACCTGCTTAAGAACGTTGCCTTTCAATAGCCATCTCACCTCAATGTGAAACAAGAGATTTTGATGACATTTCTCTTAGACCTAAGTCTAATAAAATACGCCAACTCCTTAGTTCTTGCGCCCTTCACAAAAAAGGTTTGTGATCCTCCATGGGGGTTACGACACACAGGTTTATGACCTCTGATCAAAATGAACAAATGCGAAAGTTTTTTGAATTTTATTTATCACAACTACATTACCATCAAAACGGGTTACTCTAATTTAAATCAATAATCAAGGGAGGCGCAAGAGCGCTCTATCCCTTAATAGACCACACGAATGGCCTATGCTGGAAATCTCATTTCTTTGATCAATCATAACTTAAAAAACAATAAACCAAATTAGTTTAAAATTTGCACAAAATTTTTATTTGATAGGTTCTATAAGTGTGTAGAATTTCAGCATCATTAGTCAAGGCAACCCAGAGATCTCGAAAGTTCAATTATGAAATCATGTTATCTGTGTGTACGTACGCACGTACGTATGTGCCACCCTGTATCTCATCAACTATTTGATGGATTCAGCTGATTTTTGGCAGAGATAGAGGTTCTAGGGTCTAGTTGATGGCATTTTCATTTCACTTTACCATATACCTTAGTTTTCCAGAAAATTCCAAACAACCTTATGAGAAGGCATTTATTGATGAATAGCCTTTACAAAAGTAGTGACATTCCATGATAAATGCCAGTATACTGAAATCATATGTCCTTAATAGGGTTAAGATGAAAATTCATATACACTAAATGCAAAGAAATTCCCAAATTTTTACACTTTTATTTTCATTAAAGGTATGACTACATATCAACCAAACCATTTAATTATCACATCACTACAGTATAAATCTCCATGCATGAGTGGATGAAGTGTGAGGTGCGCTGAAGAAAATTCCTACCAGTAAAATACATAGCCGTGTTGTGCTCGCATACCCTTAATGACAATAAAAGTGTAAAAATTGGGGAATTTCTTTGCTTTTGTACATTTAGTGTATATGAATTTTCATCTTAACTATATTAAGGGCATATTATTTCAGTATACTGGCATTTTTCATGGAATACACAATACACTTTTGAAATACTGTAAATATATTAAGAAAAAAAAAACTCGAACACACTATTTGTTTAACTTATTTGTATAACTATTTTAAACTGCTTATAATAAATTAATGTTTGGTGTTATAAACACGTTCCATTTCATTTTTATGCTTCTCTATATAGGAAATATTTTGTCGGTTATTTAACCGTCAATAATTCAAGTAATTTAAAAACAAAACATGAATTCCCAAAACTATGTTCCTACTTCTAAATAAGACTCTACGCACGCGCGCACACACACACACACACACACGCACGCACACATACACACATGCACTCATAACATAAGTATACCTAACCACCCCATCCCCTACAAGGGGAATAATTTATTTTACTAAAGCATTTTTCTCCCTGCCTTCCTCCAAAACAACCCCAAAACAAGTTTTACTTAGCTAATTATTTTTATATTCTTTATTTTAAAGTGTAGTGTTTTTTTTATTAGAAAAACAGTCTTTATAACTTTGTCGTAAATTATTCCTGACAGGTAATTCTATGAGTATTGATTTACTCCTCTCCAGGAGTTAGGCACAAGGCCAGTTTTTATCTTACTCCCACAAGTAAGATGTGACCCAAGGTCGGGTCGGGAAAGTGGGGTTTAAAAATTGCCTGGGCAGCCCCGTCGGCATTCCCTGGTAGGGGCGCCTCAGGCAGTAAGCAATAAACTTACTCCTCCCCAAAGAGGGGAGGCGAAGCCTGGAAGGGTGGACCTCCTAGAACTGCACAGGACAGACCCATAGACCGGCGTAAATCAAGCCCGAAGGCCAAGACAATACCAGTCTATGGGGTGCAGTATCCATCGGAACAGATACTACACTTTGATCTTAGCCAAAAGGCCCAATTCTATGAGTAAGTAAAATTATATTTGTATAACTAAACGGAATCTTTAACTTCGTAGAAAAAAGAATGCATTTTTTAACTTTGCTTAAAAATGAATTTTTTTGATTTATTTTAAGCATTTAAGTTTTGTTTTTAAATTTTTTGTGAAAAATACATAAATAACTGTTGGTAATCATGTTACTTCGCACCCAGCATAGTTGTGGAATTTGACTTCAGCACTTTGAACCGGTGTTAATCTGAAAACCTACCTCACGGCGAATAATAATTTGTTTCCCGTTTTGTTAATCAAATAACCCGAAACACAATCAAGGATTTGTTTCACGTGACTCGAATTAACCAATCAATGGAGACTATTTGAAATTGAAGAAAAATCGTCTACTTTGAATATTTGAAATATAAAACTTGTGTTTTTTTACGTTTGATCTGAATATTTACCTATTTTACAATAATTTTTTCTCTTCGAATTTTTTTTAGTTTTCAAAATATAATAACCGTTAAAGTGTAGCATCTGTTTTGATACTATACTTTATTTTTTCTGTTCTCGGTCATTGAAGAAAACCTTCTAGACTGCGGTAGTTGTGGTATTGTGGCGTGGCTCCTGGCTTTAGTAGGATAATTTTACGACGACAGTGGCGTCATTGGATATTGCCCAGTACCCCGCTGACAATTAATATAAAATGGTTATAAAAGTTATTTCTCCTTCACTTGTCAGAAAAGATTGAGTACAGCACCAGGACAGATACTAATTCTATTGCCGATGTGCCATTTTTTTTTTCATTTTGGTTTATTTCCATTTATTGTTTTCTTTTTAGAAAACAATGAATGGAAATAAACCAAAATGAAAAAAAAATGGCAAATCGGCAAATATTTAGATCGTGGGCAGTTTTTAATGTAAGGAAAATTCATCTCCCCAAATAGGAGCACTCTGGATTGGGACAAAAATAAAAACTTGCCTCATTTTAGAAGATTTCCCATTCATTGGCCGAGGACAGGAAAGATAAAGTGCAGTATCAGAGGCTAGACTTAAACAAAAAAATAAAAATAAACCGAAAAGAAAAAAATATTGTAAAATCTGCCAATATTCAGAGCAGACGTAAAAATAAACACCGGTTCTCATTTTGTACATATTCAAAACAGACGATTTTTCTTCAATTTCAAATGGTTGCCATTGGTTGGTTAATTTGAGTTACGTGAGACAAATTCTTGATTGTGATTGGTGGCGGGCAGTGGCGGGCATAAAAATGCTACAGAATAATTCATTTTTTTTACGCTATAACATTTTTTACGCTATGACATTTATTTGAAAAAAAAAGTTTATTGTTTCTTATTTTGTATATAAGTGATCTGATAAAAATACAGTTTGTTCTATTTCAAATCCATCTTATTTAAAATCCATCTTATTTAAAATCCATCTTATTTCAAATCCATCTTGCATAAATAAAGATTTTGTCCGTCTGTCCGTCACAATTTCGTTTTAAACGTAAAAAATACATTGCGGAATTTGTCTCATTTCGAAATATCAGAGATCTTAACTACTTTTAGAAATGCATTATGCGCCATTTATTTATTTTATGATACAAAAAACACACATCCGAATTTGCCATTATTTTTTTGCTTGAAATTGCGTTCGCCCTTAGAGGTACAAACTTTGGAGACCAGCGCCATCCGATTACCCTCTTGATCAAATCACAACGTGGGGAGAGTGGTAATCAAAAAACCTTTCAACACTGACGGTCTTCATCAGTACAGCAAACTTTTCTGCAGACAAGTACCGAGTGACCAACCGAAACCCAGGAACGACCAACTTTGAGGGCGTCACGAGAGGCTGCAGTACATTTTAATGTCGCCACGACAAGGAGTGCTTCATTTTAATAAATATTAGGGTAAAATACAAGACTGTTTGCTTAAAAACTTCTGATGTTTAACTTCTAATGTCTGTGTTTTTGAACCGGCAATATTATTAAGTTTGGGCGATCATGATCAGGCGACACCAACCCCAAGTCCGGTGGGAGCCGTTTCTCATCGACGTAGACCCTGGTGACGAGCAAAATGGAGTCTTTGAATGTCTGTTACACTTTCCTTCCATTGAGAATTAGATTGTTGAGACTGGGAGCGACATCGCTTCTCTCCTTCAACAGAATTCAATTGAACAACGTAAAAGAATATTCTCATTAGTATTACTTTACATATTAGGTATTTTCCAATTTATTCAGAAATAGCCAAGTGTATGTTTAATCCCCCCCTTTCGTCTTGTTCATCCGTCTCCATCTCCCACTGTTACCTGAGTAGAAGGGAAGAGACCTCCTTCTTTGAAACTCATTCACAGAAAAAACACTTCTTCTTTATCTGTGTCCATCTCACATCGTTACCAGAGAAGAAAATATATTTTCATTAACCTGCAAATACGTGGAATGTCAGTCTGCAGACACCTCCCCTCCCCCATTATCCCACACGGTCACACTGGCTGGCGATGGGGGGAGGTGTAGAACAATTCAATTCTTATCTCTTTGCACAATATGTGTTAATTCCCGGACGCTCGTTATCTTAAACGACGTCCATTCATTGCCAATTCGCCATCCCAATTTTCTTCGGCAGTGACAATGATAACATTCCAAGAAACACCCTTGTAATTGTTTTGGCATTAACGATTTAGGAAAAACATTTCGTTCTTATGCTATCTCTTGTTCAGTTGATTATATCTTCCCGAGTCGTCATTACTTGTTGTCATTGCACTATTGGAAACTTTTAGTCCCCTCAGAATGTCAACAAGAGAAGACCCATCTGGCAGCAATGGATGAAATCGTCTTTGTATCTCTACCATAAGTTATTTCTCACCCACCAACTTCCAAGAAGAAAACAATTATTTTCTCTCTTATTGGAGATCGGCTTTCCCTCTAGTTAACAATTAAAAAAATAATCTGGAATTCCCTAAAAGCAAAGACAAGGTCTGGAGTTCGAATCCAACCGACAGCCGATTGACAATATCATTTGTGTCATTTACTCGTAATTGACACACTTCCAGCGTCACCGTCTAGAAACACAGAGAAAAAGAATAATATAATAAGAATTTAAGAAATGACAGCAAACAAAAAAGTTCCTATATTATGCAATATAATAGTTCTTATGTTGGAAAAGAATGGCGGTAAAATTTATGACTTAAAAGTTTTTTTTCAGTCCACTATTAAAAGCGCCCTTTATAGTTACTACACCATTATCCTTTCCTCGTAATCAATCTTCATTTATTTGCTGTTCTTGTTTTAAGGATAGGCCTTGGTGTTTCGCCTGTACTTTTCGCCTTCCTCTCTGGAGGCGGAGTCTCTTCCTGGATTTCCGCCAAGTGCGGCAATTCCTACACTCGATCACGATTTCGGTAAAGTGCACTTAATGGTACCCCTTCTTCGTTCATACAATCTGTTGTCAGTGTTCCCCGTTACCTAACCTCTTCCTACGTCCTTCCAGCACCCTTTTTGCTGCAAATGCTTACCCTATCATGATTGAAATGATCACTACCTCCGGCCAAACTAGTATAATACCCATATTTCCAACGTTAATTTTATTTTTTCTACAAGGCTTAATGGGGCTTTCAATTTCTCAAAGTTAATAGCTTTCTATTTTCCAATAACGTAACACATCCTAACGCATTATAATACTTCCATAACTGTTCAGTGGTGTCTACAGGCAATCTCAACAGATAGGGTAATTCAATATGTATCTTCAACTGGGTTACTATGCGCGGCAACAGGTGTTTCAGCGACAACATATCCAACTGTGCACGCACATGCTCCAACAGTCCTGTCTGATGCGCCTTGCTCGTGAGGGCCAACAACCGAAATTATCTCCGTACAAAGCCGTCTAGTTCACGTACCTCTGCTGTCATCGTGTAGGTTATATTTGTCACCTTTTCTCTAAATGCCCGTACCTGGGAAAACAATTCCCGCAGACTAGCCTTATTGTTGGCTAACTCCAGACTCTCGTGGCGTTCGATATCGATACGCTTTCTCTGGCTGCACGCGACAGTAACCTTGTTGGTTCTTGTCTATCGCCTCCAACTTCTGGATTATTCTCACATCGCTTTCCGACACCATCCCAAACAAAACACGGAGTGTCTTTCCCACTCTCTAAATACATACATTTATATATAAATAGAAGGATTGATTATATGTGATACTATACAGCTATAGATAGATTAGATATGAGTATTATATATATATATATATATATATATATATATATATATATATATATATACATTTTCAGCATTTTAAGCGAAGTCAGAACTAATAGTTACATCAGTTTCACTACCTCAACACTTTCCCGAAGACTCACCTTACATTTCTCCGACACTAGCTCCATTTTTTAACATCTGTTGCTCCCTTCTCAATATAGACACATTCTAGTTAATAATACTAAAATAATACACCAAGATTCCAAAATCAATAAGATTTTAAAAATCTTCAAAACTTCTTCCGGATTATTCTCACATCGCTTTCCGACACCATTCCAAACAAAACACCGAGTGTCCTTCTCACTATCGATAACACTGATCTCTTCTGCCTCGTCTGTATTAACTCTATCCTTCTTAGATATGATCTCATATCTCTGCATTCGTTTATCATTACCCCAGTGTCTTCGCAAACAGCACCGCAACCAGACATATTCCTGATTGTGCGAATATTTATCAATTATCTGCTCTTAAACCCTCTTTTAAAACTCACTACCTCCCGCTCAGTCATTTCAGTAACAACCCGTACGACTGTAGATCTATCACTAACGTGATGAACCATTTGGATCCAGCCACGACGACCCCATCGGTCCCAGTTATGCATCTCTCTCTATCCTTATCTGACTCTCTATCTTTGGGGCAACATCCAAGAGAACGGTCCGCGCAACAACCACCAACATCACACATGCATGGGGCCTTCCCCTGCACATGGCAGACCCAACAGATGCGATTCAGCCCAACCTCGGCTGCCCCCCCAAATCCCTGACTATCGTTTACGTGGCCTTCCTACTCTTCTGTTGTGTGGAGTTTTGCTCCCCCCAACCGTAACTTCAGGGGCAATTTCCCCCCTTTTTAGTTACCTTATCCTCTCTCAGTTTTTTCTGGATTTGGGACAGGGGTATTTCATCCTCCTCCTCCCACTCACTAGACTCATCAACTGACTCGGCAGTCGGGTGTAATTCTGATCTCTCATACCCCGAAGAGCAAAACTTAAGCCATTCTTCTTCCCATTCAGATTCACTATTCTCCACTAGATTTGTCATTATTAAGGCCACCCTGCTTTTTACTTCTTGCGGGGTGGCCTCTGCGTGTGTCCCAGGTTCCTTACGAGAGCGTCAGGTGGTCCGCTAAAGTTCGGCGTCTTAATCCCTAACCTACAATCTCCCGCTACTGTACACCACAAACTCTCATGTCCGAACTGACCACACTTAGCGTAGTTTCGCCAAAACAAGCGAGGTGAGCACCCATAATTTGTGGGGCACTCTTGCGCCCGATGCCCCTCACATTTAAAGGTCCTAAAGGTTAACCCGTGTCTGCCGGGACTACGCTGATAGTACCCATGTTGAAGGTCCCATGCCTTCCTTCCAGGATCGGCCTCTGCCTCCAAATCCATCCCCCGCCCCACTTTGGGTCGGGGCCCTGGACTCCCCTTGCTCCCCATCATTGTCTTTCTACTTCTAGGTTTCCTTCCATTAACGCCCCTCCCCACGCGTTCTCAAAGTCTGATACTATTCCTCGCAAATTTCTGTGCCTCTAATAGGATGGGGGGCGACCTATAAGGACCTCTCTTCGGATCTTCCTATCTCCGAACCCATCCACAAGGCGTCGACAACAATGGCCTGTATAGGGCCTGTGCTTCTGATTGACGCGTTGGGGGACGCGAGGGTCGCTAACCCGTGGATACGCTCGACCAACTTGTTGAGTCCCTTGCCGTCGGTCATTCTCAACCGTGTCAATTTTTTCACGGCTTCTATTGCGGCCCTCTCTCTTGCGTATTGCTTCACAAGTAGCTCGAGAAGCGCGGACCATGTTATACTCGGGTCCTCCCCGTAGATATTCCCGATGAACTTCGAAACTGGCCCTGTAGCTCCATCAAAGGCCAATAAGACCAGCTCGTAATCTGCCAGCCCGTACACCACCCTCTTCTTCCGAACGATTGCTAACCATTCCTGTAACCCGGCTGGATTCTCGTAAAAGGAAAGAAAAAAGATAAAGCTTGGAGGAAATTTGGAATTATACCAAGTATGGAATATTATCAAAATGCTATAAATAAACAAAATGAATATGAAACACTAAAAGTAAAAGAAAAGTTGAAACACGAAAATAAGATTGTTTGACATATTAAATACAACTGTAAACCATTGTTTAAATATGTTAAAACAAAAACTAAAATTCAACAGTAAGAGATGATGAGACAGGGGATTTAATAGACACGCCAGTAGAAACACCTGGTACTAGCAAGTTTTTGTTCAATCTGTTCATACTTTTGAAGAATTTGGTCCACTATAGGAGAGTTGTTATGGGGAGGGTACAACAAAAATTATGGATGAACTAAAAATAAAACCTAAAGACGTAATACTATTACTATCCAAGTTGGATGTTAGTAAAAGTATGGGACCTGATGAAATTCATCCTAATATATATATATATATATATATATATATATATATATATATATATATATATATATATATATATATATATATATAAATGGTGTATTAGTGGGTTCCCCCACGTGTGAGTTTGCTCTTTTCTTTCTTTGTTTTTTGTTTGGATTCACCCAAAAATGAACCACTGTATAGTGTAGGTTTTTTCAAGACACGTTAATCCAAGAACTTTTTACTCTTTGTGAATTTTTCTGATGGTTTTGTAATGTTGCAGATACGTAAAAATGTTGTTTGGCACAAGAAAAATGAAACGGACCGTAACAAATATATCTCACAGAAATGTTATGTTTTTTGGAAATGTGAAAAAATTAAAATTAAAATAATAAAATAAAAACATGGTTATTGGAATATAATATGAACCTGACTATAAGAAATACAATGGTTTTCCAGCCATTTCTCACACATTGTTCCCGTAGATCTCCATATCTTTCCAACTTGCTCTGGTGTGCCCAGTCAAAATTTTCCTTAAATAGAACCGTTAATTCAATGATGAATTTTTTTTTCAAATTAACTGACCAAATGACAATATCCGGACGCTGATCCGTTAACGTTATTTCAGTTGGAAATACGAGCCGGCGTTTTAAGCCGAATGCAACGTACCAGTCCGTGCAACCATCAAACAATGATAATCGCTGCTTATTTTTACACAAATATTTTGAACTATTTCCTTCTTTAACGAAATGAATCGTTGTACTTGTTATAATAAGAGCTTTATTGGCAGTCTCACAACACATCTTCGAATGCTCCGCAACAATCTCCAATACTTCAATGTTTCCCCATGTGTAGCTTCTCAGGGAATGCTCGCATCCAGTGAAAATATGTTTGCGGTTGGCAGTTTTCCCACATGCTCGGCATCGATCGGATGTAGTTAAACCTCAAGCATGAAGGTTAACTGGTGTTGGTAAGATATCGTAAACTGCCTTCATCAAAAAACTTAATTTTGTAGGCTCCATGTATTTGAGGTTGCGCCATGTAATTCTTAATTGGTTTAATATATATATATTATACGAGGTAAATACATTTATGACATATTCATTTAGGTGCTTTCCAATAATTCAACAGAAACAATAATTCATTTTGGTAGATTCTCTACACAGACGGAGTTTTCCTTTGGTGTTTATTATTTTTGACAAACGGAAGTTTATTTTTCCTGAAATACTAAATAAATGATTTTTTTTATTAATCATCTGGACAACACATAAACAGCTAACACCACACTTGCAGTGATGTAAGATTTTAAGAAAAAAAAAACGAATAGGCTATTTTGCCGGGACCGGCAGAATAACGACCCCTTCGTTATTTTGCCGGTCCCGGCAGAATAATGATGGGTCTGTTATTTTGCCGGTTCAGGTTTATTTAACCTAACTGTTACAGTGAAGATTTCACGAGTCAACTTAACTGCCGGTTTATTTTTATTGCAACATTTTTCCAATAAACAAAGAAATAATTAAAACTTCTGACTATTTTTAAAAATTAAATAAATAATTTTAACGACGATTTTCGCCAGGACTTACGAAAAAAATAAGTTTTATTTCACCATAGACTAAGTAACTACGATGAATTTCTATGTCCATTTAAATGCATTTACGTATTGTTTTTATTGTAAAAAAATACACCTTATGTTTTTAAGTACAAATAATTCGCTTTGAACCCCATTCATGGCTACTTCTTTTAATATAACTCTCTACCAGATTACCTCACAATGTTTGTTTGTAAAACAATTCAACTTTGCATTAAAATTCGTCGTTACATGTAGCAGTTGAAATTATTGACAATTACTACTATTGTTATTTTAGCGCAAGAAAATCATTCAATTTAATGGTTAATTTAGTGAAATGATGAGAAATGGTCCTAACATTTATCTTAAAAGATAGTGAAAAATCAGTTTTAAAATTGCTGTTTAGACTGTTTATAAAACTGAAATTAAAAACATTATTCTGGTTTAATTTCTTTAGGGAATTATCTTTAATTATTTTAATAATCAGATTTCTTAACAAGAGTTATTTATTTTTTATATCAAAAAATTAAAACTTTTTTCTTAAATAACTTAAACATTTTTTATCCGACGCAAATTACTTCTGAATCCGACTAAAGAATCTAATTGTCTGTAATATTTTCGTTCATTTAATTAATTTTTACTTTTAATGTTTTTTGTATTAAAAGCAGATATTTCTTTTATATTCAAAAAATTAAAATAACCGACAGAATAACAACTGATGATGACGATGAAAATAAATTGTTATTAAATATTTTTCCTTATTTATTTCATTACCCTTTCTTTCACAAAATAGCCTCTTCCAAAAATTAAATAGTAAGTCCCATTTCGATTCATTAATTTTGTTCCTTCCAGCTTACAACCTACCCGGCACTCTGCATTGCCCACAGCCTTCTTAAACATACTACTACTACTATTCCCGGCAATGCTTCAAGCAAACTACCATTCTCTATTATATATATATATATATATATATATATATATATAAATACATATATATATATATATATATATATATATATATATATATATATATATATATATATATATATATATATATATATATATATATATATATATATATATATATATATATATATATAGGCAGCATCTTCTCTTGCAGTAGGCAAGTATTGTTGAATATAACAGACAACTTATGTCTGGATATCCTTCGGTAGATCCTTTCAATACTCCGAATCAGGATCTTAGTTTCGGGGGGAAATTGGCTGATGAATCTGTCATAGTTTTGATTTTTGTCCCAAGTACTTTCAGACCCATCCGGGTCCATCTTCAGGGGAATGAGGATAATCAGGTACAGACCATGTGTTAGTATTATAGATGGTTTTGGCGGAAACTAAGATTCTGATTCGGAGTATTGAAAGGATCTACCAAAGGATATCCAGACATAAGTTGTCTGTTATATTCAGCAATATATATATATATATATATATATATATATATATATATATATATATATATATATATATATATATATATATATATATATATATGAGAAAGGAAGGATGAGAGTAATCCGATGTAATGGGAAATGAAAAAGGAAAAACCAAGAGATATTTTTTATATATTCATCAACATTTCGTCTATTTTGTAAGACTTCCTCAGGATGATAATTTTAAGAAAAATGTCATGCAAGTACATCGAAATATTGGGTTGACATGATGGGTTGATAAGGAAAAGTAGTATCCGTGGCTACTAAGAGCACTGGACGAGGGTCCAGGCTGCGAGAAGTCAGTCAATGGCAGAGAGTGAAATGAATATGGAAAGCTTTGAGTGGGTACAATTAAGGCAGCAGTGAAAAAGGAGGGGGTGATAGTGTTAGTGAATTTGCCTTAGGGTGGGAGAGAGGAGAGGTGGGCTGAGGTTTTTCTTGTTGTGAGGTGTGGCATGGATTTTGAGGGCCTGGGGAAAGAGGAAGGAAGGGGGGAACTCTGTGTGTTTGGTATGTAGGTGGTATCATAGTTTTAGAATAAGATTTGAAGAAATGAAGATAACTTGAAAATTGGCGGGGGTGGGTAAGAGCATGAAAGAAGTAGTCGAAAGGGCATTTTTCTTAAAATTATCACCTTGAGGAAGTCTTACAATAATAACGAAACGTTGATAAATATATAACATATATCTCTTGTTTTTTCCTTTCTCATTTCCCATATATATATATATATATATATATATATATATATATATATATATAAAAAGCTGTTGTGTGTTTATTACTTCGTTATCAACAATGTGATAAGTATATAAGATATTTGTTGGGTGTTTGTTAGGTGAAAATACGACCTACGCACGTGGAGGCGGCGCGGCGTGTGTTTTTATTCGTTGCTGTTTTCATTTGTTCGCTTGCCTTGTGCCAAGACACGTACAGCTTTACAGCTTTGCTTGGCCGAGAAGTTCCAATCGGCAAACTGCGTTCGCGTTGTCTGTGTTTACATAGGGCTTGTTGCTATATTCAGCTTCCCAATTATCAAAACAAAAACACTGCCTTCCCACGACCATGCCTTGATAAGTAAACAAACACAACAGAAGAGCTAACAACCACGTATATATATATATATATATATATATATATATATATATATATATATATATCCTTATAATTATTCTTTTACCATCTTTTGTAGATCTCATTATGTCTATCTCTCTATTTCAAACTATAATCAATCTCCCTTTCTTATATATATATATATATATATATATATATATATATATATATATAGAGAGAGAGAGAGAGAGAGAGAGAGAGAGAGAGAGAGAGAGAGAGAGAGAGAAGGATGAAAAGGAATTAGAAAAGCGACGGAGGCAGATCTTTTTTCAATTCAGTTGCTCAATGCAAAGTATATTTCGCATAAAAGCAATTCATTAAATTAATTTACTGAACCTTGTTGCATCCACGAACGAACCCGATATTGGACTTTTTACCCTCTGGATTGTATCTATTTTGGCTGTACCTGAAGACGTTGGTTTCTGGAGTTTTACTTTGAAACCTCTCAATTTATTTCTCGTGCCTTCTAACGGCCTACCTACAAAACACTTTCTCCACTGGAATTTTTTACACTGGATTTTTTTACAATCGGACACTTGCTTGCATTCGGGCAGCTTTTTGCCTTGTTTTTCCCCCACAATCTTTGTTTTACTTTTTCAGATTTTAAATCTTGGCTCTTCGCCAACTTATCTATCCCAGCAATTTCCTCTGATGATAAGATTTTGATCTTTGAAAAACCTGGCTTAAGGAAAAAATTAATCTAATAAATTGCTTTTTTGCGGAATATAACTTGAATCTATCTATCTGCTCTATCTGGTATATTGAGCTGTATACTTTTCACAATAGGTTTTATCTTTCCTACAAGTTCGCTTTTAGTTCTCTACTTTATATATATATATATATATATATATATATATATATATATAGTAGGCTATGAAAATATATTTATGGCAATTAAGCTACACAGAGGTTCCCGCGTTTCATCCCCGGGGGGAATCTTCAGGCTAAAATGCATGGAATTATTTTTGACGGGTGTTTTTATATACACGGCTAGCTCGTTATCCAAACAGATTCGTTAACGAGCTAACTGTGTATATTAAAACACCCGACAAAAATAACTCCATGCATTTTAGCCGGAAGATTTCGCCCCGGGATGAAACGCGGGAGCCTCTGTGTAGCTTAATTGCCATAAATATATTTTCATAGCTAACTACCTAGCTGTACTTACGTATCGAGCACTGTTGAAGTAAATACTGAAAATTGATACATAAAAAATTATATCTCCTTATGAATTTTAATGTGGATACATGATATAGTAATATATATATATATATATATATATATATATATATATATATATATATATATATATATATATATATATATAGCTCGAAACGCCGGCGTATGTAGGTATAAATAATTAAATATTACTTCGTAAATATTGTTATATTAAGAGATTAAAGTTGAAAACTGTTCGGAGATATTAAAAGCAGACTGCCACTTAGCGATAAAGCAAGGTTCTGATTACGTTCGTCGAACCCTCTAGATAGTCTGATGTCTACAGTCGCCGGTATTTAGGAATAAATATAACTTAATTTCCCCCGTATCACGTGATAATGTCCGATGGGTGTGGGGATAAAACGAAAGTGTACAGTATCTTGATTTACTCTGTGAACCGGGTTCGCGCCTTGTGACCGTCTGAAATTATCGCTTCCCTCACTGATGAGAGAGTAAGCTTGAAACGCCGAAGTATGTAGGTATAAGTAATGTAATATTTATTTGTAAATATTATTACATATATATATATATATATATATATATATATATATATATATATATATGCATATGTATGATCTTTTTTTATTTCCACAGACATGTACAAAATATGCGACACTGGCATGTCGATGTTATCAATCAATAGCTGTTATAAAACTGAGATCTCATCAGGAAGAGTAAAAATCCGATATGAACCTTAGACTATATTTGGAAAGAATTTCTCTCTCTCTCTCTCTCTCTCTCTCTCTCTCTATATATATATATATATATATATATATATATATATATATATATAAAGAGAGAGAGAGAGAGATGAAAGATGAGAAAAAGTTTGTGAAAATACAAAGTCTATTACGTCCTCAGTTGTTCAAAACGAGGTATATTCAAATAAAAAAATATTTATATTTCCTCCCTTAAACCATTGCTTTTCAAAGAATGAATTCTTATAATCAGAGGATTACTTGTGCATTTAATGGATTGATTCCCCTATAATTCATAAGATTTTTCAAATTTTAGACGCCTATTTTTCTTGGGTCTGCTACTTTTTGAACCCACTGCTGCAGTTTTTCGTGACGCCTTCAACGGTGAACTTTTTCATATATTTTCAATCTTTTTTCTTTGGACATTTTCTACACTTTTTTCCTAATTTTTTTTTTACATATTTGCATTTACATCTTTTCATATTATGAATTTTTGTATTTTTTTATCAACTTATCTCTTTGCATCTGTCTGATGATAAGTGTCCATTCTTTGAAAAGCCCGGATTAAATTAAGAAAATACAAATATTCGAGTATTAATTCGTCAAAAAGCAGTTGAAAACAACCCTGTAATTTACGTGATTAAAGTATGATTTATCGATGCTTTGAATCAAATCAAATGAGATTTCTCTGTTTTGCGTGATTGCCCACCGCCCATCTTGAATTGTAATTAGCTGTTTATTAGAATAAATAAAAACCATTGATCCCCTCTCCCAAAGTAAATATGAAGCTTTTCTAGGTCAATGAAGGAAAAATACTTCTAGATTGAAGCAATCCGTAGTGCCCATTTTGATGGGAGATTGAATTTACGAACATTGAAAATCGATATTTTGTCTAACTCTGGCCTTGATTTAAATATATGGCGATTGATTAAAATAATTTTTTGTAGTTATTTTGTTTTCGATTTATCGACTGTTAATCTATCTGCACATTTACCATTGACTATGTTGTTGCTATTTGGTTGCCTTTCCACGACGGGAGAGTTATACAATGGTGATGTTTAATGTGTTGAAACCCCACCTTCTGGGGAAAAAATGCCGCAGTCTAGAAGGATTTCTTGTAAAATTGACAAATAGTAAAATAGAAGGAAAGTAATAAAAACAAAAATTGCCGCAGTCTAGAAAGATTTCTCCTTCACTGATTAGAAGAGAAAAGATAAAGTAACGGATATTGCACTTTAAGTTAAAGTATATTTAGAAAAGTAGGAATTAATATTTTTTAGAAATATCAGTAGCAGTTTTAGCGTCGAAGAAAGTATGTAAAAACGTTATGAAATACATTTGAATAATGTTCTCTAAGAATTAATATCGAATAATGTTTGATAAATAAGAAAATGTAGATGAAAATAATGATTTTAAATGTTACGCCGGTCTGTGTCGAAATTGATTTCGAAGCTTTTAACTGTCGGAACGTTATTCGGAACTGACGTATAATCATGATAATAAAATATACTGGAATAAATCGACGAATGCTAATTTAAATCGTAAAAGAAGAACGGTTATAATATGTAAATCTAAAGTAATCGAAGATTGCTAATGGGAATGTCTGAAGTCGATTCGATTAAAAGATGTATCCGCCATTTTGAATCAATGTACAGTATAAGTGAATAGTTCATTAAATGTATTCCGTAAATTTCGGAATAAGATGAAGTCTATACGTTATAGTTAGAAATAACGTATACCGATATTCTTGAAAATCAGTGGAATATGAGAGAGCGTCTATTAAATTTGAGCGTAATATAGTGTATTATGTTTTAATTAATGGAAGATGAATAGAAAATAGTAACGGCTACGTTTTTCTAAAATATCTGTTGTGTATTACTTCCCGATCATGAAAGGTGAGGGATAGTAGAAAAATATTAGAGGGAAAAAATGTTGCTACCATCTATATGGAGTATGTTTTGGTGAGAGTCTGTGATATTGGTCAAAAAGTAGTATTTATTGTTAGATGAAAAAAATCATCACAAATTAGTGGCAAAGTGAATAAGCTGAATAGAGTTGTTAGTTTAGTAGCCTATGATGCATGTGGGTATTTTCTTACTCTCGTCAAAGGTACAGCGTAAAAAAGTCTTCACTTTATATATATATATATATATATATATATATATATATATATATATATATATATATATATATATATATATATATGTATAAATTTTTATTTATACAAACATTATTGGTTACATATGTGCATACATGTTTCGGTTGCACTCTTCGCAGAGAGTAAAACCTCGTCAGACCAAGGATTCAGAGTGATGAGATGGGTTTGCAGACTTTTTTCAGAATAAATCCTTGTTTGGGATTGGTTATTCTCTTTTTCTTATGAATTAGTATCGGATTACCTATTTTACTTGTTGACCATTCTTAAGCCTTTTTTACGACCCAACCATCCCTGTGTTTTATTGCCCTCTTAGCTCTGGCTACTTTTCAACCCTACTTGAATTCCCAAATCCTACAAACACATTTATTTTATCTATCAGTAAAATACAACATATAAACAGATTTAATAGGTACACAAGTACATACAAATAAACAGACATCAATATACACACACATCTAAACATGAACACACACAGATCCGCTTTCAAGCAAAAAGATATTTAAAAGCACGTACTTGCCTATGAATATACTTTTAGTATATAAAACAGTTTCAATATATAAATTAATTTTAATACAAGAAAAACATCCGTCTGTACAAGTAAATACCTAAGCACCACACCTATATACATACACGAACACACATACATATAAATATAGCATATATATACGTATACACATACACACACGTACATACACCCATGTACATACATGTATACATCCACAACGCTAATATAGATATACATACACACATACACACATATATATATATATATATATATATACATACAATACCCATGTATACACACGCCTAGACCCCACACACCCATATACCTACACACATATATATATATATATATATATATATAAATATATACATACATACATACACACATATACATAAGCATACATGCATACACATACAAAGCGTATAGAAATTAATACATCAACATATACAAGCACGTACATAGAATATATCACCCCGACTATCCAAATATAAAGACTAAACACAAATATATACGCGTATATCCATAGCTGGATACACATAACATACATGCACAATGCATAGATACATATACACATACATGCATACATATAAACGTATATACAGCAGACATATAGGTAAATGAATAAATATGCCTATTACCTACCTATACGTACACAAGGAATGAATATAAAATGCAAATAAAATATGAATATAAAAATAAAATTAAATTAAAATTCTTCATCAGTTTAAACATACTTGGACAAATAAGATATCAGTAAGGTATCAATACCCATATATACACATATATTTCAATCAGATCACGCATGTATACTTACATTACACATACGTATATTAATACCTACATAATCCATACAATTATATATACCTATCCACCCTCTCAGATACGCGTACACCTTCCTACCCATATAGCATAAAAATACATAAAATTACATAAAATCAGTATATATGCCTACAGATACCTTGCACACACATATGTGAGTTTACACAAATACTAGCATGCATGTACACCAAACATGACCACATGTACACAAGAATCCATAATTCAGTAATTAAAACTATTTATTATTGATCCAATCTATCTCAGCTCAAATTACTTACATTTAAAGATAAATACCCTAAGGATAAGTAGGCCAATAATATATAGCCCATGTGATTCATATAGTTAATTCTATAAATACATAAACACATATTCATATACACATACTTACGTGGTAACCATGCGTATGCGCTGAAACCCTTATTATAGGTTGGTGTGTAGTAGTTTTTGGATGGTGTAGGTTAAAAATTATAAAGGCATCAGATATTTAAATAAAATAATGATAATAATCATGTAAATTAAAAATAAAATAAAATAAAATAATCAGTAAGAATAAAATTAAAGTAACAATAATCAATAAAAATAAAAAGAATAAAAAATATAAAAAGAATAAAAATTATAAAAAATAAAAATTAAAAAATTAAAAAATTAAAAAATTAAAAAATAAAAATAAAAATAAAAATAAAAAATAAAAAAATAATAAAATGAAAAATAAAATAATAAAAAATAAAAATAAAATAAAATGAAAATGAAAATGAAAATGAAAATAAAAAATAAATTAAAGATAATACAAAATAATAAAAAAATAAAAAAATAAAATAAAAATAAAAAATAAATAATAAAAAATAAAAAATAAAAACAAAAAACAGCAAAATATAAAATAAAATTAAAATTAAAATAAGATTAAAAATCAAAATTGGGTGTGTTTTGCTAACAATGAAGTAACAGTAGAGTGGTCGTAGTTATTCGTAATCTAAAGTCTGCTTAGTGTGTGCTCCTTTAAATGTTTGTAGTTCAAACTCGTTTCGTTTCTGACGTTGAGTAACTTTTCTCTATCTTTAAATTTAACAATTTCAACCCATCTCATTACTCTGAATCCTTGGTCTGACGAGGTTGACTCTCTGCGAAGAGTGCAACCGAAACATGTATGCACATATGTAACCAACAATGTTTGTATAAATAAAAATTTATACTTATAAACAGCTCTACTTGTTATTGAGCACTGTTTATAAACACTTGAGTTTCAACGGATTTACATCTACAGAAACTAATACAATACATGTACAATATATATATATATATATATATATATATATATATATATATATATATATATATATATATATATATATATATATATATATATTACTTTCAAAAAGAAATCATATCCATCTTTATGAAGTTTGGTATGTTAATATGTTTATCTATTTCTTTGTAAGGATGTAATCCTTCACTAATTAACTTATCAATATGAATTTTAGAACTTATCTGCTTGGCGTTTGGGGTCCAAATGAGGGCTATATTTAGTTTAGTTTTGGGTTGCCTTCAAAGATTTTTTGTTCTCAAGCTCTTTGTAATTTAATGCTGCATTTCTGAAATGTTGAAGAAATACCACAGAACTGAAAAAAAATGCATTTCTGGTGATCGTGTAATCTGACGCGGTCAAATACGTCCTAAGGTAGATTTCTGTTGCCACATCTGGAGATGTGCCACTGAGATCACATTCTTCGTGACTTGACAGATTACAAAACCGACTTAAAAATTATGTGAGGGATTCCTCTTCTCTTCCCTCTAGTCTATTTCTCACAGAAAAGACGCTGCTAGTCTTTCTCTACTCTATCGTTATTTTCATGGTATGTTCTCAACTAAGCTCCAATATATAGCCCCCACCCCCTGTGAAACAATCACAGCAAAAATCATCTAGCAACAACTACTGTAAATTATTTTTCGTTTCTTTTCCTGTGTAGCTAAAACTAAACGGAACTTCCATGAGCAGAGTTTCTTTCCTAGAATTACCCGTATGTGGAACACAATAGCAGTGGGCTGTTTCCCAATCGACTACAATATGATCGTTTTCAAGTCCAATGTTACTAAACTATTTTTGAGCCGTCCTCTTAAATAACAAAACTCTGCCCAATTTAAACCATCGTTACCAATCCCCGTAGTGTTGTCTCACTGTCTACCCGACTAACGCATTAAACCATATCCTCGAATACCCTTTTGGCCTTGGGAAGCGGTGTCTCGTTAGTACATAGAAAAATAGCATTACTCGACGTAGCGAATAAAATAATTTGTAAGATTGGTTACAAAACCACATTCCAGAGGATGTTCTCTCAATTTCGTTTCAGGAATTGCGAGGGAATAATGGCATGATCTTTTCCGTCATGTTACTCCAAGAGCAAAATGTTAACTCATACTAAGTATTTCTAGAACTTACCAAGGCTTTTGGCACGAGATAAAGTATTTGTGATGTATTCTAAGCAATTAAAGAATTGTAAATATCATTCATGTTGGCTGAACCAGTCACGGTAGAAAATTGTGTCCAGCAGAGTGACATAACTGCACTGACACTCGACAATATTAAGCTGCTGTGTTCGTGATGACGTTTAAGGTTTTTCAACGTGGATATATATATATATATATATATATATATATATATATATATATATATATATATATATATATATATATATTTATATTTGTTTTGTTTATTATGTATGTACGTATACGTTTCGTCCTTTATAATCGGGACCCATCAGCATAGAGATATAACTATTCACTACAGGTCATGCGATTCGAAACCCCGGATTCCAAGTATTTTACAACTTAAATCCCGACATCTAAAACCACCGCTGAATAGCGAATAAATAGTGATAATATAGTGTTAAAACACTATAACAGAAGATTTAAAGAGATATAAAAGAATTTAAAAATATTTCTATATAAATCCCGTGAGCCAATATTTATGAGTAGTGTATATTTGGCCGTTACTGCTTTGGGGTTTAATTATGTGTCTTCTAAAGGAATTAGAGAGAAAATGGGTTTAAGGATTATACTTATGAAGACATAAAAAAAGTTAAAGGAACAACCTTAAATTCAAATTTAAATCCTGGATTAAAGGACTTTAAATCAATCCCAAAGGAATTAAAATAAAGATATCACCCGGGCGGTCTAAGGGCAGTAACTCTGCAGAGTAAGAAGGTTGAGAGTTTTAGCCTCTTCTTATGTTCCTTTATTTGTTGCTGCATATGACGAAAAAAAGGTGGGCAGGACCTTTTGTCTCAAGGCCTGATGGCTGACCCTGGTTGGCCTTTGGCATGGCTCGATCCTATTTTCAGAGGTTTACACCATAGCTTACATCTTCCCGCCTGGTGTATGAACGGGTTGATGGGCCGTTTTTATCCTGGGTGCAGGCCTACCAGTATTTACTTTTGTCTTTATTCATATTTTTCTATGATTGATCCATTGTCAACAGCTTCTAATTTGTTATTCAAAGCTGCTCTCTATTAAGAGATGGAGTGCCCCGTTCGCAACCCGTAGGACGTGCTGGATGGCTTGAAAAAACAGCACACGATTTGTTTTAATTATTTGATCAGGGTTAATTTCAAATGGGAAGTTTCCTCATGTCTGGACGTCTGACAGACACGTGTACAAAGAAACAAGAGACACCCGAGAGTGATGTCTAGTACGCATTAAAGTCCTCCAATATATATATATATATATATATATATATATATATATATATATATATATATATATATATAATATCATCATCTACAGACAGCTATTTCGTTGTTTACAACTCATCACTGTGACGTAGGAAGTGTCTTAACGCTAAGATTTGAAACCCGAACGGCCACGCACATACGAATGCGACCAAGCAGTTCCAAGTACCCAACTCAACAGACATATAGCCATGCACCTCAAAGGAAATAATTACAAATAAATTAACTGTCCAATTATTATTTTGCGTGTGTTTGTCTGTCTGTCTGTCTGTCTGTCTGTCTGTCTGTCTGTGTGAAATAATATTTAAAATATGAGGACAGAAATGAGAATATTTTCTGCCACTGTGGTGTATTTTAGGAAGCATTCCGTCTATAATTGAGTCTTTTGAGGAATGGTTAAAAGAAAAATTAAGAAATCTATCAACAGATGCAATAATTTTATAGGTTAAGAAAATAATAAAAAAACAGAAATATTGATTATATAGTGTAGTCTGTTATTTTGTATTGCATAGAAAATGGGTAAAGAACACGTGTTTGCGCATGAAATAAGTTCTGCCAACAGAAAAGGTTTAGTAAAATGCAGTTAATGAAAACATTATTATAATTAGTATATACATTATTGTTACGTCTGATGATAAACGTTTGTATCGGTTTAATAAGAGACCAAAACTGATTAATTGACGAAGTATAACCGTTAACAGATTTATTTAACAACTTACAGATTTAATGTTAATGTAGTAGCAGCTAGATAGGTTATGATTCAAGTCTGTGATTCAAGACACTTTTGTTTATCTCCGAAACTACCATGGCTAAACTTGTTTATCTCCGAAACTACCATGGCTTACATTGTTTATCTCCGAAACAACCGTGGCTAACATTGTTTATCTCCGAAACTACCATGGCTTAGATTGTTTACCTCTTAGACTACCATTGCTAACATTGGTAATCTCCGAAACTACCATTGCTATTATTGTTTATCTCCGAAACTACCATGGCTAACATTGTTTATCTCCGAAACAACCATGGCTAACATTGTTTATCTCCGAAACAACCATGGCTAACATTGTTTATCTCCGAAACTACCATGGCTTAGATTGTTTATCTCTTAGAATACCATTGCTAACATTGGTTATCTCCGAAACTACCATGGCTACCATTGTTTATCTCCGAAACTACCATGGCTAATATTGTTTATCTCCGAAACAACCATGGCTAACATTGTTTATCTCCGAAACTACCATGGCTGACTTTTTTTTATCTCGTAAACTACCATGGCTAACATTGTTTTTCCCCAAAACTACTATGGATTACATTGTTTATCTCCGAAACTACCATGGCTTACATTGGTTATCTCCGGAATACCATTGCTAACATTTTTTATCTGTGAAACTACATGGCTTAACTTGTTTATCTCTGAAACTACCATGGCTAACATTGTTTACTTCCGAAAATACCATGGCTAACATTGTTAATCTCCGAAAATAAAATGAAATAATGGCCGCTACTAGGTGGACGTCCGTACTTGTTGGAGAAATAGAAATGAATGTTGAAGAAAATGAGTGGGGAAAAAATGGAAGGATGGAGTGAGCAAGGACTACTGTTCCTTGGTGCTAAGAGAAAGAGGTGGGGGATGATCAGGGGTAAAGTGGATGGCAGAGAGGGAGTGGAGGAAGAGGGGGGAGGGAGGTGTTTGACCAGATTGCTGCGGTCAAGATTGAAGGGGAAAAGTAAGTTGGAATGTTTGTGTATGGGGGTGTATGCAGGGAAAGGAGGATGGGTAGAGAGGGAGGGGGGTGTGATTTTGGTGGATGAGCGAAAGTTATGGTCTTAGAGAGCGTTTTGAGAAAATGAGGGAATTTAAGAAGGGGTATGGGAGAAAATAGTTGAGAGGGGGAGAGGGAGGATTTGTTGTGATAGGGTGTGAAATATTTGAAATATTTGGAAAAGGATAGCAATCTTGATCACAGCCATCTGGTCAAACACCTCCCTCCCCAATCTTCCCCCACTCCCTCTCTCACATCCACTTTACCCCTGCTCATCCCCCACCTCTTTCTCTTACCACCAGCCACAGTAGTCCTTGCTCACCCCATCCTTCCATTTTTTCCCCACTCCTTTTCTTGAACATTCATTTCTATTTCTCCAACAAGTACGGACGTCCACCCAGTAGTGGCCATTATTTCATTTTATTTTTTCTCCCAATATGTCTATCCTACATGTATCTGTACTTGCATGAGATTTTTTTCTATATTTTATCATCCTGATGAAGTCTTATAAATAAAGACGAAACGTTGATGTACACATAAAAAACATCCATTTTTTGGTTTTCCTTTTTCATTTTCCCATCACGTCGGATTACCTTCATCCTTCTCTTCCGATATATATATATATATATATATATATATATATATATATATATATATATATATATATGTGTGTGTGTGTGTGTGTGTGTAGGTATATGGGTGTGTGGGGTCTAGGCGTGTGTATACATGGGTATTGTATGTATGTATATATATATATATATATATATATGTATATATATATGTGTGTGTATGTGTGTATGTACATCTATATTAGCGTTGTGGATTTATACATGTATGTATGTACATGGGTGTATGTACGTGTGTGTATGTGTATACGTATATATATGCTATATTTATATGTATGTGTGTTCGTGTATGTATATAGGTGTGGTTCTTAGGTATTTACTTGTACAGACGGATGTCTTTCTTGTATTAAAATTAATTTATATATTGAAACTGTTTTATATACTAAAAGTATATTCATAGGCAAGTACGTGCTTTTAAATATTTATTTTGCTTGGAAGGGGATCTGTGTGTGTGTTCATGTTAGGATGTGTGTGTATATTGATGTCTGTTTATTTGTATGTACTTGTGTACCTATTAAATCTGTTTATATTTTGTATTTTACTGATAGATAAGATAAATGCGTTTGTAGGATTTGGGAATTCAAGAAGGGTTGAAAAGTAGCCAGAGCTAAGAGGGCAATAAAACACATGGATGGTTGGGTCGTACAAAAAAGGCTTAAGAATGGTCAAGTAAAATAGGTAATCCTTTACTAATTCATAAGAAAGAGAGAATAACCAATCCCAAACAAGGATTTATTCTGAAAAAAGTCTGCAAACCCATCTCATTACTCTGAATCCTTGGTCTGACGAGGTTGACTCTCTGCGAAGAGTGCAACCGAAACATGTATGCACATATGTAACCAATAATGTTTGTATAAATAAAAATGTATACTTGTAAACAGCTCTACTTGTTATTGAGCACTTTTTATAAACACTTGAGTTTCAACGGATTTACATCTACAGAAACTAATACAATACATGTACAGTATATATATATATATATATATATATATATATATATATATATATATATATATATATATATATATATATATATATTACTTTCAAAAAGAAATCATATCTCTCTTTATGAAGTTTGGTATGTTAATATGTTTATCTATTTCTTTGTACAGGATGTAATCCTTCACTAATTAACTTATCAATATGAATTTTAGAACTTATCTGCTTGGCGTTTGGGGTCCAAATGTGGGCTATATTTAGTTTAGTTTTGGGTTGCCTTCAAGGATTTTTTGTTCTCAAGCTCTTTGTAATTTAATGCTGCATTTCTGAAATGTTGAAGAAATACCACAGAACTGAAAAAAAATGCATTTCTGGTGATCGTGTAATCTGACGCGATCAAATACGTCCTACGGTAGATTTCTGTTGCCACATCTGGAGATGTGCCACTGAGATCACATTCTTCGTGACTTGACAGAGTACAAAACCGACTTAGAAATTATGTGAGGGATTCCTCTTCTCTTCCCTCTAGTCTATTTCTCACAGAAAAGACGCTGCTAGTCTTTCTCTACTCTATCGTTATTTTCATGGTATGTGCTCAACTATGCTCCAATATATAGCCCCCACCCCCTGTGAAACAATCACAGCAAAAAATCATCTAGCAACAACTACTGTAAATTATTTTTCGTTTCTTTTCCTGTGTAGCTAAAACTAAACGGTACTTCCATGAGCAGAGTTTCTTTCCTAGAATTACCCGTATGTGGAACACAATAGCAGTGGGCTGTTTCCCAATCGACTACAATATGATCGTTTTCAAGTCCAATGTTACTAAACTATTTTTGAGCCGTCCTCTTAAATAACAAAACTCTGCCCAATTTAAACCATCGTTACCAATCCCCGTAGTGTTGTCTCACCGTCTACCCGACTAACGCATTAAACCATATCCTCGAATATCCTTTTGGCCTTGGGAAGGTGTGTCTCGTTAGTACATAGAAAAATAGCATTACTCGACGTAGCGAATAAAATAATTTGTAGGATAGGTTACAAAACCACATTCCAGAGGATGTTCTCTCAATTTCGTTTCAGGAATTGCGAGGGAATAATGGCATGATCTTTTCTGTCATGTTACTCCAAGAGCAAAATGTTAACTCATACTAAGTATTTCTAGAACTTACCAAGGCTTTTGGCACGAGATAAAGTATTTGTGATGTATTCTAAGCAATTAAAGAATTGTAAAAATCATTACTGTTTGCTGAACCAGTCACGGTAGAAAATCGTGTCCAGCAGAGTGACATACCTGCACTGACACTCGACAAAATATAACTGCTGTGTTCGTGATGACGTTTAAGGTTTTTCAACGTGGATATATATATATATATATATATATATATATATATATATATATATATATTTGTTTTGTTTATTATGTATGTACGTATACGTTTCGTCCTTTATAATCGGGACTCATCAGCATAGAGATATAACTATTCACTACAGGTCATGCGATTTGAAACCCCGGATTTCAAGTATTTTATAACTTAAATCCCGACATCTAGAACCACTAGGCCACCGCTGAATAGCGAATAAATTGTGATAACATTGTGTTAAAACACTATAACAGAAGATTTAAAGAGATATAAAAAAAATTAAAAATATTTCTATATAAATCCCGTGAGCCAATATTTATGAGGATTGTATATTTGGCCGTTACTGCTTTGGGGTTTAATTATGTGTCTTCTAAAGGAATTAGAGAGAAAATGGGTTTAAGGATTATACTTATGAAGACATAAAAAGGTTAAAGGAACAACCTTAAATTCAAAATTAAATCCTGGATTAAAGGACTTTAAATCAATCCCAAAGGTATTTAAATAAAGATGTCACCCGGGCGGTCTAAGGGCAGTAACTCTGCAGAGTAAGAAGGTTGAGAGTTTTAGCCTCTTCTTATGTTCCTTTATTTGTTGCTGCATATGACGAAGATAGATGGGCAGGACCTTTTGACTCAAAGCCTGATGGCTGACCCTGGTTGGCCTTTGGCAGGGCTCGATCCCTATTTTCAGAGGTTTACACCATAGCTTACATCTTCCCGCCTGGTGTATGAACGGGTTGATGGGCCGTTTTTATCTTGGGTGCAGGCCTACCAGTATTTACTTTTGTCTTTATTCATATTTTTCTATGATTGATCCATTGTCAACAGCTTCTAATTTGTTATTCAAAGCTGCTCTCTATTAATAGATGGAGTGCCCCGATCGTAACCTGTAGCACGTGCTGGATGGCTTGTAAAAACAGCATTTGTTTTAATTATTTGATCAGGGTTAATTTCAAATGGGAAGTTTCCTCATGTCTGGATGTCTGACCGACACGTGTACAAAGAGACAAGAGACACCCGAGAGTGATGTCTAGTACGCATTAAAGTCCTCCAATATATATATATATATATATATATATATATATATATATATATATATATATATATATATATATATATATTTATAATATCATCATCTACAGACAGCTATTTCGTTGTTTACAACTCATCACTGTGACGTAGGAAGTGTCTTAACGCTAAGATTTGAAACCCGAACGGCCACGCACATACGAATGCGACCAAGCAGTTCCAAGTACCCAACTCAACAGACATATAGCCATGCACCTCAAAGGAAATAATTACAAATAAATTAACTGTCCAATATTATTTTGCGTGTGTTTGTCTGTCTGTCTGTCTGTCTGTGTGAAATAATATTTAAAATATGAGGACAGAAATGGGAATATTTTCTGCCACTGTGGTGTATTTTAGGAGGCATTCCGTCTATAATTGAGTCTTTTAAGAAATGGTTAAAAGAAAAATTAAGAAATCTATCAACAGATGCAATAATTTTATAGGTTAAGAAAATAATAAAAAAACAGAAATATTGATTATATAGTGTAGTCTGTTATCTTGTATTGCATAGAAAATGGGTAAAGAACACGTGTTTGCGCATAAAATAAGTTCTGCCAACAGAAAAGGTTTAGTTAAATGCGGTAAAATAAAACATTATTATAATTAGTATATACATTATTGTTACGTCTGATGATAAACGTTTGTATCGGTTTAATAAGAGACCAAAACTGATTAATTGACGAAGTATAACCGTTAACAGATTTATTTAACAACTTACAGATTTAATGTTAATGTAGGAACCGCTGGATACGTTATGATAAAGTCTGTGATTCAAGACACTTTTGTTTATCTCCGAAACTACCATGGCTAAACTTGTTTATCTCCGAAACTACCATGGCTAACATTGTTTATCTCCGAAACTACCATAACTAACATTGTTTATCTCCGAAACTACCATGGCTAACATTGTGTATCTCCGAAACTGCCATGGCTAACATTGTTTATCTCCGAAACTACCATGGCTGACATTGTTTATCTCCGAAACTACCATGGCTAACATTGTTTATCTCCGAAACAACCATGCTAACATTGTTTATATCCGAAAGTACCATGGCTAATATTGTTTATCTCCGAAACTACCATGGCTAACATTGTTTATCTCCGAGACTACCATAACTAACATTGTTTATCTCCGAAACTACCATGGCTAACATTGTTTATCTCCGAAACTACCATGCTAACATTGTTTATCTCCGAAAGTACCATGGCTAATATTGTTTATCTCCGAAACTACCATGGCTAACATTGTTTATATCCAAAACTACCATGGCTAACATTGTTTATCTCCGAAACTACGATGGCTAAACTTGTTTATCACCGAAACTACGATGGCAAACATTGTTTATCTCCGAAACTACCATGGCTAAACTTGTTTATCTCCGAAACTACCATGGCTAACATTGTTTATCTCCGAAACTATCATAACTAACATTGTTTATCTCCGAAACTACCATGGCTAACATTGTTTATCTCCGAAACTACCATGGCTAACATTGTTTATCTCCGAAACTACCATGGCTAACATTGTTTATCTCCGAAACTACCATGGCTGACATTGTATATTTCCGAAACTGCCATGGCTAACATTGGTTATCTCCGAAACAACCATGCTAACATTGTTTATCTCCGAAAGTACCATGGCTAATATTGTTTATCTCCGAAACTACCATGGCTAACATTGTTTATATACAAAACTACCATGGCTAACATTGTTTATCTCCGAAACTACGATGGCTAAACTTGTTTATCTCCGAAACTACGATGGCAAACATTGTTTACCTCCGAAACTACCATGGCTAAACTTGTTTATCTCAGGAACTACCATGGCTAACATTGTTTATCTCCGAGACTACCATGGCTAACATTGTTTATCTCCGAAACTGTCATGGATAACATTGTTTATCTCCGAAACTACCATGGCAAACATTGTTTATATCCGAAAGTACCATGGCTAAAATTGTTTATCTCCGAAACTACCATGGCAAACATTGTTTATATCCAAAACTACCACGGCTAACATTGTTTATCTCCGAAACTACCATAGGTAACATTGTTTATCTCCGAAACTACCATGGCTAACATTGTTTATCTCCGAAATTCCATGGCTAACATTGTTTATCTCCGAACCTACCATGGCTAACCTTGTTTATCTACGAAACTACCATGGCTAAACTTGTTTATCTCTGAAACTACCATGGCAAACATTGTTTACTTCCGAAACTACCATGGCTAACATTGTTTATCTCCGAAACTACCATTGCTAACATTGTTTATGTCGGAAACTACAATGGCTAACATTTTTTATCTCCGAAACTACCATTGCAAACATTGTTTATCTCCGAAACTACCATGGCTTACATTGTTTATCTCCGAAACTACCATGGCTAACATTGTTTATCTCCGAAACAACCATTTCTAACATTATTTATCTCCGACAGTACCATGGCTGACATTGTATATTTCCGAAACTACCATGGCTAACATTGTTTATCTCCGAAACTACCATGGCTAACATTGTTTATCTCCGAAACTTCCATAGCTAATATTGTTTATCTCCGAAACTACCATGGCTAACATGTGTTATCTCCGAAACTACCATGGTTAACAATTTTTATCTTCGAAACTTCCATGGCTACCATTTTTATCTCCGAAACTACCATGGCTAACATTGTTTATCTTCGAAACTAGCATGGCTAACATTGTTTATCTCCGAAACTACCATGGCTAAGATTGTTTATCTCCGAAACAACCATGGCTAACATTGTTTATCTCCGAAACTACCATGGCTAACATTGTTTATCTCCAAACTACCATGGCTAACATTGGTTATCTCCGAAACTACCATGGTAACATTGTGTATCTCCGAAACTACCATGGCTAACATTGTTTATCTCCGAAACTATAATGGCAACCATTGTTTATCTCCGAAACTACAATGGCTAAAATTGTTTATCTCCGAAACTACCATGGCAAACATTGTTTATATCCAAAACTACCATGGCTAACATTGTTTATCTCCGAAACTACCATAGGTAACATTGTTTATCTCCGAAACTACCAATCCTAACATTGTTTATCTCCGAAGCTACCATGGCTGAATTTGTTTATCTCTGAAACTACCATGGCTAACATTGTTTATCTCCGAAACTACCATGGCTAACATTGTTTATCTCCGAAGCTACCATGGCTGACATTGTTTATCTGCGAAACTACCATGGCTAAGATTGTTTATCTCCGAAACAACCATGGCTAACATTGTTTATCTCCGAAACTACCATGGCTTACATTGTTTATCTCCGAAACTACTATGGCTAACATTGTTTATCTCCGAAACTACTATGGCTAACATTGTTTATCTCTGAAACTACCATGGCTAACATTGTTTATCTTCGAAACTACCATGGCTAACATTGTTTATCTCCGAAGCTACCATGGCTGACATTGTTTATCTGCGAAACTACCATGGCTAAGATTGTTTATCTCCGAAACAACCATGGCTAACATTGTTTATCTCCGAAACTACCATGGCTTACATTGTTTATCTCCGAAACTACTATGGCTAACATTGTTTATCTCCGAAACTACTATGGCTGACATTGTATATTTCCGAAACTAATATGGCTAACATTGTTTATCTCCGAAACAACTATGGCTGGCATTGTATATTTCCGAAACTACTATGGCTAACATTGTTTATCTCCGAAACTACCATGGCTAAGATTGTTTATCTCTTAAACTACCATGGCTAACATTGTTTATCTCCGAAACTACCAATCCTAACATTGTTTATCTCCGAAACTACCATGGCTAACATTGTTTATCTCCGAAGGTACCATGACTAACATTGTTTATCTCCGAAACAACCATGGCTAACATTGTTTATCTCCGAAACTACCATGGCTAACATAGGGTGTCTCCAAAACTGGCGTGGCTAAGATTGTTTATCTCCGAAACTACCATGGCTAACATTGTTTATATCTGAAACTACCATGGCTGACAATGTATATTTCCGAAACTACCATGGCTAACATTGTTTATCTCTTAAACTGCCATTGCTAAGATTGTTTATTTCTTAAACTTTCATGGCTAAGATTGTTTATCTCCGAAACTACCATGGCTAACATTGTTTACCTCCGAAACTACCATGGCTAACATTGTTTATCTCCGAAACTACCATGGCTAATATTGTTTATCTCAGAAAGTACCATGGCTAATATTTTTTATCTCCGAAACTACCATGGCTAACAATGTTTATCTCCGAAACTACCATGACTAAACTTGTTTATCTCCCAAAATAAAATGTAATAATGGCCACTACTGGGTGGACGTCCGTACTTGTTGGAGAAATAGAAATGAATGTTGAAGAAAATGAATGGGGAAAAAATGGAAGGATGGGGTGAGCAAGGACTACTGTGGCTGGTGGTAAGAGAAAGAGGTGGAGGGTGAGCATGGGTAAAGTGGATGGCAGAGAGGGAGTGGAGGAAGAGGGGGGAGGGAGGTGTTTGACCAGATGGCTGCGGTCAAGATTGAAGGGGAAAAGTAAGTTGGAATGTTTGTGTATGGGGGGTGTATGCAGGGGAAGGAGGATGGGTAGAGAGGGAGGAGGGTGTTGTGATTTTGGTGGATGAGCAGAAGTTTTGGTCTTAGAGAGCGTTTTGAGAAAATGAGGGAATTTAAGAAGGGGTATGGGAGAAAATAGTTGAGAGGGGAGAGGGATGATTTGTTGTGATAGGGTGTGAAATATTTGAAATATTTGGAAAATGATAGCAATCTTGACCACAGCCATCTGGGGAAACACCTCCCTCCCCAATCTTCCTCCACTCCCTCTCTCCCATCCACTTTACCCCTGCTCATCCCCCACCTCTTTCTCTTACCACCAGCCACAGTAGTCCTTGCTCACCCCATCCTTCCATTTTTCCCCACTCATTTTCTTCAACATCCATTTCTATTTATCCAACAAGTACGGACGTCCACCCAGTAGTGGCCATTATTTCATTTTATTTTTCCTCCCAATATGTCTATCCTACATGTTTCTGTACTTGCATGACATTTTTTCTCTATTTTATCATCCTGATGAAGTCTTATAAATAAAGACAAAACGTTGATGTACACATAAAACACATCCATTTTTTGGTTTTTCTTTTTCATTTTCCCATCACGTCGGATTACCTTCATCCTTCTCTTCCGATATATATATATATATATATATATATATATATGTATATATATGTGTGTAGGTATATGGGTGTGTGGGGTCTAGGCGTGTGTATACGTGGGTATTGTATGTATATATATATATATATATATATATATATATATATATATATATATATATATATATATATATATATATATATGTATATATATATATATGTGTGTGTGTGTATGTGTGTATGTATATCTATATTAGCGTTGTGGATTTATACATGTATGTATGTACATGGGGGTAGGTACGTGTGTGTATGTGTATACGTATATATATGCTATATTTATATGTATGTGTGTTCGTGTATGTATATAGGTGTGGTTCTTAGGTATTTACTTGTACAGACGGATGTTTTTCTTGTATTAAAATTAATTTATATATTGAAACTGTTTTATATACTAAAAGTATATTCATAGGCAAGTACGTGCTTTTAAATATTTTTTTTGCTTGAAAGCGGATCTGTGCGTGTGTTCATGTTAAGATGTGTGTGTATATTGATGTCTGTTTATTTGTATGTACTTGTGTACCTATTAAATCTGTTTATATTTTTTATTTTACTGATAGATAAGATAAATGCGTTTGTAGGATTTGGGAATTCAAGCAGGGTTGAAAAGTAGCCAGAGCTTAGAGGGCAATAAAACACAGGGATGGTTGGGTCGTAAAAAAGGCTTCAGAATGGTCAAGTAAAATAGGTAATCCGATACTAATTCATAAGAAAGAGAGAATAACCAATCCCAAACAAGGATTTATTCTGAAAAAAGTCTGCAAATTTATCTCATTACTGGGAATCCTTGGTCTGACGAGGTTGACTCTCTGCGAAGAGTGCAACCGAAACATGTATGCACATATGAAACCAATAATGTTTGTATAAATAAAAATGTATACTTGTAAACAGCTCTACTTGTTATTGAGCACTTTTTATAAACACTTGAGTTTCAACGGATTTACATCTACAGAAACTAATACAATACATGTACAGTGTATATATATATATATATATATATATATATATATATATATATATATATATATATATATATATATATTACTTTCAAAAAGAAATCATATCTCTCTTTATGAAGTTTGGTATGTTAATATGTTTATCTATTTCTTTGTACAGGATGTAATCCTTCACTAATTAACTTATCAATATGAATTTTAGAACTTATCTGCTTGGCGTTTGGGGTCCAAATGTGGGCTATATTTAGTTTAGTTTTGGGTTGCCTTCAAAGATTTTTTGTTCTCAAGCTCTTTGTAATTTAATGCTGCATTTCTGAAATGTTGAAGAAATACCACAGAACTGAAAAAAAATGCATTTCTGGTGATCGTGTAATCTGACGCGGTCAAATACGTCCTAAGGTAGATTTCTGTTGCCACATCTGGAGATGTGCCACTGAGATCATATTCTTCGTGACTTGACAGAGTACAAAACCGACTTAGAAATTATGTGAGGGATTCCTCTTCTCTTCCCTCTAGTTTATTTCTCACAGAAAAGACGCTGCTAGTCTTTCTCTACTCTATCGTTATTTTCATGGTATGTGCTCAACCAAGCTCCAATATATAGCCCCCACCCCCTGTGAAACAATCACAGCAAAAATCATCTAGCAACAACTACTGTAAATTATTTTTCGTTTCTTTTCCTGTGTAGCTAAAACTAAACGGAACTTCCATGAGCAGAGTTTCTTTCCTAGAATTACCCGTATGTGGAACACAATACTGCGGGGCTGTTTCCCAATCGACTACAATATGATCGTTTTCAAGTCCAATGTTACTAAACTATTTTTGAGCCGTCCTCTTAAATAACAAAACTCTGCCCAATTTAAACCATCGTTACCAATCCCCGTAGTGTTGTCTCACCGTCTACCCGACTAACGCATTAAACCATATCCTCGAATACCTTTTTGGCCTTGGGAAGGTGTGTCTCGTTAGTACATAGAAAAATAGCATTACTCGACGTAGCGAATAAAATAATTTGTAAGATAGGTTACAAAACCACATTCCAGAGGATGTTCTCTCAATTTCGTTTCAGGAATTGCGAGGGAATAATGGCATGATCTTTTCCGTCATGTTACTCCAAGAGCAAAATGTTAACTCATACTAAGTATTTCTAGAACTTACCAAGGCGTTTGGCACGAGATAAAGTATTTGTGATGTATTCTAAGCAATTAAAGAATTGTAAAAATCATTCATGTTTGCTGAACCAGTCACGTTAGAAAATTGTGTCCAGCAGAGTGACATACCTGCACTGACACTCGACAATATTTAGCTGCTGTGTTCGTGATGACGTTTAAGGTTTTTCAACGTATATATATATATATATATATATATATATATATATATTTGTTTTGTTTATTATCTATGTACGTATACGTTTCGTCCTTTATAATCGGGACTCATCAGCATAGAGATATAACTATTCACTACAGGTCATGCGATTCGAAACCCCGGATTCCAAGTATTTTACAACATCTAGAACCACTAGGCCACCGCTGAATAGAGAATAAATAGTGATAATATAGTGTTAAAACACTATAACAGAAGATTTAAAGAGATATAAAAAAATAAAAAAATATTTCTATATAAATCCCGTGAGCCAATATTTATGAGTAGTGTATATTTGGCCGTTACTTCTTTGGGGTTTAATTATGTGTCTTCTAAAGTCATTAGAGAGAAAATGGGTTTAAGGATTATACTTATGAAGACATAAAAAAGTTAAAGGAACAACCTTAAATTCAAATTTAAATCCTGGATTAAAGGGCTTTAAATCAATCCCAAAGGAATTTAAATAAAGATATCATCCGGGCGGTCTAAGGGCAGTAACTCTGCAGAGTAAGAAGGTTGAGAGTTTTAGCCTTTTCTTATGTTCTTTTATTTGTTGCTGCATATGACGAAAATAGGTGGGCATGACCTTTTGTCTCAAGGCCTGATGGCTGACCCTGGTTGGCCTTTGGCATGGCTCGATCCCTATTTTCAGAGGTTTACACCATAGCTTACATCTTCCCGCCTGGTGTATGAACGGGTTGATGGGCCGTTTTTATCCTGGGTGCAGGCCTACCAGTATTTACTTTTGTCTTTATTCATATTTTTCTATGATTGATCCATTGTCAACAGCTTCTAATTTGTTATTCAAAGCTGCTCTCTATTAAGAGATGGAGTGCCCCGTTCGCAACCTGTAGGACGTGCTGGATGGCTTGAAAAAACAGCACACAATTTGTTTTAATTATTTGATCAGGGTTAATTTCAAATGGGAAGTTTCCTCATGTCTGGACGTCTGACAGACACGTGTACAAAGACACAAGAGACACCCGAGAGTGATGTCTAGTACGCATTAAAGTCCTCCAATAAATATATATATATATATATATATATATATATAATATCATCATCTACAGACAGCTATTTCGTTGTTTACAACTCATCACTGTGGCGTAGGAAGTGTCTTAACGCTAAGATTTGAAACCCGAACGGCCACGCACATACGAATGCGACCAAGCAGTTCCAAGTACCGAACTCAACAGACATATAGCCATGCACCTCAAAGGAAATAATTACAAATAAATTAACTGTCCAATTATTATTTTGCGTGTGTTTGTCTGTCTGTCTGTCTGTCTGTGTGAAATAATATTTAAAATATGAGGATAGAAATGGGAATATTTTCTGGCACTGTGGTGTATTTTAGAAAGCATTCCGTCTATAATTGAGTCTTTTAAGGAATGGTTAAATGAAAAATTAAGAAATCTATCAACAGATGCAATAATTTTATAGGTTAAAAAAATAATAAAAAAACAGAAATATTGATTATATAGTGTAGTCTGTTATCTTGTATTGCATAGAAAATGGGTAAAGAACACGTGTTTGCGCATGAAATAAGTTCTGCCAACAGAAAAGGTTTAGTAAAATGCAGTTAAATAAAACATTATTATAATTAGTATATACATTATTGTTACGTCTGATGATAAACGTTTGTATCGGTTAAATAAGAGACCAAAACTGATTAATTGACGAAGTACACCCGTTAACAGATTTATTTAACAACTTACAGATTTAATGTTAATGTAGAAGCCGCTGGATACGTTATGATTAAAGTCTGTGATTCAAGACACTTTTGTTTATCTCCGAAACTACCATGGCTAACATTGTTTATCTCCGAAACTACCATGGCTAACATTGTTTATCTCCGAAACTACCATTACAAACATTGTTTATCTCCGAAACTACCATGGCTAACATTGTTTATCTCCGAAACTACCATGGCTAACATTGTTTATCTCCGAAACTACCATGGCTAACATTGTTTATCTCCGAAACTACCGTGGCTAACATTGGTTATCTCCGAAACTGCCATGGCTAACATTGGTTATCTCCGAAACTACCATGGCTAACATTGCTTATATCCGAAACTGCCATGGCTAACATTGTTTATCTCCGAAACTACCATGGCTAACATTGTTTATATCCAAAACTACCATCGCTAACATTGTTTATCTCAGAAACTACCATGGCTTACATTGTTTATCTCCGAAACTACCATAGCAAACATTGTTTTTCTCCGAAACTACCATGGCTAAACTTGTGTATCTCCAAAACTACCATGACTAACATTGTTTATCTCCGAAACTATCATGGATAACATTGTTTATCTCCGAAACTACCATGGCAAACATTGTTTATATCCGAAAGTACCATGGCTAACATTGTTTATCTCCGAAACTACCATGGCAAACATTGTTTATATCACAAACTACCATGGCTAACATTGTTTATCTCCGAAACTACAATAGGTAACATTGTTTATCTCCGAAACTACCATGGCTAACATTGTTTGTCTCCGAAATTCCATGGCTAACATTGTTTATCTCCGAAACTACCATGGCTAACCTTGTTTATCTACGAAACTACCATGGCTAAACTTGTTTATCTCTGAAACTACCATGGCAAACATTGTTTACTTCCGAAACTACCATGGCTAATATTGTTTATCTTCGAAACTTCCATTGCAAACATTGTTTATCTCCGAAACTACCATGGCTAAACTTGTTTATCGACGAAACTACCATGGCAAACATTGGTTATCTCCGAAACTACCCTGGCTAACATTGTTTTTCTCCAAAACTACCATGGCTAACATTGCTTATCTCCGAAACTACCATGGCTAACATTGTTTATCTCCGAAACTACCATGGCTAACATTGTTTATCTCTGAAACTACCATGGCTGACATTGTTTACTTCCGAAGCTACCATGGCTAACATTGTTTATCTCCGAAACTACCATTGCTAACATTGTTTATCTCCGAAACTACCTTGGCTGACATTGTATATTTCCGAAACTTCCATGACAAACATTGTTTATATACGAAAGTACCATGGCTAACATTGTTTATCTTCGAAACTACCATGGCTAACATTGTTTATATCAACGACTATGATGGATAACATTGTTTATCTCCGAAACTACCATAGGTAACATTGTTTATCTCCGCAACTACCATGGCTAACATTGTTTATCTCCGAAACTTCCATGGCTAACATTGTTTATCTCCGAAACAACCATGGCTAACCTTGTTTATCAACGAAACTACCATGGCTAACATTGTTTATCTCCGAAACTACCATGGCTAACATTGTTTATCTCCGAAACTACCATGGCTAACATTGTTTATCTCCGAAACTACCATGGCTAACATTGTTTATCTCCGAAACTTCCATGGCTAACATTGTTTATCTCCGAAACAACCATGGCTAATCTTGTTTATCTACGAAACTACCATGGCTAAACTTGTTTATCTCTGAAACTACCATGGCAAACATTGTTTTCTTCCGAAATTAACATGGCTAACATTGTTTATCTCCGAAACTACCATGGCAAATATTGTTTTATCTCCGAAATAACGATGGCTAATTTTGATTATCTCCGAAAATACCATAGCAAACACTGTTTATGTCCGAAACTACCATGGCTTACATGGTTCATCTCCAAACTACCATGGCTTTCATTGTTTATCCCCGAAACTACTATGGCGAAATTGTTTATCTCCGAAACTACCATGCTAACATTGTTAATCTCCGAAACTACCATGGCTAACATTGGTTATCTCCGAAACTACCATGGCTAACATTGTGTATCTCCGAAACTACCATGGCTAACATTGTTTATCTCCGAAACTACCATGGCTGACATTGTATATTTCCGAAACTACCATGGCTTACATTGCTAATCTACGAAACTACCATGGCTAAACTTGTTTATCTCTGAAGCTACCATGGCTGACATTGTTTACTTCCGAAGCTACAATGGCTAACATTGTTTATCTCCGAAACTACCATTGCTAACATTGTTTATCTCCGAAACTACAATGGCTAACATTGGTTATCTCCGAAATTACCATGGCTAACATTTTTTATCTCCGAAACTACAATGTCTAACATTGTTTATCTCCGAAACTACCAGGGCTAACATTGTTTATTTCCAAAACTACCATGGCTAACATTGTTTATCTCCGAAACTACCATGGCTAACATTGGTTTTCTTCGAAACTACCATGGCTAACATTGTTTATCTCCGCCACAACCATGGCTTACATTGTTTTTCTCCGAAAATACCATAGAAAACATTGTTTATCTCCGAAACTACCATGGCTTACATTGTTTATCTCCGAAACTACCATGGCTAACATTGTTTATCTCCGAAACTACCATGGCTAACATTGGTCATCTCCGAAACTACCATGGCTAACATTGTTTATCTCCGAAACTACAATGGCTATCATTGTTTATCTCCGAAACTACCATGGCTAACATTGTTTATCTCCGAAACTACCATGGCTAACCTTGTTTTTCTCCGAAACTACCATGGCTAAGATTGTTTATCTCCGAAACTACCATGGCTAACATTGTTTATCTCCGAAACTATCATGGATAACATTTTTCATCTCCGAAACTACCATGACTAACATTGTTTATATAAGAAAGTACCATGGCTAACATTGTTTATCTCCGAAACTACCATGGCTAACATTGTTTATATCAACGACTATGATGGCTAACATTGTTTATCTCCGAAACTACCATAAGTAACATTGTTTATCCCGAAACTACTATGGCTAACATTGTTTATCTCCGAAACTTCCATAGCTAACATTGTTTATCTCCGAAACAACCATGGCTAACCTTGTTTATCTACGAAACTACCATAGCTAAACTTGTTTATCTCTGAAACTACAATGGCAAACATTGTTTACTTCCAAAAATAACATGGCTAACATTGTTTATCTGCGAAACTACCATGGCTGACATTGGTTATCTCCGAAACTACCATGGCTAACATTTTTTATCTCCGAAACTACAATGGCTAACATTGTTTATCTCCGAAACTACCATGGCTAACATTGTTTATCTCCGAAACTACCATGGCTAACATTGTTTATCTCCGAAACTACCATAGCTAACCTTGTTTATCTCCGAAACTACCATGGCTAAGATTGTTTATCTCCGAAACTACCATAGCTAACATTGTTTATCTCCGAAACTATCATGGATAACATTGTTCATCTCCGAAACTACCATGACTAACATTGTTTATATACGAAAGTACCATGGCTAACATTGTTTATCTCCGAAAATACCATGGCTAACATTGTTTATATCAACGACTATGATGGCTAACATTGTTTATCTCCGAAACTACCATAGGTAACATTGTTTATCCCCGAAACTTCCATGGCTAACATTGTTTATCTCCGAAACTTCCATGGCTAACATTGTTTATCTCCGAAACAACCATGGCTAACCTTGTTTATCTACGAAACTACCATGGCTAAACTTGTTTATCTGGGAAACTACACTGGCTACCATTGTTTATCTCCGAAACTACCTTGGCTGACATTGTATATTTCCGAAACTACCATGGCTTACATTGTTTATCTACGAAACTACCATGGCTAAACTTTTTTATCTCTGAAACTACCATGGCTGACATTGTTTACTTCCGAAGCTACAATGGCTAACATTGTTTATCTCCGAAACTACCATTGCTAACATTGTTTATCTCCGAAACTACAATGGCTAATATTGGTTATCTCCGAAATTACCATGGCTAACATTGTTTATCTCCGAAACTACAATGGCTAACATTGTTTATCTCCGAAACAACCATGGCCAACATTGTTTATCTCCAAAACTACCATGGCTAACATTGGTTTTCTCCGAAACTACCATGGCTAACATTGTTTATCTCCGAAACAACCATGGCTACATTGTTTATCTCCGAAAGTACCATAGCTAACATTGTTTATCTCCGAAACTACCATGGCTTACATTGTTTATCTCCGAAACTACCAGGGCTAACATTGTTTATCTCCGAAACTACCATGGCTAACATTGTTTATCTCCGAAACTACCATGGTTAATATTTTTTATCTCTGAAACTACCATGGCTAAACTTGTTCATCTCTGAAGCTACCATGGCTGACATTGTTTACTTCCGAAGCTACAATGGCTAACATTGTTTATCTCCGAAACTACCATTGCTAACATTGTTTATCTCCGAAACTACCATGGCTAACCTTGTTTATCAACGAAACTACCATGGCTAACATTGTTTATCTCCGAAACTACCATGGCTAACATTGTTTATCTCCGAAACTACCATGGCTAACATTGTTTATCTCCGAAACTACCATGGCTAACATTGTTTATCTCCGAAACTTCCATGGCTAACATTGTTTATCTCCGAAACAACCATGGCTAATCTTGTTTATCTACGAAACTACCATGGCTAAACTTGTTTATCTCTGAAACTACCATGGCAAACATTGTTTTCTTCCGAAATTAACATGGCTAACATTGTTTATCTCCGAAACTACCATGGCAAATATTGTTTTATCTCCGAAATAACGATGGCTAATTTTGATTATCTCCGAAAATACCATAGCAAACACTGTTTATGTCCGAAACTACCATGGCTTACATGGTTCATCTCCAAACTACCATGGCTTTCATTGTTTATCCCCGAAACTACTATGGCGAAATTGTTTATCTCCGAAACTACCATGCTAACATTGTTAATCTCCGAAACTACCATGGCTAACATTGGTTATCTCCGAAACTACCATGGCTAACATTGTGTATCTCCGAAACTACCATGGCTAACATTGTTTATCTCCGAAACTACCATGGCTGACATTGTATATTTCCGAAACTACCATGGCTTACATTGCTAATCTACGAAACTACCATGGCTAAACTTGTTTATCTCTGAAGCTACCATGGCTGACATTGTTTACTTCTGAAGCTACAATGGCTAACATTGTTTATCTCCGAAACTACCATTGCTAACATTGTTTATCTCCGAAACTACAATGGCTAACATTGGTTATCTCCGAAATTACCATGGCTAACATTTTTTATCTCCGAAACTACAATGTCTAACATTGTTTATCTCCGAAACTACCAGGGCTAACATTGTTTATTTCCAAAACTACCATGGCTAACATTGTTTATCTCCGAAACTACCATGGCTAACATTGGTTTTCTTCGAAACTACCATGGCTAACATTGTTTATCTCCGCCACAACCATGGCTTACATTGTTTTTCTCCGAAACTACCATGGCTTACATTGTTTATCTCCGAAACAACCATGGCTTACATTGTTTATCTCCGAAACTACCATGACTGACATTGTATATGTCTGAAACTACCATGGCTAACATTGGTCATCTCCGAAACTACCATGGCTAACATTGTTTATCTCCGAAACTACAATGGCTATCATTGTTTATCTCCGAAACTACCATGGCTAACATTGTTTATCTCCGAAACTACCATGGCTAACCTTGTTTTTCTCCGAAACTACCATGGCTAAGATTGTTTATCTCCGAAACTACCATGGCTAACATTGTTTATCTCCGAAACTATCATGGATAACATTTTTCATCTCCGAAACTACCATGACTAACATTGTTTATATAAGAAAGTACCATGGCTAACATTGTTTATCTCCGAAACTACCATGGCTAACATTGTTTATATCAACGACTATGATGGCTAACATTGTTTATCTCCGAAACTACCATAAGTAACATTGTTTATCCCCGAAACTACTATGGCTAACATTGTTTATCTCCGAAACTTCCATAGCTAACATTGTTTATCTCCGAAACAACCATGGCTAACCTTGTTTATCTACGAAACTACCATAGCTAAACTTGTTTATCTCTGAAACTACAATGGCAAACATTGTTTACTTCCAAAAATAACATGGCTAACATTGTTTATCTGCGAAACTACCATGGCTGACATTGGTTATCTCCGAAACTACCATGGCTAACATTTTTTATCTCCGAAACTACAATGGCTAACATTGTTTATCTCCGAAACTACCATGGCTAACATTGTTTATCTCCGAAACTACCATGGCTAACATTGTTTATCTCCGAAACTACCATAGCTAACCTTGTTTATCTCCGAAACTACCATGGCTAAGATTGTTTATCTCCGAAACTACCATAGCTAACATTGTTTATCTCCGAAACTATCATGGATAACATTGTTCATCTCCGAAACTACCATGACTAACATTGTTTATATACGAAAGTACCATGGCTAACATTGTTTATCTCCGAAACTACCATGGCTAACATTGTTTATATCAACGACTATGATGGCTAACATTGTTTATCTCCGAAACTACCATAGGTAACATTGTTTATCCCCGAAACTTCCATGGCTAACATTGTTTATCTCCGAAACTTCCATGGCTAACATTGTTTATCTCCGAAACAACCATGGCTAACCTTGTTTATCTACGAAACTACCATGGCTAAACTTGTTTATCTGGGAAACTACACTGGCTACCATTGTTTATCTCCGAAACTACCTTGGCTGACATTGTATATTTCCGAAACTACCATGGCTTACATTGTTTATCTACGAAACTACCATGGCTAAACTTTTTTATCTCTGAAACTACCATGGCTGACATTGTTTACTTCCGAAGCTACAATGGCTAACATTGTTTATCTCCGAAACTACCATTGCTAACATTGTTTATCTCCGAAACTACAATGGCTAATATTGGTTATCTCCGAAATTACCATGGCTAACATTGTTTATCTCCGAAACTACAATGGCTAACATTGTTTATCTCCGAAACTACCATGGCCAACATTGTTTATCTCCAAAACTACCATGGCTAACATTGGTTTTCTCCGAAACTACCATGGCTAACATTGTTTATCTCCGAAACAACCATGGCTACATTGTTTATCTCCGAAAGTACCATAGCTAACATTGTTTATCTCCGAAACTACCATGGCTTACATTGTTTATCTCCGAAACTACCAGGGCTAACATTGTTTATCTCCGAAACTACCATGGCTAACATTGTTTATCTCCGAAACTACCATGGTTAATATTTTTTATCTCTGAAACTACCATGGCTAACATTGTTTATCTCCGAAACTACCATGGCTAACATTGTTTATCTCCGAAACTACAATGGCTAACATTTTTTATCTCCGAAACTACCATGGCTAACCTTGTTTATCTCCGAAACTACCATGGCTAATATTGTTTTATCTCCGAAACTACCATAGCTAACATTGTTTATCTCCGAAACTATCATGGATAACATTGTTCATCTCCGAAACTACCATGACAAACATTGTTTATATACGAAAGTACTATGGCTAACATTGTTTATCTTCGAAACTACCATGGCTAACATTGTTTATATTAACGACTATGATGGCTAACATTGTTTATCTCTGAAACTACCATAGGTAACATTGTTTATCTCAGCAACTACCATGGCTAACATTGTTTATCTCCGAAACTTCCATGGCTAACATTGTTTATCTCCGAAACAACCATGGCTAACCTTGTTTATCTACGAAACTACCATGGCTAAACTTGTTTATCTCTGAAACTACCATGGCAAACATTGTTTACTTCCGAAATTAACATGGCTAACATTGTTTATCTCCGAAACTACCATGGCTAATATTGTTTTATCTCCGAAATAACGATGGCTAATTTTGATTATCTCCGAAAATACCATAGCTAACATTGTTTATGTCCGAAACTACCATGGCTTACATTGTTCATCTCCAAACTACCATGGCTTTCATTGTTTATCCCCGAAACTACTATGGCGAAATTGTTTATCTCCGAAACTACCATGCTAACATTGTTAATCTCCGAAACTACCATGGCTAACATTGGTTATCTCCGAAACTACCATGGCTAACATTGTGTATCTCCGAAACTGCCATGGCTAACATTGTTTATCTCCGAACCTACCATGGCTGACATTGTATATTTCCGAAACTACCATGGCTTACATTGCTAATCTACGAAACTACCATGGCTAAACTTGTTTATCTCTGAAGCTACCATGGCTGACATTGTTTACTTCCGAAGCTACAATGGCTAACATTGTTTATCTCCGAAACTACCATTGCTAACATTGTTTATCTCCGAAACTACAATGGCTAACATTGGTTATCTCCGAAATTACCATGGCTAACATTTTTTATCTCCGAAACTACAATGTCTAACATTGTTTATCTCCGAAACTACCAGGGCTAACATTGTTTATTTCCAAAACTACCATGGCTAACATTGTTTATCTCCGAAACTACCATGGCTAACATTGGTTTTCTCCGAAACTACCATGGCTAACATTGTTTATCTCCGCCACAACCATGGCTTACATTGTTTTTCTCCGAAAATACCATAGGAAACATTGTTTATCTCCGAAACTACCATGGCTTACATTGTTTATCTCCGAAACTACCATGGCTAACATTGTTTATCTCCGAAACTACCATGGCTAACATTGGTCATCTCCGAAACTACCATGGCTAACATTGTTTATCTCCGAAACTACAATGGCTAACATTGTTTATCTCCGAAACTACCATGGCTAACATTGTTTATCTCCGAAACTACCATGGCTAACCTGGTTTTTCTCCGAAACTACCATGGCTAAGATTGTTTATCTCCGAAACTACCATGGCTAACATTGTTTATCTCCGAAACTATCATGGATAACATTTTTTATCTCCGAAACTACCATGACTAACATTGTTTATATAAGAAAGTACCATGGCTAACATTGTTTATCTCCGAAACTACCATGGCTAACATTGTTTATATCAACGACTATGATGGCTAACATTGTTTATCTCCGAAACTACCATAGGTAACATTGTTTATCCCCGAAACTACTATGGCTAACATTGTTTATCTCCGACACTTCCATGGCTAACATTGTTTATCTCCGAAACAACAATGGCTAACCTTGTTTATCTACGAAACTACCATAGCTAAACTTGTTTATCTCTGAAACTACCATGGCAAACATTGTTTACTTCTAAAAATAACATGGCTAACATTGTTTATCTGCGAAACTACCATGGATAACATTGTTTATCTCCGAAACTACCATGGCTAACATTGTTTATCTCCGAAACTACCATGGCTAACATTGTTTATCTCCGAAACTACCATGGCTAACATTGTTTATCTCCGAAACTACCATGGCTAACATTGTTTATCTCCGAAACTATCATGGCTACAATTGTATATATCAACGACTATGATGGCTAACATTGTTTATCTCCGAAACTACCATAGGTAACATTGTTAATCCCCTAAACTACCATGGCTAACATTGTTTATCTCCGAAACTTCCATGGCTAACATTGTTTATCTCCGAAACAACCATGGCTAACCTTGTTTATCAACGAAACTACCATGGCAAAACTTGTTTATCTCTGAAACTACAATGGCAAACATTGTTTATGTCCGAAACTACCATGGCTTACATTGTTCATCTCCAAACTACAATGGCTTTCATTGTTTATCCCCGAAACTACTATGGCGAACATTGTTTATCTCCGAAACTACCAGGCTAACATTGTTAATCTCTGAAACTACCATGGCTAACATTGGTTATCTCCGAAACTACCATGGTAACATTGTGTATCTCCGAAACTACCATGGTTAACATTGTTTATCTCCGAAACTACCATGGCTAACATTGTTTATCTCTGAACCTACCATGGCTAACATTGTTTATCTCGGAAACTACACTGGATACCATTGTTTATCTCCGAAACTACCTTGGCTAACATTGTATATTTCCGAAACAACCATGGCTTACATTGTTTATCTACGAAACTACCATGGCTAAACTTTTTTATCTCTGAAACTACCATGGCTGACATTGTTTACTTCCGAAGCTACAATGGCTAACATTGTTTATCTCCGAAACTACCATTGCTAACATTGTTTATCTCCGAAACTACAATGGCTAACATTGGTTATCTCCGAAATCACCATGGCTAACATTTTTTATCTCCGAAACTACAATGGCTAACATTGTTTATCTCCGAAACTACCATGGCTAACATTGGTTATCTCCGAAACTACCATTGCTAACATTGTTTATCTCCGAAACTACAATGGCTAACATTGGTTATCTCCCAAACTACCATGGCTAACATTTTTTATCTCCGAAACTACAATGTCTAACATTGTTTATCTCCGAAACTACCATGGCTAACATTGTTTATTTCCAAAACTACCATGGCTAACATTGTTTATCTCCGAAACTACCATGGCTAACATTGGTTTTCTCCGAAACTACCATGGCTAACATTGTTTATCTCCGCCACAACCATGGCTTACATTGTTTATCTCCGAAAGTACCATAGAAAACATTGTTTACCTCCGAAACTACCATGGCTTACATTGTTTATCTCCGAAACTACCATGGCTAACATTGTTTATCTCCGAAACTACCATGGCTAACATTGGTCATCTCCGAAACTACCATGGCTAACATTGTTTATCTCCGAAACTAGAATGGCTAACATTATTTATCTCCGAAACTACCATGGCTAACATTGTTTATCTCCGAAACTACCATGGCTAACATTGTTTATCTCCGAAACTACCATGGCTAACCTTGTTTTTCTCCGAAACTACCATGGCTAAGATTGTTTATCTCCGAAACTACCATGGCTAACATTGTTTATCTCCGAAACTATCATGGATAACATTTTTCATCTCCGAAACTACCATGACTAACATTGTTTATATACGAAAGTACCATGGCTAACATTGTTTATCTCCGATACTACCATGGCTAACATTGTTTATATCAACGACTATGATGGCTAACATTGTTTATCTCCGAAACTACCATAGGTAACATTGTTTATCCCCGAAACTACCATGGCGAACATTGTTTATCTCCGAAACTTCCATGGCTAACATTGTTTATCTCCGAAACAACCATGGCTTACATTGTTTATCTCCGAAACTACCATAGAAAACATTGTTTATCTCCGAAACTACCATGGCTTACATTGTTTATCTCCGAAACTACTATAACTAACATTGTTTATCTCCGAAACTACCATGGCTAACATTGGTTATCTCCGAAACTACCATGGTAACATTGTGTATCTCCGAAACTACCATGGGTAACATTGTTTATCTCCGAACCTCCCATGGCTAACATTGTTTATCTCCGAACCTACCATGTCTAACATTGTTTATCTCGGAAACTACACTGGCTACCATTGTTTATCTCCGAAACTACCTTGGCTGACATTGTATATTTCCGAAACTTCCATGGCTTACATTGTTTATCTACGAAACTACCATGGCTAAACTTGTTTATCTCTGAAACTACCATGGCTGACATTGTTTACTTCCGAAGCTACAATGGCTAACATGGTTTATCTCCGAAACTACCATTGCTAACATTGTTTATCTCCGAAACTACAATGGCTAACATTGGTTATCTCCGAAATTACCATGGCTAACATTTTCTATCTCCGAAACTACAATGGCTAACATTGTTTATCTCCGAAACTACCATGGCTAACATTGGTTATATCCGAAACTACCATTGCTAACATTGTTTATCTCCGAAACTACAATGGCTAACATTGGTTATCACCGAAACTACCATGGCTAACATTTTTTATCATCGAAACTACAATGTCTAACATTGTTTATCTCCGAAACTACAATGGCTAACATTGTTTATTTCCAAAACTACCATGGCTAACATTGTTTATCTCCGAAACTACCATGGCTAACATTGGTTTTCTCCGAAACTACCATGCTAACATTGTTTATCTCCGCCACAACCATGGCTTACATTGTTTATCTCAGAAAGTACCATAGAAAACATTGTTTATCTTCGAAACTACCATGGCTTACATTGTTTATCTCCGAAACTACCATGGCTAACATTGTTTATCTCCGAAACAACCATGGCTAACCTTGTTTATCTACGAAACTACCATGGCTAAACTTGTTTATCTCTGAAACTACAATGGCAAACATTGTTTACTTCCGAAATTAACATGGCTAACATTTTTATCTCCGAAACTACCATGGCTAACATTGTTTATCTCCGAACCTACCATGGCAAACCTTGTTTTTCTCCGAAACTACCATGGATAAGATTGTTTATCTCCGAAACTACCATGGCTAACATTGTTTATCTCCGAAACTATCATGGATAACATTTTTCATCTCCGAAACTACCATGACTAACATTGTTTATATACGAAACTACCATGGCTAACATTGTTTATCTCCGAAACTACCATGGCTAACATTGGTTATATCAACGACTATGGTGGCTAACATTGTTTATCTCCGAAACTACCATAGGTAACATTGTTTATCCCCGAAACTACCATGGCTAACATTGTTTATCTCCGAAACTTCCATGGCTAACATTGTTTATCTCCGAAACAACCATGGCTTACATTGTTTATCTCCGAAACTACTATGGCGTACATTGTTTATCTCCGAAACTTCCTTGGCTTACATTGTTTATCTCCGAAACTTCCCTGGCTAACATTGTTTATCTCCTAAACTACCATGGCTAACATTGTTTATCTCCGAAACCTCCATGGCTAATATTGTTTATCTCCGAAACTACCATGGCTAACATTGTTTATCTCCGAAACTACCATGGCTGACATTGTATATTTCCGAAACTACCATGGCTACCATTGTTTTTCTCCGAAACTACCATGGCTAACATTGTTTATCTCTTAACCTACGATGGCTAACATTGGTTATCTCTGAAACTACCATGGCTAACATTGTTCATCTCCGAAACTACCATGGCTAACATTGGTTATCTCCGAAACTACCATGGCTAACATTGTTAATCTCCGAAACTACCATGGCTAAGATTGTGTATCTCTTAAACTACTATGGCTAACATTGTTTATCTCCGAAACTACCATGGCTAACATTGTTTATCTCCGAAACTACCATGGCTAACATTGGTAATCTCCGAAACTACCATTGCGAACATTGTTTATCTCCGAAACTACAATGGCTAACACTGTCTATCTTCGAAACTTCCATAGCTAACATTGTTTATCTCCGAAACTACCATGGCTAATTTCGTTTATCTCCGAAACTACCATGGCTAACATTGTTTATCTCCGAAACTACCATGGCTAACATTGTTTAAATCAACGACTATGATGGCTAACATTGTTCATCTCCGAAACTACCATAGGTAACATTGTTTATCCTCGAAACTACCATGGCTAACATTGTTTATCTCCGAAACTTCCATGGCTAACATTGTTTATCTCCGAAACAACCATGGCTTACATTGTTTATCTACGAAACTACCATGGCTAACATTGTTTATCTCCGAAACTATCACGGATAACATTGTTCATCTCCGAAACTACCATGGCTAACATTGTTTATATCAACGACTATGATTGCTAATTTTGTTTATCTCCGAAACTACCATAGGTAACATTGTTTATCTCCGAATCTACCATGGCTAACATTGTTTGTTTCCGAAACTTCCATGGCTTACATTGTTTATCTCCGAAACAACCATGGCTAACTTAGTTTATCTACGAAACTACCATAGCTAAACTTGTTTATCTCTGAAACTACCATGGCAAACATTGTTTACTTCAGAAATTAACATGGCTTACATTGTTTATCTCCGAAACTACCATGGCTAATATTGTTTTATCTCCGAAATAACGCTGGCTAATTTTGTTTATCTCCGAAACTACCATAGCTAACATTGTTTATATCCGAAACTACGATGGCTTACATTGTTTATCTCCGACCTACCATGGCTTTCATTGTTTATCCCCGAAACTACTATGGCGAAAGTTGTTTATCTCCGAAACTACCATGCTAACATTGTTAATCTCCGAAACTACCATGGCTAATATTGGTTATTTCCGAAACAACCATGGTAACATTGTGTATCTCCGAAACTACCATGGCTAACATTGTTTATCTCCGAAACAATAATGGCAACCGATGTTTATCTCTTAACCTGCCATGGCAAACATTGTTTATCTCCGAAACTACCATTGCTAACGTTGTTTATAGCCGAAACTACCATGGCTAACATTGTTTTTTTCCGAAACTACTATGGTTAACATTGATTATCACCGAAGCTACCATGCCTAACATTGGTTATCTCCTAAACTACCATGACTAACATTGTTTATCTCCGAAACTACTATGGCGTACATTGTTTATCTCCGAAACTTCCTTAACTTACATTGTTTATCTCCGAAACTCTCCTGGCTTACATTGTTTATCTCCGAAACTACCATGGCTAACATTGTTTATTCTCCGAAACTACCATGGTTTACAGTGTTTATCTCCGAAACTACCATGGCTTACATTGTTTATCTCCGAAACAACCATGGCTTACATTGTTTATCTCCGAAACTACCATGACTGACATTGTATATGTCTGAAACTACGATGGCTAACATTGTTTTTCTCCGAAACTACCATGGCTAACATTGTTTATCTCTTAAACTACGATGGCTAACATTGGTTTTCTCCGAAACTACCATGGCTAACATTGTTTATCTCCGAAACTACCATGGCTAACATTAGTTATCTCCGAAACTACCATGGCTAACACTGTTTATCTCCGAAACTACCATGGCTTACATTGTTTATGTCCGAAACTACCATGGCTTACATTGTTTATTTCTTTAACCACATCCTCGAATACCCTTTTGGCCTTTGGAAGCGGTGTCTCGTTAGTACATAGTAAAATGGCATTACTCAGCGTAGCGAATTAAATAATTTGTAGGATAGGTTACAAAACCACATTCCAGAGGATGTTCTCTCAATTTCGTTTCAGGAATTGCGAGGGAATAATGGCATGAACTTTTCTGTCATGTTACTCCAAGAGCAAAATGTTAACTCATACTAAGTATTTCTAGAACTTACCAAGGCTTTTGGCACGAGATAAAGTATTTGTGATGTATTCTAAGCAATTAAAGAATTGTAAAAATCATTCATGTTTGCTGAACCAGTCACGGTAGAAAATCGTGTCCAACAGAGTGACATACCTGCACTGACACTCGACAATATTTAGCTGCTGTGTTCGTGATGACGTTTAAGGTTTTTCAACGTGGATATATATATATATATATATATATATATATTTGTTTTGTTTATTATCTATATACGTATACGTTTCGTCCTTTATAATCGGGACTCATCAGCATAGAGATATAACTATTGACTACAGGTCATGCGATTCGAAACCCCGGATTCCAAGTATTTTACAACTTAAACCCCGACATCTAGAACCACTAGGCCACCGCTGAATAGCGAATAAATAGTGATAATATAGTGTTAAAACACTATAACAGAAGATTTAAAGAGATATAAAAAAAATTAAAAATATTTCTATATAAATCCCGTGAGCCAATATTTATGAGTAGTGTATATTTGGCCGTTACTGCTTTGGGGTTTAATTATGTGTCTTCTAAAGGAATTAGAGAGAAAATGGGTTTAAGGATTATACTTATGAAGACATAAAAAAGTTAAAGGAACAACCTTAAATTCAAATTTTAATCCTGGATTAAAGGACTTTAAATCAATCCCAAAGGAATTTAAATAAAGATATCACCCGGGCGGTCTAATGGCAGTAACTCTGCAGAGTAAGAAGGTTGAGAGTTGTAGCCTCTTCTTATGTTCCTTTATTTGTTGCTGCATATGACGAAAATAGGTGGGCAGGACCTTTTGTCTCAAGGCCTGATGGCTGACCCTGGTTGGCCTTTGGCATGGCTCGATCCCTATTTTCAGAGGTTTACACCATAGCTTACATCTTCCCGCCTGGTATATGAACGGGTTGATGGGCCGTTTTTATCCTGGGTGCAGGCCTACCAGTATTTACTTTTGTCTTTATTCATATTTTTCTATGATTGATCCATTGTCAACAGCTTCTAATTTGTTATTCAATACTGCTCTCTATTAAGAGATGGAGTGCCCCGTTCGCAACCTGTAGGACGTGCTGGATGGCTTGAAAAACAGCACACAATTTGTTTTAATTATTTGATCAGGGTTAATTTCAAATGGGAAGTTTCCTCATGTCTGGACGTCTGACAGACACGTGTACAAAGAGACAAGAGACACCCGGGAGTGATGTCTAGTACGCATTAAAGTCCTCCAATATATATATATATATATATATATATATATATATATATATATATATATATATATATATATATATATAATATCATCATCTACAGACAGCTATTTCGTTGTTTACAACTCATCACTGTGACGTAGGAAGTGTCTTAACGCTAAGATTTGAAACCCGAACGGCCACGCACATACAGATGCGACCAAGCAGTTCCAAGTACCGAACTCAACAGACATATAGCCATGCACCTCAAAGGAAATAATTACAAATAAATTAACTGTCCAATTAGTATTTTGCGTGTGTTTGTCTGTCTGTCTGTCTGTTAGTCTGTGTGAAATAATATTTAAAATATGAGGACAGAAATAGGAATATTTTCTGCCACTGTGGTGTATTTTAGGTAGCATTCCGTCTATAATTGAGTCTTTTAAGGAATGGTTAAAAGAAAAATTAAGAAATCTATCAGCAGATGCAATAACATTATAGGTTAAGAAAATAAAAAAAACAGAAATATTGATTATATAGTGAAGTCTGTTATCTTGTATTGCATAGAAAATGGGTAAAGAACACGTGTTTGCGCATAAAATAAGTTCTGCCAACAGAAAAGGTTTAGTAAAATGCAGTTAAATAAAACATTATTATAATTAGTATATACATTATTGTTACGTCTGATGATAAACGTTTGTATCGGTTTAATAAGAGACCAAAACTGATTAATTGACGAAGTATAACCGTTAACAGATTTATTTAATAACTTACAGATTTAATGTTAATGTAGGAGCCGCTGGATACTTTATGATTAAAGTCTGTGATTCAAGACACTTTTGTTCATCTCCGAAACTACCATGGCTAAACTTGTTTATCTCCGAAATTACCATGGCTAACATTGTTTATCTCCGAAACTACCATAACTAACATTGTTTATCTCCGAAACTACCATGGCTAACATTGTTTATCTCCGACACTACCATGGCTAACATTGTTTATCTCCGAAACTACCATGGCTAACATTGTTTATCTCCGAAACTACCATGGCAAACATTGGTTATCTCCGAAACTACCATGGCTAAACTTGTTTATCTCTGAAACTACCATGGCAAACATTGTTTATCTCCGAAACTACCATGGCTAAACTTGTTTATCTCCGAAACTACCATGGCTAACATTGTTTATCTCCGAGACTACCATGGCTAACATTGTTTATCTCCGAAACTATCATGGAAAACATTGTTAATCTCCGAAACTACCATAGACAACATTGTTTATCTCCGAAACTACCAATCCTTACATTGTTTATCTTCGAAACAACCATGGCTAACATAGGTTATTCTCGAAACTGCCGTGGCTAAGATTGTTTATCTCCGAAACTACCATGGCTAACATTGTTTATCTCTGAAAATATTATGGCTGACATTGTATAGTTCCGAAACTACCATGGCTAACATTGCTTATATCCGAAAATACCAATGCTAAGATTGTTTATTTCTTAAACTATCGTGGCTAAGATTGTTTATCTCAGAAACTACCATGGCTAACATTGTTTATCTCTGAAATAACCATGGCTGACATTGTATATTTCCGAAACTACCATGGCTAAGATTGTTTATTACTTAAACTACCATGGCTCACATTTTTTATCTCCGAAACTTCCATGGCTAACATTGTTTATCTCGGAAACTACAATGGCTAACATTGTTTGTCTCCGAAACCACCATTGCTAACATTATGTATCTCCGAAACTACCATGGCTGACATTGTATATTTCCGAAACTACCATTGCTAACATTGTTTTTCTCCGAAACTACCATGGCTAACATTGTTTATCTCCGAAACTACCATGGCTAACATTGTTTATCTCCGAAACCTCCATGGCTAATATTGTTTATCTCCGAAACTACCATGGCTAACATGTGTTATCTCCGAAACTACCATGGTTAACAATTTTTATCTCCGAATGATCCATGGCTTACATTTTTTATCTCCGAAAGTACCATGGCTTACATTGTTTATCTTCGAAACTACCATGGCTAACATTGTTTATCTCCGAAACTACCATGGCTAAGATTGTTTATCTCCGAAACAACCATGGCTAACATTGTTTATCTCCGAAACAACCATGGCTAACATTGTTTATCTCCAAACTACCATGGCTAACATTGTTTATCCCCAAAACTACTATGGCTAACATTGTTTATCTCCGAAACTACAATGGCTAACATTGTTTATCTTTGAAACAACAATGGCTATCATTGTTTATGTCCGAAACAACCATGGCTAACATTGCTTATCTCCGAAACTACCATGGAAACATTGTGTATCTCCGAAACTACCATGGCGAACATTGTTTATCTCCGAAACTATAATGGCGACCATTGTTTATCTCTGAAACTGCCATGGCTTACATTGTTTATCTCCGTAACTACTATGGCTTACATTTTTTTTCTCCGAAATACCATGGCAAACATTGTTTATCATCCGAAACTACCATGGCTTCTTTCGTTTATCCCCGAAACTACCATGGCTAACATTGTTTATCTCCGAAACTACCATGGCTAACATTGTTTATCTCCGAAACAACCATGGCTAACATAGGTTATCTCCGAAACTGCGGTAGCTAAGATTGTTTATCTCCGAAACAACCATGGCTAACATTGTTTATCTCTGAAACTACCATGGCTGACATTGTATATTTCCGAAACTACCATGGCTAACATTGTTTGTCTCCGAAACTACCATTGCTAAGATTGTTTATTTCTTAAACTATCGTGGCTAAGATTGTTCATCTCCGAAACTACCATAGCTAACATTGTTTATCTCCGAAACTACCATGGCTAACATTGTATATCTCCGAAACTACCATGGCTTACATTGTTTATCTCCGAAACTACCATGGCTTACATTGTTTATCTCCGAAATAACCATGGCTGACATTGTATATTTCCAAAACTACCATAGCTAAGATTGTTTATTACTTAAACTACCATGGCTAACATTGTTTATCTCCGAAACTACCATGCCTAACATTGTTTATCTCCGAAACCACCATTGCTAACATTATTTATCTCCGAAACTACCATGGCTGATATTGTATATTTCCGAAACTACCATGGCTAACATTGTTTATCTCTCAAACTACAATGGCTAACATTGTTTATCTCGTCAACTACCATGGCTAACATTGTTTATCTCCGAAACTACCATGGCTTAGATTGTTTACCTCTTAGACTACCATTGCTAACATTGGTAATCTCCGAAACTACCATGGCTAACATTGTTTATCTCCGAAACAACCATGGCTAACATTGTTTATCTCCGAAACTACCATGGCTGACATTGTTTATCTCGTCAACTACCATGGCTAACATTGTTTATCTCCGAAACAACCATGGCAAACATTGTTTATCTCCGAAACTACCATGGTAAACATTGGTTATCTCCGGAACAACCATTGGTAACACTTGTTATCTCCGAAACTACCATGGCTTACATTGTTTATCTTCGAAACTACCATGGCTTACATTGTTTATCTCCGAAACTTTCATGGCTAAAATTGTTTATCTCCGAAGCTGCCATTGCTGACATGTATATATCCGGAACTACCATGGCTAACATTGTTTATCTCCGAAACTACAATGGCTTTGATTGTTTATCTCTTAGACTACCATTGCTAACATTGGTTATCTCCGAAACTACCATGGCAACCATTGTTTACTTCCGAAACAACCATGGCTAACATTGTTTATCTCCGAAACAACCATGGCTAACATTGTTTATCTCCGAAACTTCCATGGCTGACATTGTTTATCTCGTAAACTACCATTGCTAACATTGTTTTTCCCCAAAACTACAATGGCTAACATAGTTTATCGCTTAAACTACTTTGGCTTACATTGTTTATCTCCGAAACTACCATGCCTAAAATTGTTTATCTCCGAAACTACCATGGCTACCATTGTTTATCTCCGAAACTCCCATAGCTAAGATTGTTTATCTCCGAAACAAACATGGCTAACATTGTTTATCTCCGAAACTACCATGAGTTACATTGTTTATCCTCGAAACTACCATGGCTAACATTGTCTATCTCCGACACTACCATGGATGACATTGTATATTTCCGAAACCACTATTGCTAACATTGTTCATCTCCGAAACTACCATGGCTAATATTGTTTATCTCTTACACTACCATGGCTAACATTGTTTATCTCCGAAACTCCCAATCCTAACATTGTTTATCTCCGAAACTACCATGGCTAACATTGTCTATCTCCGACACTACCATGGATGACATTGTATATTTCCGAAACCACTATTGCTAACATTGTTCATCTCCGAAACTACCATGGCTAATATTGTTTATCTCTTACACTACCATGGCTAACATTGTTTATCTCCGAAACCCCCAATCCTAACATTGTTTATCTCCGAAACTACCATGGCTAACATTGTCTATCTCCGACACTACCATGGATGACATTGTATATTTCCGAAACCACTATTGCTAACATTGTTCATCTCCGAAACTACCATGGCTAATATTGTTTATCTCTTACACTACCATGGCTAACATTGTTTATCTCCGAAACTCCCAATCCTAACATTGTTTATCTCCGAAACTACCAATCCTTACATTGTTTATCTTCGAAACTACCATGGCTAACATAGGTTATTCTCGAAACTGCCGTGGCTAAGATTGTTTATCTCCGAAACTACCATAGCTAACATTGTTTATCTCTGAAACTATTATGGCTGACATTGTATAGTTCCGAAACTACCATGGCTAACATTGTTTATCTCCGAAACTACCAATGCTAAGATATTTTATTTCTTAAACTATCGTGGCTAAGATTGTTTATCTCAGACACTGCCATGGCTAACATTGTTTATCTCTGAAATAACCATGGCTGACATTGTATATTTCCGAAACTACTATGGCTAAGATTGTTTATTACTTAAACTACCATGGCTTACATTTTTTATCTCCGAAACTTCCATGGCTAACATTGTTTATCTCGGAAACTACAATGGCTAACATTGTTTGTCTCCGAAACCACCATTGCTAACATTATGTATCTCCGAAACTACCATGGCTGACATTGTATATTTCCGAAACTACCATTGCTAACATTGTTTTTCTCCGAAACTACCATGGCTAACATTGTTTATCTCCGAAACTACCATGGCTAACATAGTTTATCTCCGAAACCTCCATGGCTAATATTGTTTATCTCCGAAACTACCATGGCTAACATGTGTTATCTCCGAAACTACCATGGTTAACAATTTTTATCTCCGAATCTTCCATGGCTTACATTTTTTATCTCCGAAAGTACCATGGCTTACATTGTTTATCTTCGAAACTACCATGGCTAACATTGTTTATCTCCGAAACTACCATGGCTAAGATTGTTTATCTCTTAAACAACCATGGCTAACATTGTTTATCTCCGAAACTACCATGGCTAACATTGTTTATCTCTAAACTACCATGGCTAACATTGTTTATCCCCAAAACTACTATGGCTAACATTGTTTATCTCCGAAACTACAATGGCTAACATTGTTTATCTTCGAAACAACAATGGCTATCATTGTTTATGTCCGAAACAACCATGGCTAACATTGGTTATCTCCGAAACTACCATGGAAACATTGTGTATCTCCGAAACTACCATGGCGAACATTGTTTATCTCCGAAACTATAATGGCGACCATTGTTTATCTCTGAAACTGCCATGGCTAACATTGTTTATCTCCGTAACTACTATGGCTTACATTTTTTTTCTCCGAAATACCATGGCAAACATTGTTTGTCTCCGAAACTACCATGGCTTCTTTCGTTTATCCCCGAAACTACCATGGCCAACATTGTTTATCTCCCAAAGTACCAAGGCTAACATTGTTTATCTGCGAAACTACCATGGTTTACATTGTTTATCTCCGAAACTACCATGGATACTATTGTTTATCTCCGAAACTACCATGGCTAACATTGTTTATCTCCGAAACTACAATAGCTGACATTGTATATTTCCGAAACTACCATGACTAACATTGTTTATCTCCGAAGCTGCCAAGGCTAACATTGTTTACCTCCGAAACTACCATGGCTAACATTGTTCTTCCCCAAAATTACTATGGCTAACATTGTTTATCTCCGAAACTACCATGGCTAACATTGTTTATCTCCGAAACTACCATGGCTAACATTGGTTATCTCCAAAACTACCATTGCTTACATTGGTTATCTTCGAAACTACCATGGCTAACATTGTTTATCTCCGAAACTACCATGGCTTACATATGTTATCTCCAGAATACCATTGCTAACATTTTTTATCTCCGAAATAACCATGGCTAACATTGTTTACTTCCGAAACTACCATGGCTTACATTGTGTATCTAGGAAACTACCATGGCTAACTTTGTTTATCTTCGAAACTACCATGGCTAACATTGTTTATCTCCGAAACTACCATGGCTTATATTGTTTATCTTCGAAACTACCATGGCTAACATTGTTTATCTCCGAAACTACCATGGCAGACATTGTTTATCTCGGAAACTACAAGGGCTAACATTGTTTATCTCGGAAACTACCATGGCTTAGATTGTTTACCTCTTAGACTACCATTGCTAACATTGGTAATCTCCGAAACTACCATGGCTATTATTGTTTATCTGCGAAACTACCATGGTAACATTGTCTATCTCCGAAACAACCATGGCTAACATTGATTATCTCCGAAACAACCATGGCAAACATTGTTTATCTCCGAAACTACCATGGCTAACATTGGTTATCTCCGAAACTGCCATGGCTAACATTGGTTATCTCCGAAACAACCATGGCTAACATTGTTTATCTCCGAAACTACCATGGCTTACATTGTTTATCTTCGAAACTACGATGTCTTAGATTGTTTACCTCTTAGACTACCATTGCTAACATTGGTAATCTCCGAAACTACCATGGCTATTATTGTTTATCTCCGAAACTACTATGGCTAACATTGTTTATCTCCGAAACAACCATAACTAACATTGTTTATCTCCGAAACAACAATGGCTAACATTGTTTATCTCCGAAACTACCATGGCTGACATTGTTTATCTCGTAAACTTCCATGGCTAAAATTATTTTTCCCCAAACCTATTATGGCTAACACTGTTTATCTCCGAACCTTCCATTGCTAACATTGCTTATCTCCGAAACTACCATGGCTAAACTTGTTTATCTCTGAAACTACCATGGCTAACATTGTTTACTTCCGATACTACTATGGCTAACATTGTTTATCTCCGAAACTACTATGGCTAACATTGTTTATCTCCGAAACTACCATGGCTAACATTGTTTATCTTCGAAATTACCATGGCTAACATTGTTTATCTCGTAAACTACTATGGCTAACATTCTTTATCTCTGAAACTACCATGGCTTACATTGTTTATCTTCGAACCTATATGGCTAACATTGTTTATCTCCGAAACTGCCATGGCAGACATTGTTTATCTCGGAAACTACAATGGCTAACATTGTTTATCTCCGAAACTACCATGGCTAAGATTGTTTACCTCTAAGACTACCATTGCGTACATTGGTAATCTCCGAAACTACCATAGCTATTATTGTTTATCTCCGAAACTTCCATGGCTAACATTGTTTATCTCCGAGACAACCATGGCTAACATTGTTCATCTCCGAAACAACCATGCCTAACATTGTTTATCTTCCAAACTACCATGGCTGACATTGTTAATCTCGTTAACTACCATGGCTAACATTGTTTTTCCCCAAAACTACTATGGCTAACATTGTTTATATCCGAAACTACCATGGCTAACATTGTTTATCTCCGAAACTATCATGGCTAACATTGGTTATCTCCGAAACGACCATGGCTTACATTGTTTATCTCCGAAACTACCATGGCTAACATTGTTTATCTCCGAAACTACCATGGCTTAGATTGTTTATCTCGTAGACTACCATTGCTAACATTGGTTATGTCCGAAACTACCATGGCTACCATTTTTTATCTCCGAAACTAACATGGCTAACATTGTTTATCTCCGAAACAACCATGGCTAACATTGTTTATCTCCGAAACTACCATGGCTAACATTGTTTATCTCCGAAACTACCATGGCTCACATTGTTTTTCCCCAACCCTACTATGGCTAACATTGTTTATCTCCGAAAGTACCATGGTTTATATTGTTTATCTCCGAAACTACCATGGCTAACATTGTTTATCTCCGAAACTACCATAGCTAACATTGTTTATCTTTAAATTTACCATGGCTAACATGGTTTTTCTCCAAAACTACCATGGCTAACATTGTTTATCTCAGAAACTATCATGGCTGACATTGTTTATCTCCGAAAATACCATGGCTTAGATTGTTTATCTCCGAAACAACCATGGCTTAAATTGTTTATCTCCGAAACTACCATGACTTACATTGTTTATCTCCGAAACTACAATGGCTAACATTGTCTATCTCCGAAACTGCTATGGCTGACATTGTATATTTCCGAAACTACTATGGCTAACATTGTTTATCACTAAAATTACCATGGCTAAGATTGTTTATCTCTTAAACTACCATGGCTAACATTGTTTATCTCCGAAACTACCAATCCTAACATTGTTCATCTCCGAAACTACCATGGCTAACATTGTTTATCTCCGAAACTACCATAAATAACATTGTTTATCTCCGAAACAACCATGGCGTACATAGGTTATCTCCGAAACTGGAGTGGCTAAGATTGTTTATCTCTGAAACTACCATGGCTAACATTGTTTATCTCTGAAACTACCATGGCAAACATTGTTTATCTCCGAAACTACCATTGCTATGATTGGGTATTACTTAAACTATCGTAGCTAACATTGTTTATCTCCGAAACTACCATGGTTAACATTATTTTTTCCTGAAAACTACTATGGCTGACATTGTTTATCTCCGAAACTACCATGGCTAAGATTGTTTATCTCAGAAACTACAATGGCTAACATTGGTTATCTCCGAAACTACCCTTGCCAACATTGGTTATCTCGGAAACAACCATGGCTAACATTGTTTATCTCCGAAACTATTATGGCTTACATTGGTTATCTCCAGAATACCATTGCCAACATTTTTTATCTCCGAAACTACCATGTCTAAACTTGTTTATCTCTGAAACTACCATAGCTAACACTGTTTACTACTGAAACTACCATGGCTAAGATTGTTTATCTCCGAAATAACCATGGCTAACATTGTTTATCTCCGAAACTACCATGGCTAACATTGTTTATCTTCGAAACTACCATGGCTAACATTGTTTATTAGCGAAACTACCATGGCTAACATTGTTTATCTCCGAAACTACCATGTCTTACATGGTTTATCTTCGAAACTACCATGGCTTACATTGTTTATCTCCGAAACTGCCATAGCAGACATTGTTTATCTCCGAAACTACCATGGCTAACATTGTTTATCTCCAAAACTACCATGGCTTTGATTGTTTACCTCTTAGACTACCATTGCTTACATTGGTAATCTCCGAAACTACCATGGCTATTATTGTTTATCTCCCAAACTACCATGGCTAACATTGTTCATATCCGAAACAACCATGGCTAACATTGTTTATCTCCGAAACAACCATGGCTAACATTGTTTATCTCGGAAACTACCATGGCTGACATTGTTTATCTTGTAAACTACCATGGCTAACATTGTTTATCTCCGAAACAACCATGGCTAACATTGTTTATCGCCGAAACTACCATGGCGGACATTGTTTATCTCGTAAACGTCCATGGCTAACATTGTTTTTTCCCAAAACTACTATAGTTAACATTGTTTACTTCCGAAACTACAATGGCTAACATTGTTTATCTCCGAAACTACCATGGCTACATTGTTTATCTCCGAAACTACCATGGCTAACATTGTTAATCTCCGAAACTAACATGGCTAACATTGTTTATTTCCGAAACTACCATGGCTTACATTGGTTATCTCCGAAACTACCATGGCTAACATTGGTTATCTCCGAAACTACCATGGCTTAGATTGTTTATCTCTTAGACTACCATTACTAACATTGGTTATCTCCGAAACTACCATGGCTACCATTGTTTATCTCCGAAACTACCATGGCTAACATTGTTTATCTCGTAAACTACCATGGCTAACATTGTTTTTCCCCAAAACTACTATGGCTAACATTGTTGATTCTCGAAACTACCATGGCTAACATTGGTTATCTCCGAAACTACCATTGCAAACATTGGTTATCTCCGAAACTACCATGGCTAACATTGTTTATCTCCGAAACTACCATGGCTTACATTGCTTATCTCCGAAATACCATTGCTAACATTCTTTATCTCCGAAACTACCATGGCTAACATTGTTTATCTCCAAAACAACCATGGCTAACATTGGTAATCTCCGAAACTACAATGGCTTACATTGTTTATCTCCGAAACTACCATGGCTTACATTGTTTATCTCCTAAACTAAAATGGCTAACATTGGTAATCTCCGAAACTACTATGGCTTACATTGTTTATCTTCGAAACTTCCATGGCTAACATTGTTTATCTCCGAAACTACCATGGCTAACATTGTTTATCTCCGAAACTACTATGGCTAATATTGTTTATCTCTGAAACTACCATGGCTTACATTGTTTATCCCCGAAACTACCATGGCTTACATTGTTTATCTCCGAAACTACAATGGCTTACATTGTTTATCTCCGAAACTACCATGGCTAACATTATTTATCTCCGAAACTACAATGGCTAATATTGTTTATCTACGAAACTACCATGGCTAATTTCGTTTATCTCCGAAACTACCATGGCTAACATTGTTTATCTCCGAAACTACCAGTGGTAACATTTGTTATATCCGAAACTACCATGGTTTACATTGTTTATCTCCGAAACTACCATTGCATACATTGTTTATCTCCGAAACTACCATGGCTAAGATTGTTTATCTCTTAAACTACCATGGCTAACATTGTTTATCTCGGAAACTACAATGGCTAACATTAGTTATCTCCGAAACTACCATTGCTTACATTGTTTATCTCCGAAACTACCATGGCTAACATTGTTTGTCTCCGAAACTACCATGGCTAACAATTTGTTTCTCCGAAACTACCATGGTTGACAATGTATATCTCCGAAACTACCATGGCTTACATTGTTTATCTCCGAAACTACCATGGCTAACATTGTTTATCTCTTAAACTACCATAGCTAAGGTTGTTTATCTCCGAAACTACCATGGCATACATGGTTTATCTCCAAAACTACCATGGCTTACATTGGTTATCTCCGAAACTACCATTGCTAACATTGTTTATCTCCGAAACTACCATGGCTAACATTGTTTATCTCCGAAACTACCATGGCTAACATTGTTTATCTCCGAAACTACCAGGGCTAACATTGTTTATCTCCGAAACTAACATGGCTAACATGTGTTATCTCCGAAACTACCATAGTTTACAATTTTGATCTCCGAAACTTCTATGGCTTACATTTTTTATCTCCGAAAGTACCATGGCATACATTGTTTATCTCCGAAACTACCATGGCTAACATTGTTTATCTCCGAAACTACCGTGGTTAACAGAGGTTATCTCCGAAACTGCCGTGGCTAAGATTGTTTATCTCTTAAACTACTATGACTAACATTGTTTATCTCCGAAACTACCATGGCTAACATTGGTTATCTCCGAAACTACCATGGTTGACAATGTATATCTCCGAAACTACCATGGCTTACATTGTTTATCTCCGAAACTACCATGGCTAACATTGTTTATCTCTTAAACTACCATAGCTAAGGTTGTTTATCTCCGAAACTACCATGGCATACATGGTTTATCTCCAAAACTACCATGGCTTACATTGGTTATCTCCGAAACTACCATTGCTAACATTGTTTATCTCCGAAACTACCATGGCTAACATTGTTTATCTCCGAAACTACCATGGCTAACATTGTTTATCTCCGAAACTACCAGGGCTAACATTGTTTATCTCCGAAACTAACATGGCTAACATGTGTTATCTCCGAAACTACCATAGTTTACAATTTTGATCTCCGAAACTTCTATGGCTTACATTTTTTATCTCCGAAAGTACCATGGCATACATTGTTTATCTCCGAAACTACCATGGCTAACATTGTTTATCTCCGAAACTACCGTGGTTAACAGAGGTTATCTCCGAAACTGCCGTGGCTAAGATTGTTTATCTCTTAAACTACTATGACTAACATTGTTTATCTACGAAACTACCATGGCTAACATTGGTTATCTCCGAAACTACCATGGCTAACATTGGTTATCTCCGAAACTACCATTGCTAACATTGTTCATATCCGAAACTACCATGGCTAACATGGTTTATCTCGGAAACTACCATGGCTTACATTGTTGATCTCCGAAACTACCATGGCCAACATTGTTTATCTCCGAAACTTCCATGGCTAATATTGTTTATCTCCGAAACTACCATAGCTAACATTGTTTATCTCCGAAACTACCATGGCTAACATTGCTTATCTCCGAAACTACCATGGCTAACATTGTTTATCTCCGAAACTACCATAGCTAACATTGTTCGCTCTAAGGGCAGATTACTCTTCCTTCTACGGTGCAAAAGAAATAACTGAGTATTATTATTTTTGTATGTTCTTTATTTTAGGCCGCGCTTTAACTTAACGTTTAAGTCTTTAACTTGGGGGAACTTGAAAGTCTTTCGTTTTACCAACTCATATGAGGTCTTTCATTATTCTCGTTAGCATTTGTCTGCATGGGTGATGATGGAGGTGGCAGTTCGAATGTGTCCATCAACAGGTTTGGCCTGGTGTCAATAAAGTTGTCTCGTGTGTATCTGGGGCATATCTGTTTATTTATGGTTTTGTTTTTTGTGTTCAGGTTAAGTATCATAAAATAGTCATACATAAACCATTATTAAAATTTTTTAAAAATATGATATATATTATCATTTATCACTGAAGAAAATGAAAATGTATTTATGTTATTATTTTACTGCTGGATAAACGGTCTATTGGGAAATATATTTCTTATTCGGCGATTATGTTAGCAGCAAGAGGACTTATGACTGAAAGAGTGATATAAACTCCCTTTATGACATTAGTAATACAAACATAAACAAAATGAAGATGTATTTTGATGTTATTATTTTACTGCTGAATCCATTGGGAAATATGCTTCTTGTTCGGTTATAGTAGCCGAAGAAAACGAAGATACTAACGATAGGTTAATATCTAAAAACATAGAATGAAGAATTTTACATAAATTTGTTGCATCAGCAAATTAAACAAGCCGAATCAGCTGTTTCTGATTCAAATATACTTTCAAAGATGTTAGTATATTGTTAAAACTTTGACTAGTGGTTGCTATTTTAATTTGGGTCAGGCCAGAATCTTCCACTCTATAATAAAGAGCAATGTTTATTTATTTGTATATAAATAAATTAAAATCCGTCCCATCACACAAAAGTTATAGAGTAAAAAATTAGCCTTTCCTAGCTTCGGACGAATCTATTTCAAGGGTAAGAGGAAG
>OY744518.1:82234907-82254907 GCA_963556195.1 Sepiola atlantica
GGTGTGTCCATTTTCTCATGGATGGCTCTGCTCTTGAGGATAAATCGACTCTGAAACTTTCTTTCTCTCTCATCAAATCTTTCTTGGAGTTCATACATTAGATCCATTGCTCTTTCTTCTTCTCGTAAAGTCAGTTCTGTCTATCGTTCCAAACACTTTCTCACACTTGAAGCTATTCTCTATCTCTACAAATATACTATCAGACCATTTATGGAGTACTGTTGTCATATTTGGGCTGGTGAATCTCTGTCCGATTTGAGGGTTTTTGCTATGGTGTAGAAAAGTATCTGCAATTTGATTGGCTGTACCCTTTCTTCTTCTCTACACCCTCTCTCTCACAGATGTTATGTAGCTAGTCTCAGTCTTTTCTATAAATACTCTCATGACATGTGCTCTTCTGAATTATGTGATCTATTCCTCGCTTCTTTTATTCAAGCTCGTTTGACTCGTTAATCTAGTGGTCTCCATCAATTCGCTTTTTTTGAATGATCATTGTAATACAGTAGCTTTGTAATACAGTAGCTTATGTCCAAAGAACCACAAGCTTGTGGAACTCTCTTCCTGCTGACTGTTTTCCCCTTACCTATAACCTTGCACTTTTCAAGACTAAGGCGAATAGGCATCTTCTGTCTGCGATAATCATGTATTTTTTTAGCTTATTACATCAAGTGGCTTCATGCCTTGTCTCGAACAATTTCCATAAAAAAGAGCTCTAGCCATACACTATTGAACTATTACTTAAACATTTATCTAAACGAAATGTATTTATAATATATATATATATATATATATATATATATATATATATATATATATATATATATATATATATATGTAAGATAATGAAGAGTGGCAAAAATGAATCGTGGACGAGTCCATTGCAAGCGAGACTTGAAAGGCGGCCGTTTCAGAAACGCGAAGAGCCGGAGCGCTTGGTGATCGGACTATCGAAGTACCGGAAGAATGGGAGTTTACCGATGTTTATGGCACCGATGAAGCTTTATTGGCTATGGTACCCAAGCCCGTCTTGCTGTTAGGCTTTCGAGTCAGCTGACTAAAAATGCGACTGATAAGCAAGTTGGTACAATGTAGGAATCCCCTGACTTGTATTTCATCAAACAGACAATTGGAAGTGCTTGTGAAACAATTGCTTCAGTTGACGCTCGGATAGACAATGCAGAGCAAATTGCTTTCCAATCGGATATATGAACGAGTTTCTAGCGGAAACCAAGTCTGTGACCTCAGCCAGAAAATGACTTTCATGAGACAAAAGTATGTCAAAAGATTTTTATATGTGTATGCGTAGCCGGCGTAAACCATCCGGTGATGGGAAATAAAGAAACCTAAAGTGTTTCCATATACGTCATGTTCTTTGTCATTCTTGTTGGATCTTACCGGGTACCCCGAAAGAACGGGTAATGCAACATATTGAGAAAATATTATATATATATATATATATATATATATATATATATATATATATATATATATATATATATATATATATTATTTGAACAGTGGTTTGTGTTATAAAATGATCTTCATTGAAACATGTATGTGATTCTTAACTCACCAAGAGAATTCCATCCCGCTTCTAACGAGCTCTCAACCACTATCGGACGATCATTTTTAATCAAGATATTGAATTTATTCCCATATTTGGCATTCTGGGCGCAATGTGGGCCGCCCCTCCCCCATTTTTTAGGAGCCCCGCCTTTTATAACTGCCCCGCCGGCCCTGATATATATTTATATATGTGGAGGTGTGGCAACAGGCACTCCTGCACTGATGAGGGTAAAAAAACCGAAACGTACAAAAACACTTAAATATTTAAAAGCATTTTATAGTTAATGCCCCTTTAAGATTAATAGTCTAAATAGTAGAGCCCTGTTTGGAATTACAAGATTGTTGTCATCCTGCGATTATGCAAAGTTCCGCTCGAGCGTCGAACACTCTCGACAACAGTGACGCTTGCCCTCGCCTCTCGGGTAAGTGTACGTTAATTTCAATTACTGCCTGTGGCGATTTCTCACGGCCGCGTCGGCATTGCCGTTAAGCTTGTGATTCTCGTCTGAATCTACTAACTGCGTTAGATCCCATGCGACCACTTGCAACCGCCACCCATGCACTGATGAGGATAAAAAAACGAAACGATATCGTCTGTAGGTACAAAAACACTTTAATATTTAAAAATATTTTACAGTATATATATATATATATATATATATATATAAACCGCACGTGCGTGGTCCCCCTCTGTATGTGACTCGGTGTGGCGAGTGTAAAAGGCGATAAATTTGGGCAATTTAGGGCATTTTTAACTTCCCTTTGACCCCCTGGGGGCGCGAACCAGAATTTTTCTGAGGTCAAGAATGCTCTTTTTATATCCAGAACAATTGCCTCTACATTTTGGCCAAGTTTCAGAAAAAATTGAATCGATGGATCAAACGTTATGGGAGAAAAGGGTCATCTTTTGCCATTTGGGGGGCTTTTGACTCCCTGGGGGGCGCGAACCAGATTGTTTCTAAGGTCAGCAATACTTATTTACTATTAGGAACAACTGCCTCCACATTTTGGCCATGTTTCAGAGAAATTGAATGGAGCAAAAAATGTCATTTTTTTGCCATTTCGGGGTCTTTAGACCCTCTGGGGGGGTGGGCTAACCAGATTTTTTTTCAAAAATCGGAGAATGTCACTTTCTAACCTGACCAAAGTTACAACTTCATGCACAATTTCAGAGAAATGCAATGGATGGTTGCGGAGAAAAATCCGAACGGACGGACATGCCTCAAAGCATAAGTCCCCCGATTATATAAATCGGGGGAGAAATAAAGTATATAGATAATCCGACAGAATATATAGGCAACAAAAATTTAAATAAGAAAAGAAGCAAAAAGACAAAAAGATTAACACAGATTGAACATTCCGCCATAAGTAGGAATGTCATCATTAACAGAATTAATATTCATACATTGTTCCATGGTTTGAGTGAGGGATTCAAAATGCAAGGTATCAGGGTAGGAGAGAGTTTTAGGGTTGGAAATGGTTGGAGCAGCTGTATTCAAAAATTCATAATGATCGGTTAATTAGGTTCAGAGTGAATCATTTACATACAAATATATAAACATACTTACCGTTATATAGATAGATATAATATATATATAGCAAATACTGACCCAACGGGTCATTGGTGAAATAGTATATATGTAAAAAGTTTATAGAAAATGTTTGCTATTCGAAATTTGTAGTTTCTCACCACTGGTTCGATTCTGTTGATGACTAATATATGGAAGAACAATATTTTTTAATGTTTATAAGTGGCCCCTACCCCACACTAAGGCTAACTCTTCTTCTTCGTGGTAGGGCCGGTGACAATGTGGTACTTTCAGAGCTACGCCGTCAAGACCTCTAGTTCCTGGCAGGGCTACGCATGGCGGATAATTTTGTCACCAACCGGTGTTTATGGCTGGAACCCAGCTAACATGACTCTGGTGAAAATCTAGTAGAAGTAAGCATCAGGATCCGTCGTACTCTAGTCGTCTCTGCGTCTATGTGTGGCAGGCACAAGTCAATGACGTGAAAGTTGTAACGTTGCTTCTGGACCATTCCTTTGCATGTTCTGGTCCAAACCTTCAGCAACTTTGCATACAATCTACCAGAGATCTACCCAGCTAACAGGGCTCTGGTGAAAATCTTGGAGTCGGCATCAACATCTTCGTCTTCTGGTCATCTCTGCCTCTGTATGTTGCAAGGAAAGATGTTCCAGGCGCTGTTAAAAAGTGGATGGAATACCTTCGTGAAAATTCAAATACTTCCGATTTTTGTGAAATTTTAACAATATATATTATATATCTATTAACAACTATTCTAAAGATGTCAGTTCATTTCGAGTATTTTAAAGAGTTTTAGAGTGCATAATATAAGACCAATCGCCATTTAAAAATTCAAATATATCCGATTTCCATTGAATTTGATCCATAGTCATTAGACACCATTTTAGCAAGATTCCCTGAATTTCCATTTCTTCTTAAGAACCCTTAAACTTAATGATTACATTTTCTAGAATTAAAATCAAGTAATTTATTTTGATCAAAATTAGAATAAGGATTCAAGACATAAAACTTAGTATCGTCATATGTTGATTTTAATCTTCGTAACGGAACATAAAAGTGGTGCAAAACTGTTCTCTTTTTAATTTTACCTGTCCTGGGACGAGTATTTTTCTACTTCTTAATAGTTGCACAAGATAAATATTTGGGAATACTTAAGGCCTCCTTTCATTTCTTTTATGAGTCATCACATATCAAGACTAATAGCCACTTTAGGATAAGAGTAAACTCGATGGATTGTCAGTTGAATGATGAAGAATATTATGGGATGGATGAAAATGATGAATCGAACGAATAACATTGTATAGCTTATGAGGACTATTTATGACAAGTCGAGAGACAATAGATACTCTCTGTAATGATGTCCTGCAAGGGAAATATATAGTGAAGCATGGGTTGCGCAACCGCTAACCGCAACTATCCTAAAACGGCATTGCTTGAGATCAGTGACAAGACGTTCAAGATTACCGGAAACAATGCTTTTCTTCTTCCGTTAAAATGGCGATTATTCGTTATTTATAATCACAACTTATTTTCACCTTTTTTTACAGACCAATTTTTTTCTGTGTGCAATTACCGATCTTTTCGCCTGAGAATTCCGTTGTTTTGGGGGGAAAAAATCAAATATTTTATATTTTAAAGGAAGGGGGCGGGGCAGTTTCCTATAAAAATTTAACGTAAATTCATCACTAACTTTATAGCCATTACGAATTTGACTATTTTTGATTATCCAAACTAGGGAGTCTGGTGTTATTTTTTTTTTAGTTTTCCTTCTCCTAGACTAGTTGCACAACCAAATTCATCACTCACTTTATGGGCATTACGAATTTGACTATTTTTGATTATCCAAACTAGGGAGTCTGGTGTTATTTTTTTTTTAGTTTTCCTTCTCCTAGACTAGTTGCACAACCAAATTCATCACTCACTTTATGGGCATTACGAATTTGACTATTTTTGATTATCCAAACTAGGGAGTCTGGTGTTATTTTTTTTTTAGTTTTCCTTCTCCTAGACTAGTTGCACAACCAAATTCATCACTCACTTTATGGGCATTACGAATTTGACTATTTTTGATTATCCAAACTAGGGAGTCTGGTGTTATTTTTTTTTTAGTTTTCCTTCTCCTAGACTAGTTGCACAACCAAATTCATCACTCACTTTATGGGCATTACGAATTTGACTATTTTTGATTATCCAAACTAGGGAGTCTGGTGTTATTTTTTTTTTAGTTTTCCTTCTCCTAGACTAGTTGCACAACCAAATTCATCACTCACTTTATGGGCATTACGAATTTGACTATTTTTGATTATCCAAACTAGGGAGTCTGGTGTTATTTTTTTTTTAGTTTTCCTTCTCCTAGACTAGTTGCACAACCAAATTCATCACTCACTTTATGGGCATTACGAATTTGACTATTTTTGATTATCCAAACTAGGGAGTCTGGTGTTATTTTTTTTTAGTTTTCCTTCTCATAGACTAGTTGCACAACCAAATTTTCACTGTTTAGTCTACTCTACTATTTGATTTATGTCTATGGAAGGATATATGGATTCATGATTCATACCTTTCCGAAGGTTATTAGTGAAATTGATGCAGTACCCTAAACAGAATTTGAACTCGGTACTTCGAGCCGAAGAACTGCGCCTGTAATCACTATACCACGCCACTTGACCAAATAGAAAAAAGAAAGAGTAACCATGTAATAATTAAAGAGAAGTAAATAAAGAATGTAAAAAAAGAAGAAAATTCACAAACGAACGAAAAAACTCGGGAATCTTTATGTCGAACTCGGGAATCTGTACGGAATTTCGAACGGAACTCTTTAAAAAAAATTAAGAATATTTTTTTAAAAATAGAGATGAGAACGAAAACTTACCAGCTTCAAAGCGTATTAAATGTTTCGCGTGTCGGGTGACCGGTTCTCTGATTACAGATTTTTAAAGTGGGAACTAATTGGCATGTGTGAGTAACTAATTGGCATGTGTGAGTAACTAATTGGAATGTGTGAGTGACTAATTTGCATGTACAGAGGCGGTGTTATTACAGTGCTGTATTGATTTACTTCTCTCCAGGAGTTAGGAACAAGGACAGTTTTTATCCTACTCCCACAAGTAAGATGTGACCCAAGGTCGGGTCGGGAAAGTGGGGTTTGAAAAGCCAGCGCCCGAGAAAGTGAGCACTCTGGCCATTTAAAAATTGCCTGGGTAGCCCCGTCGGCATTCCCCGGTAGGGGCGCCTCAGACAGTAAGCAATAAACTTACTCCTCCCCAAAGAGGGGAGGCAAAGCCTGGGAGGGTGGACCTCCTAGAACTGCACAGGACAGACCCATAGACTGGCGTAAATCAAGTCCCGAAGGCCAAGAAAATACCAGTCTATGGGGTGTAGTATCCATCGGAACAGATACTACACTTTTTTTATTTATCTACCTCCCACAAGGTAAGATGTGACACAAGGTCGGGAAAGTGGGATTAGAAAAACCACCACTCGAGAAGTTGAGCACTCTGGTCATTAAAAATTGCCTGGGCAGCCCCGTCGGCATTCCCCGGTAGGGGCGCCTCAGGCAGTAAGCAATAAACTTACTCCTCCTCAAAGAGGGAAGGCAAAGCCTGGGAGGGTGGACCTCCTAGAACTGCACAGGACAGTACCTCAGACCGGCGGAATCAAGGCCCGAAGGCCAAGACAATACCGGTCTACAGGGTGAACATCCATCGGAACAGATACTACACTTTGATCTTAGCCAAAAGGCAGTGCTGTATGACCAGGAGTTCCATCTGAAGTGTCGACTGTCATTTTGACCCCATTACGGCTACAGGAGATTTAAATAAATCTTTGTTTACAAAAACTCGGATAAAAAATGAAAATAAAGAGAATATAATTTTAATAACAAATGGAATACTAAACAGTAAAGAATGACAAACAAAAAATTAAAAAGTAAAAGAAAGAATGAATAAATTTAAAATACTTAATAATTCATTCGTTCATGGTTGGGCATCACATTTCTTGCGTTAAGCTACTTTCCCGGGTTACGCCGGCGCACAGGTCAGTTAGTTTATTAAATAAAGTCATTATTGTGCATGTGAGTGTGTCCAATTAAAAGTCAGAAATTACTCAAGATACATTCACAGACATTATACCATCAGCATCAATGTGACCCCGTTCTTTATATGGTAACAAAAAAAAGGTAGTTAATATTAATTTTCTTGGGGGTCATCAAGGACCAAATTAGTCGCACGTGGCGGGATTGTTTTATTATTATTATTAATAGATGTTTCAAAAACAATATTAAAATGAGGTCAAACAGCATTCAGTCAGCTATCTTCTTTCTTTTTTTTTCTTATATTTAACTAAATAATACCAGTCACATGACAGGTAAAATTAATGAAAACAGTTTTGCACCATTTTTATGTCTCCATATGTAGATTATAATTAAGAGATAACCATACTAAACCTTATGTCTAGAAGCATAATTCTAATTTTAATCAAAATCAATTAAATGATTTTGATTCTAGAAAATGTCTAAATCTAAGGTTAAAGCTTAAGAGGTCTCAATAAAAAATTGAAATTCAGGGAAACTTGCTTCAGTATTTTCTAATGAATATTAATCAAATTCATTGCAAATCTGATATATTTGAATTTTCAAATGTGAGGTGGTGCCCATATTATGCCCCTAAAGTTATTTCAAATGCTCCAAAGAAACTGAAATGTACGGAATATTTATTATTTGATGTGTTATATCTATTGTTTTGATTTCACAAAAATCGGAGGTATCTGAATTTTCACAAAGGGCTTCAACCGCCCTTTTATCCCTCTTGCATAAAATTAAATTAAAGTAAATATAGCCTACATTTGAACCCCTTACGTTTATAATTGGATAATTACTTTGGGTATGAATCAAAAGATATAAATATATATCTAACTTAATAAAGATAGAGAGAAGAAGAAGAAGAAGAAGAATAAGAAGAAGAAGAAACGAAAAAAAGAAAAAGAAGAAGAAGAAAAAAAAGAAGAAGAAGAAGAAGAAGAAGAAGAAGAAGAAGAAGAAGAAGAAGAAGAAGAAGAAGAAGAAGAAGAAGAAGAAAGAAAAAACGAAAAAGAAGAAGAAGAAGAAGAAGAAGGAGGAGGAGGAGGGAAGGAAAAAGAAGAAGAAGAAAAAGAAGAAGAAACGAAAAAGAAGAAGAAGAAGAAGAAGAAGGAGGAGGAGAAGAAGAAGAAAAAGAAAAAGAAGGAGGAGAAGAAGAAAAAAGAAGAACAAAAAAGAAGAAGAAGAACAAAAAAGAAAAAGAAGAAGAAAAAAAGAAAAAGAAACGAAAAAGAAGAAAAAAAAAGATGAAGAAGAAGAAAAAGAAGAGAAAAAAGAAAAAACGAAGAAGAAGAAAAAGAAACGAAAAAGAAGAAGAAGAAATCAATCACATTGGTAGCAGTTGTATTTCATTCAGAGCGAATATCTCCCTCTGAAAACCTAATGATATCTGTAAAATAAAACCAGTATTCCTTTTCATAAGTGTGTTGTCTTTCAATAACCATATTTTATTTCAGCACACCATGGAGCCAGCAATAATAAGATACGATTGTTTATGTACTAACGAGTTACCGCTAATCAAGGCCCAATGGCCACTCAAGGATAAGGGTTAATGAGTTTGTCAGGTGGATGGTGATACAATATCATGAAGATTCGTAACGATGATTAAAACTGGTCAAATTATGCCCAGTTTTAACCATCGTTACCGATCTTAGATTATTTAAGAGGACGGCTCAACAAAGATTTGTTAAAACTGGACATGAAAACGACCATGTTGTAGTCAGTTGGGAAGTAGCCACGTTGTATTGTGTTCCACGGACGGGTAGTTTTGGGAAATAAACTTTGCTCATGGTGGGTCCGTTTAGTTTTAGGTGCACAGAGGGACGAAAGGAAAAATATTTATAGTGGTTGTAGTGAGACGAGTTTTTGTTGTGAATGTTTTACCAAGAGGGGCCCATAGATTGAAGCTCAGTCGAGCACCTAAATGAAAATAACGATAGAGTAGAGAAAGACTAGCAACGTCTATTCTGTGAGAAAGAGGTTGTAGGGAAGAGAAGAGGACATCCCCCACTAGATTTCGAAGTTCCTTTTGTACTCTGTCAAGGCAGGAAAGGATGCTCTGAGCGACACCTCCCCGATGTGGCAATAGTACCTCTCCATCTTATGACGTAGTTGGCTCTTATACAGATAGAGGATTGCGTCCGGCGTGAGATACCTTCTGGTGCGGTAGAAAAAGTTATCTTATCGAATTTTCAAAGTCAGACCCAAATAGCAATCCATCTGACATACCGATACTTGATTCAGACTAGCCTATTTTTCCGTTTTTTTCCTTCCACTATGTTATCGGCACAAGTATATGTTATTTTGCTTAAGTTGTTTTTCTGAAGATACTTATTCCAGCGAGGAAAACTGTTAGAATGGAGACATTTTTCCTTACTCACCTAAACAGATTAAAGGGAAGTTATTATGTGCGGCTACACTGTGTTCTTTCCCTTGAGTTCTTCAAAAATAAATATATATATTAATTATATTATGCGACTTCAAGCATGTGTGTGTATGTGTGTATGTGTGTTTCTCGCCTCCGCGTTAATTACACATTCTTATTTGTTCTTTACAAGAGAGATCTGAGCGGCACGTCAACAAGACAGAAAGAAAGAAAGAAAGAATGAAAAAAAGAATAAATAAAAGAATGAAAAAAAATAATAAAATAATGAATGAATGAAAGAAAAGAGGATGAAAGAAACAAAGGATGAAAGAAAACATGAAAGAAAGAATGGATGAAAGAATGAAAAAAAGAGTAAAAGAAACATGAAAGAAAGAAGAAATGAGAGAGAGAATGAATGAAAGAAAGGATGAAAGCATCTAAGAAAAAATGAAAAAAGAAAAGAAAAGAAACATGAAAGAAAAAGAAATGTAAGACAGAAGAATGAAAGAAACAATGAAAAAAAATTAGGAAAAGGTTGTAAAAGGAATGAAAGGATTAACAGGAAATAATTAAAACATCAAGGAAAAGGGAAACAACAAAAGAGTAACTTTGTAAAAACTTTATACGAAATAAAGTGAGAATTTAAATAAAAACAAGAATAAATATTGAAAAATGAACGAGAAAATTTATTTTTCTTTCAGATCAAAAAATCCGAAAGAAAAGAAAATAAAAGAAAAAAGAAAACCATTAGGAAAACAAAAAAAAATATAAAGAAAAATCTTTGAAACTTAAACGAGAAATACAAACAAGGGTTTAAAAAAGTGAGAAACGTTAAGAGAATACTTTTTTTAAATAATGAATAATTGAATTTATTTTTTAAATATATATATAGGAAAGTAGGAAAGTAGGAATGAAAGAATTTAAAATAAGAAAGAAAATACTGGAAAAAAATCGAAGTAAATCGAAAAAAGAACGAAAGAAAATTCAAAAAGACGAAAAAAAAACCAGAAAAAATTCAAAAATAAGAAAAAAGAAAAAGAGACAATAACAAAAGAAAATACAAGAAAAAAAATTTAAAAAGAAAAGAAAAAACGAAAGAAAATTCAAAAATAAGACAAAAGAAAGAGAGAAAATTCAAAAATAAGAAAAAAGAGAGAAAATTCAAAAAGACGAAAAAAGAACGAGAGAAAATTCAAAAAGAAAAAAGAAAGAGAAAATTCAAAAATAAGAAAAAAGAGAGAAAATTCAAAAAGAAGAAAAGAGAAAGAGAGAAAATTCAAAAATAAAACAGAAAAAGAGAAAATTCAAAAATAAAAAAGAAAGAAAGAAAATTCAAAAATAACAAAAAAGAAAGAGAGACAATACCAAAAGAAAGTACAAACAATAAATTAAAGAAAAGAAAAAACGAAAGAAAATTCAAGAATAAGAAAAAAGAAAGAAAGAAAATACCAAAAGAAAATACTAAACCAAAAAGAAATAAAATACAAAATAAGAAAAACGAAAGAAAATGCAAACAAAAATTTATAAAGAAAAAGAAAGAAAAGAAAATATACTTACACAAAGTAAAAAGAAAGAAAAGAAAAAACTACGTAAAAATAAAGAGAGAAAATACGAAAAGCAGAAAAATACAAAACAAGATATAGAGAGAATACAAGAAAATAAGGAAAAAGAAAAGAAAGAAAATACAAAAACGATGAAAAGAAAATACGGAATAAAGAAAGAGAAAACATACAAAAGAAAATGCTAAATAATACGAAAAAAGAAAACACAAAAAAGAAAGAAAATACAACAAAAAAAGAAACAGAAAGAAAGAAGATAATAGACGGGACAGAAGGGAAGAGAAAAGGGAAAAAGGAATAAATTTGCATAATGAATTAGATAAAAAGAATAGTTTAGAATACTGAACAGAAACGAAAGAAAGAAAGAGAGGAAAGAAGATTAACTTTTGATGACGTAACGCAAAATAAAGCAACTATGTAAAATGAAAGAAAGAATGAAAAGGAGAAAATTTTAAAAAACTAATAGTAAAGACAAAAAAAAAATAAACAAACAAGAACAACAAAAAATTAAAAAACTTAATCTGAATGAATCACTGTAAAAAAGAAAAAAAAAGCATTTTTTCACCAACCCGACTTTGGCCGAACGTCTTACAAAAAAAAAAAAGGAGTGGGCTCCAATATTTAAATCAAATTAAATCACACATTCCAATAAGGAAACTGCAAAACAATATAAAAAGATAATTAAAAAAAGTACATATAAAAATAATGATTCAATTTAAAGTCGGGTGTCTATTTAACGGATATTATGATAGAATTTTGAGACAAAAAAAATATTTATTATGGGATATCGTACAATTGAAAAACTGAACAGACCAATGAGAAGCCACAAAGAGACCGTGACGTCATTTTTTGTTAACAGCAAGGTGATGGCGTTTAGCCCAAAAAGGTGCGGAGTTGTCTGCCCCTTCTCGCTCCTCCCTCCTTCTATCTCTCTACCCACACCACCCACTTGGCGCTTTTTCTTTTTATTTTAAAGCCCATTGAAGAAAGTAATTAAATTACTTAAACAGGAAGTCAGAAAAAGGTTAATGCATGTACACAACGGTAGACACATATAAACATATACATATATGTATATATTAACACATGAATACTTATGATATAACGAACACATTCTCTGTCTGTCTGTCTGTCTGTCTGTCCGTCCGTCGGTGAGAATTTTAATATAATACTCTTTCAACTTCTTTATATACTGTTACCAAAACACGCTCAGACACCAGACGGGTTTTGCAATTTACATAATTCATTTTTTTAAACTTCTAATAAATTCATATTTACAAATATACACTTATAACTGCTATTCTAAAATTTACAGAGGAAGGCCATCCCTACAAAATTGCAATGTCCGGTTGTGGTCACGCAGATTGTTCAGCAGGCCCGACTTATTTTTACAAGTTTGTACGACACGCATAGCACGCTCTCCGTCTGTAAAATTTGGTTCCAGTGACAAGCCGAAGCAAGATAACTGAGAGACGATGTAGAGCGTTGGTTTCCGTCTCCTATTGATTTACCTCACTAGGAGGTTAGGCACAAGGCCAGTTTTATCTTACTCCCACAAGTAAGATGTGACCCAAGGTCGGGTCGAGAAAGTGGGACTTGAAAAGCCAGCGCCCGAGAAGGTGAGCACTCTGGCTATTAAAAATTGCCTGGGCAGCCCCGTCGGCATTCCCCGGTAGGGACGCCACAGGCAGTAGCAATAAACTTACTCCTCCCCAAGAAGAGAGTCAAAGCCTGGGAGGGTGGACCTCCTAGAACTGTACAGGACTGACCCATAGACCGGCGTAAATCAAGCCCCGAAGACCAAGACAATACCAGTCTATGGGGTGCAGTATCCATCGGAACAGATACTACACTTTGATCTTGGCCATAAGGCCAAGAAGAAAAATCTACGGTTCCATATCGCTTGGGTACTATACCAGATATTTCTATGCCCCCGCTAATTAACATATGTAACATATATGTATATATTTACATACATGCATATATTAAAAAATAGAATTATACCCGTCCCAGGACAGGTAAAATGAAATCCTAGAACAGAGCAGTTTTGCACAAATGTTATGACCTTCTTACGAAGATTAAAATCAAGATATAATGATACTAAAATCATTATTCCAATTTCGATCAAAATCAATTACATATGATTTTTATTCAAGATTATGTCTCAAATGTAAGGCTTAAGTTTAATTAGTTTTAAGAAGAAATTGCATTCAGAGAATCTTGCTTGGTATTTATCTAGCATCCACAGCGGTAAGGTGTGACACAAGGTCGGGAAAGTGGGATTTGAAAGGCTAGCGCTCTAGAGAAAGAAGAGCGCTCTGACCGTCAATAAATGCATGGGCTATTAGCGATCAACTAACCCCTTCTCAAAGGGTGAGAAGGCAAATCCTATGAGGGTGGACATCCTAGAACTGCACAGCACTGATATATATATATATATATATATATATATATATATATATATATATATATATATATATATATATATATATATATATATATATATATATATATATGAGAAAGGAAGGATGAAGGTAACCCGACGTGATGGGAAATGAAAAAGGAAAAACCAAAAGGATGTTTTTTTATATATATTCATCAACGTTTCGTCTTTATTTGTAAGACTTCTTCAGAATTATAATATTAAGAAAAATGTCATGCAAGTACGTGAAAATATTGGGCTGACATGATGGGAAGAAGTAGTAGCCACTGCTGGGAGCAGTAGGACCGAGGTCCGGGCTTAGTGAAGTCAGTAGCATGGAATATATATACATATATATATATATATATATAAATTGATGGCAAATATAAACAGTATATATATATAATATAAACAGTATATATATATATATATTATATATAAACAGTATATATTATATATAAACAGTATATATATATATAAACAGTATATATATATATATATATATATATATATATATATATATATATATATATATATATATATATAAATATATATATAAATTGATGGCTAATACCTATTGTTAATATTTCTCAAAAATCGGAGGTCTCTGAATTTTCGCGAGAGTTTCCACTTCATTTTTACTTAATTTGCATAAAACTAAATACAACTAAATATAGCCTACATTCGGACACCTTACGCCTAACAGCTAGGTTCCAAAATTAATAAGGATCTGTTAATTAGTTTCAAAGTGAATCCTGTACATAACATTGTTCGTAATTTTACTCAACATAAAATATGCTTTATTCCAGTAAATCATGAGTTAACATTAGCTGATGCAATAATACGGAGTTATTAAATGTCAGAGTATGATGTAATACCTTTCACGTAATGCGAGCACCTGTGACGTAACGGATGAAAGTGTGAAGTGTGACGTGTAATCAGTTCTAGTGGGCGATGCCCTTTTCTCCACGCTACAGTGTCTTTATGACAGAAAGAAACATTGCTAGTCTTTCTCCACTCTATCGTTATTTTCATGGCAGGTGCTCGACTGAGCTTCATTCTATGCACCCTCTGTACAACATTTCCAACAAAAAACCTGTCTAACTACAACCACTGTCAATAAATTCCCTTTCTCCCTCTGTTTGCCTAGAACTAAACGGAACTGCCATGGGCAAAGTTGCTTTCCTTGAATTGATCGTTTGTAAAACACACAGTACCACGGGGCTGCTTCCCGGCTGACTATGACATTGCTATTTTAAAGTCCAGTGTAAACAAATTCTTGTTGAGCTGTCCTCTTAAAAAATCAATGTCTGACTCGTTACAATCATCGGTGTCTCACCGTCTACCTGTCCAACACAATAACCTTTATCCTCGAGTGGCCTTGAGCCTTGATAAGAAGTTACTTGTTTGCAAACAAAAAGTGACAGTCTTCTGGCGGTTTAAGGTTCGATCCTCAATACAGGTGATACTAAGAATACAATTATGAATTACTTAAGAATTATACCTGTTCATGGCTGACTAAAGGAGATCAAGCGAATGGATTAAATAAAGAGTTCCGTTCGAAATTCCGATCAGATTCCCGAGTTAGACATAAAAATTCAGGAGTTCGACAATATGCACCGGAAGAAAGTCGGAGGTTACATCGGTCGAAACATTGTGAGAATAACATTCAAGGTAAGAACAGTAGTCCAAATAATCCAAATAATATCACCTTATGCATCTGTCGTTTAGATTTTATAAATAAAAATATCTAAAAAAAATTATAAAAATATAAATGATAATAATTAAAAGCAAATAAAATAATAATCGTGATATAAATAGAATAATAGACTTATTATATGATTGTTTATTATACCTCCCTCCCTAAAAATAATAAATAAATAACAAATACATAATATATATTTTTTTTAATTAAGAGAATAAAAATCTTATTATATAGACTCACAGTTAATCCACGTATATAAAAAATAAAATAAATAATTTAATTTAAATAAATGTAACAAGAACCATTTCATCACTTAAATATAATAAATAACTTTTTTATTAAATTTTATTCCATTCGCTGCAGGACATCTTGATATTTACTGCGATATAACCATAAAACAACATTACCGGTCCACACGGATTTCAAGAGATTTGAAACACCTCCCATTTGATAAAGAGGTTTTTCCTCGAAATATATTATAGAACACGGTCACACACATTAGATCACTGTGTATAAGTTTTGACTAATCAAGTAAAATTTACTATTTAAAACATGGTGCCAGTCCATAACTCTGCCGATATGAAAAAAAATTAAGAAAAATCTTTAGTGTGTACGTACCCAAAACAAAATATTGTACACCAAAAATCACGTAAATTGATCAAGTCGTTTTTTTTAAGAAAAGGAAATCAAATTTTATGATTAAAAGACGAGCGTCGATTTATCGACGCCATGTTTGAAAGCTAAGGGAGATAACTCCAAAAATTCCATACGAACTCTTCAGAAATAGAGTTTAGAATCAGTCTTATACATAATAGCAATGCTTACGAATTCCTATTAATCACTAAAAATTATTTTTATTTGTAAAAAAAGACGACTTGATTATTTAACGTGATTTTTGGTGCACAGTATATTCTTTCCGTCACGCGTTTCGTACATCATAAAGATGTTCTTCTTTTTCGTGACAGCAAAGTTATGGACTTGCACCAAATTATTTTTAAATAATAATCACTTGTTTTTGTCTTCCTTCTCAACACCGACATATTTCTATTTCTTACAGTGTGAGTCTTTTGTACTCCTCTATATACATATTACACGTAATGCTTCAAGCAAACAAGTCATAAGATTTTTTTAAATTAAATATCTAATTAGTGAATAAACAAAATAATCACAAGTCAATTACAATAAATATAACATTTACAACCCTATTGATTTTTATTGCGCAAATGTTTTGGCCTTTGACTTGCTGATAATTATAATTTTCTGCGATCCTTAGGAGATAGCAATCTCAGTCAATATATATATATATATATATATATATATATATATATATATATATATATATATATACAAACGAGACGGAGAGTAACCTGAGATAAAGTAATATAAAAACTTGAGTAAAGAGTATACACCCGAAATATTGTGATATACACATAAAAAATTCTTGTGATGGAGGAGGAATCTGGAAGCAAGTAAGATTTAGTTTTAAAAGTAACCTTGTCATTCAGCATTCAGTTTTTATTTCATACAGCATAATCACCTCGACACACTGGGTCTCGTTAGATTACCAAAGTTAAGCAACGTTGAGCCTGGTCAGTGCCAGATGCGTAACTTTTGTGGAATACCAGGTGCTGTATGTAGTAGGATGTCGACGCTTTCCTGGAAGAACTGAAAAAAACTAATTTCGCCATCTCTTCCGACCGGAATATACATGCGACTGGCGGCCATTGTGAATTTAATATTCCCTAGTAACTTCCCCTTTTGAGGTAGCCGGTTCAACCCGCCTAAGGCGAATGCTGCTTCGTAAGTTAGCATTGAGTTTTCCTTCTTACAATCCGCATTGTTATTAGTCTTTTATAAATTATCTATATATTTTTGAGTTTTTAGTAAAAAGGAGTAAATTATAAAGGTATTTTTTTAATGGTTTAACAATTGTTGTGTTCTGTATTTCCAATGTAATTTGTTGTTGTTCATACATGTAAAATTAATAGAAAAATATTTTCTCCTATGTGACTCGTTGCTTCCTGTTTGGTAGTCGGGTCTCTGTTGATTAAACCAACGTACGTTTCCAGCGTTTCATTCATTACATAAACTCTGGAGCTGACGAACCAAGATCCCGTTGAAGACTAGACTCCGTCTCTATAACGCGTACTGCTTGTCCATCATGCTACACAATAGCAACAGCTGGGCAATAACAAAAGCCATGCTTGACAAGCTGGATGCGTGCCACCGCAGACACCTCCGTTCCATCACAGGTCACTGCTGGCCGAAAAAACTTATCAGCAACAAGGCACTATACGAGCTGTGCAACGAAAAACCCCTCTCCACAAAGGTCGCTGAACAAGGATGGTCTATGTTAGGCCATGTCCTACGAATGAACCCTGACACTCCCGCACAGAGGGCACTAGACTGCCGTTAGTGGCTCGCAAGCCTACCAACCGCGACTAGGAAGGCACTGCACAAATCTGCTGTCTTTCATATGGTATAAGCATTTCGGGCTACTGACTTTAACCGACCATTTTAGGCGCGGTTTTTGTAGTGATACGGCTAAAACATACTGGAAAATACGTGATACAGATAATATTTGGAACATCCTGGTACAAAGATCTTGCTTGTTAGATGCCCGGCCCTTTTTGTTTAAATGAGATATTGTTCGGTATTGTCCGAAGTGGTAAACCCTTCCAGCAATTACTGTAACATGTCCCGTGTTCTCCATCGGTCCTCAAATCGAAAAGATGTTGCAACAGAAATGAAGTAATCGAAAACAAGAAATAAATTTATTCGTGGAAACGCATCGAGCCTGCTCGTAGCCTGCCATGCCAGTCGGATAGCTGATTATACTTGTTGATCCTTGCATGTTAATTTCCAAATGAGACATTTTATTTATTAATTATTATTTCCCTCTCCATTTTCCTTCTCATTTTTTATTAGCTAAGTATTATTTAATATTTGTTGTTACATTCCCCAAATGTTATTGATGTTTAACTTTTTCCCTTTCATATATATTTTTAATTTGTAATATATTTCAATTTCTGTTCAATACATTTTTATTACTAAGAAACTTCTTTTTTTAATTTATATAGCTTACAATTTATTGCAAGTCGAATTTGGACATTCCCTGATTTCACGATTGCCTTACAGATGCATTCAACTCCCCAATCCCAGCTGAGGAGCAAAGGGTGGAACGTCTGCTTACTTCAATCATCAAGTCCGTTCTGATATTTTTCGCGATTTTCTGTCGATCGATGACGTAACTCTACAATTGTTTTAATACAGTTGTTCAGTCGGCATGCTTCTAAATAAAAACAATACAATGTTTAGAATTTAAATTTTAGTCTCAACCTTGCAATTATCAAAACAATCATAGTCGCATGCCAATCGCGGCGTATACCCACACTTCTGATCTACATCTCGTTACAATCTATGTGTATAACTATGTCATTCCCTCATACGACCGTCTTACTCCAAACGCATGTGCTGTGGTTATTCTTCTTCATCTTCTTATTCTGGTCGTGTTGATTCAAGTATTTGCGATCGATGAGCGCGAAGCACAGTTTACAATTTACATACATTATAAAACTGGTATGGTACCTTACCTATAACGGACTTTGGACTCCTGCATTCTCCATAAATACTGAGAGCAACTGCTCCTCAGTGTTGAACAACCCCAGTCTTCGGACTGGGTAACACCTATCGATGATTCGTTTACGACAGTCGGTCCAGCAAGGACTGGGCCACTTCGGTAGCCTTTTATCTGTCACACCAAAGGGTTGAGGCGTTGTCTCCTCTCTTTGGGGTGGAGTGAGTTTATTGCTTACTGACTGAGGCGCCCTAACCGGGGAATGCCGACGGAGCTGCCAAAACAATTTTCGATATGCCAGAGTGTTCCTTCTTTAGGGGCGCTGGCTTGACTCTCCTCCACCTTTCGATCTTGTGTCACATATTTCTGCGGTGGGAAGGAATTACATAGCTGAATCAACTCTATCCGGTTCAGTCTTTCATTAACTTCGATTAGTTGGGGACTTCGGGATGGGGTAATATCAGTCGAGGATTCGTTCTCGACAATAAGTCCGACAGGAACTCGACCATTTTGGTGGCCTTTTATCTGCCTGGCTGAGGTATTCGGCCCTGAGTTGTCCTAGGAGGTCCACCCTCCCAGGCCTTACCTCCCCTCTTTGGGTGGAATAAGTTTATTGCTTACTGCTTGTAGCGCCCTGGCCGGGGAATACTGGCGTGGTTACCAAGGCTATTTTTGCTAGGCCAGAGTGTTCCTCCTTTGAGACGCTGGCTTGACTCTTCCCTCACCTTCCGACCTTGTGTCACATCTTCCTGGACTGGGCTGGGTAACACGTGTCGAGGATTCGTTCTCGACAGTCGGTCCTGCAGAGATTAGGCCATTTCGGTGGCCTTTTATCTATCGGGCTGAGGGGTTGAGTCCTAGGAGGTCCACCCGCCCAGGCCTTGCTTTCCCTCTTTGGGGCTGACTAAGTTTATTGCTTACTGGCTGAGGCGCCCTGAACGGGGAATGCCGACGGTGCTGCCCAGGCGGTTTTAGAGGCCAGAATGTTCCTCCTTTAGGGGCGCTGGCTTGAATGTTTCCCACCTTCTGGATAGTGCCACATATTCCTGCGGTGAGAAGGAATTAAATACCTGAATCAACCCCAGTCTATACTGGCAGTCAAGGCTGACGTATCCCCACTCTTGTTTTTCTGTTGTATTTTATATTTTCTTCAATATACTTGTTTTCTCTACGTCCTGAGTTCG
>OY744518.1:82259907-82277407 GCA_963556195.1 Sepiola atlantica
ATTTTAAATAGACGAGGTGAACTGATGGCTAAATGTAGACATAGGCACAGGGTTAAAATCAATAGAATGTTATAAAGTTCTTTGCAAATAACAATTCTTTTAAAGTATAGTTAGAATAAGAGTTCTAACTTTAAAAATAAATGTTAGTAAATTAGTAAGTTATTTTTTTTAATTTTTTTTTACTAATTTAGTAAAACACCATTTTGTAAATAAATCGTTTTTAAATGTCGCCAAACTTTAATCCGTATTGTAGATCATCTCGAATCTTGACGTTATAACCAATTAAGTTTTTGATAATTTCTAATCTAAACCGAAATCTTTGTCCTGCATTTTCGTCTTTTAATTTGGAATCGTAAATAATTAAACGGAGTTTTTAATCGTGAACGCTCGAATCTTTAATCCTATATTTTTACCTATAAAGCTCACATTCGAAATTTTAACTGAGATGATTTATTTATTTCAATAGCAAAAACGAATTCTCTTATATATATTTTTATATTTCTGCATATGTAAAAAATAGAAGAGTCAAATTAATCTTTTACTTCAGTCACCCCTCCTCGATAATTTTACCATTTACCCCCTTTTATACATCGACCAATCAACAAAGTGAATTTATCTTTTTAAGACGATGATCAATTTCTCTTATTATTTGTTTTTTTGACGTGGTTGTTTATACATCTGAGGAGACCTAATTATAGGGTCGAAATAATTTATAATGTATACAACCTTAATGTGTGTATAGTTTTTTTTCTTTTTAATGATTCTGTTTTACTCTGTTTAAAGGTACATTGAGCTCCTTTATTCGGATTTTCAACGCAATATTGAAATCTACACACACTATATATGTATATATATGATATTAAATTATTTTTACCTATATATATACATATATATATATATATATATATATATAGAGAGAGAGAGAGAGAGAGAGAGAGAGAGAGAGAGGAGAGAGAGAGGGGGGGTAGTACAGCAATTAAAAAAATATGCGACGAGCTGTGATGTTTTTTTTTATTATATAGTATTTTAAGATTATAAACGAAGAAAAAAACGGAGAAACAAAAAAGAATCACTTCGAATTTTTTTCCCCTCAAAGAAATTTTTAAAAACAATTTGTAAGTGAAAAGGGGAGAGAAAGAACTGAAACTACCAATATATATTTTAGTCGACCCTTTTCAAGGCAGTTGTCGACAATGACAATTAAAAACGTGATCAAAAGACCATCAATAATGATCGAGGGTATATATATATATATATATATATATATATATATATATATATATATATATATATATATGAAAGATGAGAGTTAAAAAGTGTAAGAGACATTATACATATAGTGAGTTATGAAAATATAATCATGGCAATTAAGCTACACAGAGGCTTCAGTATTCCATCTCCATAGGGAATCGTCAGGCTAAAATGGAATTCGTATTACCAGGTATTTTTATATACACACGTGGTGTTTAATCTAGCAAGCTAACGAATCAGATTCTTTGTTATTCCCTTTTTCAGGGTTACTGTTTCCATTAGCCAATGGCAGGGCTAATCATAAACAAAGTACAGCTGACTTTCTATTCATGTGTTGTGTATTGGTATAGTGGTGACTTACCTTTTTTGTGAATGTGTCGACCATATTTTAACCCGTGCGTACCTGGAGTACCTATTTTTCTATTTTTAGGTGTTGGCTTAGTTATTTTTTAAATTTAATTATTTTATTTTATTTTTACATGTGTACTGTTATCCTAAAGTAAAATTTATTTTGTGTAAACGGTTGTTTGCTATTTCACTTCTACAGTTTAATAGGTTTTAGGGTCTTTAAACTTTTGAGTTTCAAATTTCTCATTCAGACATAATCTACACGGGTCGTGTAAATTTGTACATGTACTAGCTTGTGGTACTATTTTCCATTCAATTATTTGCGAGCGTCCACTTTCTTTTATCTCCCTGTAATGGGTCGTAAGTGCTGTTATTATTTAGCGTTTTTTTGTTATTATATGTGCTTTTGTGGTCGTAATGTACCTAATGTATATAATTTTAATAAATAATTTGCATGTTAGCTCTCCCATTCTGATGATCGGTCACTTTATTGATTTATTTTCAACATACCCCGACACACACTATATATATGTATTTGAAAAGAAATCAATAAAGTGCTCGATCGTAAGAATAGGAGAACTAAAATACAAATTATTAATTTGAAAACTATACATTACAGATTCCAAAAATGTACCATGGTTTCATTGATACGGGTAGGCATTTACTGTTTATTAAAATCCCTACAGCCCATTTCAAATCATCATCGTGTGAGGCGCTTATGATTTGAAATCGGTAGCAAGGATTTTTTAAACAACGGTTTACCCGTGTCAATGAAATAATGGCACATCTCTGAAATCTTTAATGTATAGTTTTTAAATAAATCATTTGTATATATATATATATATATATATATATATATATATATATATATATATATATATATATATATGTATATCATCTACTAATTTTTTATAAATAAACATATGTACTTCAATCCCATCACGTAAAAGTTAGCGAGTAAAACACGTGTATTTTACTATCCCCCGGACGAAACTATATATATGTTGTTGTTGTTATTATTATTATTATTATTATTATTATTATTATTATTATTATTATTGTTCACTTGTATATTACTTTCTTTCTTTAATTATCTTAATTCTATTAGTTCTTTTACGATCTAATTTACAATCACAAAGTTTAGGTAAAATATACGTATTTTTGCTAGCTTTGTTTGTATAAAATATGGCGTCCAAAGAGTAAACAGAATCTTATGTTCCTAATTGAACCTACATATATAAGAGAAGACAAGAGGACGATGGATCTTGATGTAGAACCCTACTGGATTTTTAATAGGATCCTGTTAGGAAATATGCGGCTCTAATATCTCCAGGTGTCAGACCTGTCCACCATGGGTGGCCCATGTTAGGAACAAGACTTTCAGACGGCCCAAACAATCAGCAAAATTCCACCCCCTCACTGTAGAGGTCTCCAGATGCCGGAAGGCATTCTACTCTGTAATAGCTTCTCTCCTCGAACTGCTTGCCTTTGGAATTCCCATACTTGCTCCCTGTTTCCCCGACTGTACCGACATGCAGAAATTTAAATGTAATGTTAACAGACATCTCGCTACACAACTCCCTATATAGGATGGCTCTGTAGGTATGGCCCCTAAATCACAGTAGGTATTTACATCTCAGTGTCAATTGTCTTGTTGGGGGGGGGGTGAATAGAAGAAGAAGAACAACAACAACAACAACAAAAACAACAACAACAAAAACAACAAGAATGAGAAGAAGGAGGAGGAGAAGAAAAAGAAAAAAAGAAGAAGGAGAAGAAGAAGAAGAACAACAACAACAAACAGAAGAAGAAGAAGAAAGAAGAAACAGAAGAAGAAGAAGAAGAAGAAGAAAAAAAAAGAAGAAGAAGAAAAGAAAAAAAGAAGAAGAAGAAGAAAAAAAAGAAGGAGAAGAAGAAGAAAAAGAAGGAGAAGAAGAAGTAGAAGAAGAAGAACAAGAAAACAACAACAACAAGAAACAGAAAAAGAAACAGAAGAAGAAGAAGAAAAAAGAAGAAGAAGAAGAAGAAGAAGAAGAAGAAGAAGAAGAAGAAGAAGAAGAAGAAAGTAGAAGAAGAAGAAGAAGAAGAAGAAGACGGAATAATGCAAGATACGGAAGTAGAATTAGTAAGTAACTGGAAGCAAGCCGAGAGGAAATCGACGAGGAAGTGGGCGTTCCCGGTGAACAGCTTAAATAAGCTGATTCTTCCCCCGCCCGCCAAAAGTGTCTTGAAGAACAGCAAGAAAGGACGCTGTTGCAATACGTGCACTGGACATACGAACCGTCGCGGAAAAGGTTCTTTGGGATATTGGTGGACTACGAATAGGATATTGAATCAATTGAGAATTGCATTTGTTGCGAAACAGAACGACGAGAGGGTGAACAGAAAAGAGGAAGACGAGGAAAACGAGAAAAGAAAGGAGTTTAATTAAGAATTGAACGAGTGGGAGAAAAAAGAGGGACGAAGGAATGTTGTAAAGGAAAACAAGGACGAGATAACAAGCGAAAAGGAAAGAAGGGAGGAAGAAAATCAGCAAGAAAAGAAGAAAGGGCAAATGAGGAAAGAAAAATAGAGGGAAACTTAGGAAAGGGAAAAAAAAGAAAGAGAAGAACTCAAAAACAGAAAGAAAGAAGACAGCAGAAGTAAAAGAAAAAAAAGGAACGAGAGAAAAACGCAAGAACACAAGAAAGTAAGAAAAAGACAAAGTAATCATTCATGCATCGACGCCATTACATTTTCGAACTCGTTCTGCAAACTTGTTCCCGTCTTAATTCCAGCGAACGTTAAAACGAAATAGAAAACCAAAAAGCATACACAAATTACGAGAAAACAAAAATCAAACACAAATTACGCGAAAACAAAAAGTGGACACAAATTACGAGAAAACAAAAAGCTCCAACAAATTACGAGAAACACTCCACACACACAAATTACGAGAAAATAAATAAGCAAACACAAATTACGAGAAACACTCCACACACACACACAAATTACGAGAAAGTAAATAAGTACACACAACTTACGAGAAAACAAAAAGCTCCCGCAAGAAAAAAAAACCTACCCACACAAATTACGAGAAAACCAAAAAGAAAAAATAATAGTAATTACGAGAAAACAAAAAAAAACAAAGTTTACAACTATCATTAACAAACATCCATTAAAACCTAAAAAAAAATTGTTATTCTGTTACGCGAGATAACGTGTGATGGGTTTAGTTTTTTTGCGAGTGTCAAGATTTTACAAAAAACGTGCGTTGACCATCGCTGTGAGAAAACCGTTCTCGTAACTGTTTTTCATATCTGGCCAGAAGAGAAAGGAAACGAGAGAGATTGAGCAGATAGAGAAAAAGAGAGAGAGCGAGAGAGAGAGAATCATATAAAGATATATAGAGAAGGAACAGACAGATAGAGAGAAATAAAGAGGGTAACAGGCAGATAGATAAAAAGAGGGGCAAGAAACAGAGGTGCAGACAAATCGATGCAGATAGATAGATAGATAGAGAGAGAGAGAGAGAGAGAGACAGAGAGAGAGAGAGAGAAATTAAAATTTAGTTTATAGTTGCCAAATCTTCATATATGAACGCATGCCTTTAAGTTGTGTAACACAAAGTAACGTTGAAACCCAAACCCTAACACAAAGTAACGTTGAAACCCTAACCCTAACACAACGAAACGTTGAAGACGCACACACCCCAAAAAATAATAACATATATATTCACATCTAAATTAAAAAAACAAAACAAAAAAACAAAACAAAACAAAAACAGAACAAAACAAAAAAGAAAAAAAGGATCACAAAAAACGCGTTTATTTTTACCTTTTTTCTAAATTTCGGGAACATATATAACATCTAATCGTTGGCTGCTATTAATTGCAACGCCGGAAGAGCAAAACATACCAACAACAAAAAAAAGGGAATGAAAAAAGGCGAAAAAAGAAAATAGTGATAACTCTTCCTCCTGTTTGTATAATCAAATTATTCGAATTATTTATTAAGAACAAGTTTGCCGAGATCGCAATTTACTTACATTTCCTATTGTTTTGCAGTGGTCACCCATATTTAATACGAACCGGCCACGTCGTCGCCTTGTCGCAAAACGAAACGCAGCCTATTTGGCGGGAACTTGTACGCTGCAGAAGGTCTCGCAAAATCTCGCGCGAAACACGACTGTTAGAATTGTAAAAAAAACGTGATACTGGAAGGCGTTTTTTCTTGTGTATTTCTTTGTTTTTGCTTTGTTTTTTAATTAGTATTGTGTTTATCCTTTTGCCGACGAGTAGGAAGAGAGCAACAGAGAAAACGAAAAAAGAGAAAAAGCGAATTATTTACATATATAAATATATATATATACGTGTGTGCGTATATATATATATATATATATATAGAGAGAGAGAGAGAGAGAGAGAGAGACAGAGAGAGACAGAGAGAGAGAGATACAGACAGATAGATAGATAGATAGATAGATAGATAGATAGATAGATGAGTAAGAAAGTCTAATTAGCAAGATACTTGCAACTAAAACCTTGTCGCTTCTTCATGGATAAATATTTAGCATTAAGTGAGAGATCTCTGTAGGAATTTACACACAGAGCCGGTAAAAAAAAAGAAAGAATAGTGATTAATTCTACATAAAACGGGGCAAAAACTACGCCAAATATTTTAAGCGTGGTTAAACACTAAAACGAAGATAAAAAAATCCATCGTCATCCACAGACGGACTGTTTCGCTGTATCACAGCTCTTCAGTGCGGCTAGACTCACACGTACTTCAAGCTGAGATTGAAAATTCCACAGATTGTTTCGTTGTATAACAGCTCGTCAGTGCGGCTAGACTCCCACGTGCTTCAAGCTGAGATTGAAAAATACACAGATTGCTTCGTGGTATCACAGCTCGTCGGTGCGGCTAGACCCACACGTGCTTCAAACTGAGATTGGAAATCCACAGATTGTTTCATTGTGTCACAGCTCGTCAGTGCGGCTAGACTCATAACTGCTTAAAGCTGAAATTGAAAATCCACGGACAGACTGCTTCGCTGTATCACAGCTTGTCAGTGCAGCTAGACTTACAGGTTCTTCAAGCTCAACTTGAAAACGGAACGTCTCGTCAGCGCAAGCTACGCAGTACGATAAACTTTAATGTCTACATAAGTATTATCAGCAACCGAGAGTTCTTCATTCTTTAAAAGAACTTAGCATTGTCGCTAGTCGTAGCCGGCGATATTTATATATATTTGCGAGAGATTTTGACAGTTCATGCGAGTTAGTGACCGCTAAAAAAAGGCTTTAAAAAAAGGCTTTAAAAAAAAGCTTTAAAAAAAACTAAAAAAAAGCTTTTAAAAAAGCTACAACTTACATATGACGTATGCATATATACATAAATATATAAATAAATGTATATATGTGTGTATGTGTGTTTATTTTTTATAAACAGACGAACAAAACAAAGATAAGGTATTTCAATCATTTATCTAGGATTGTACTCCACCGGAATTACAAATCTGACAATATTCAGTGTATTGTAAACGCCTGCTATTGTCATATATTTTGTTTAATCTATATTTATTTATTCATTTTTTTCTCCATTCATCCAATTGTGACGGACACAATCATAAAAATAAAATAAAACGAAAAGAGACAACAAGAGAAAAACCTGTTTAAAATTATAACTTTTTTTTTACTTCCGCGAAATAAAAAGCCAGGTTATCGACCAAAAAGGAGAGAGAGTCTGCAATTTTCAAAGACTAAGGTTTACGGACGACGTAAGAACAGTTCAGCCACCATTCGGACTTACTTAACCGGGAAAATGACAAGAATGGAAATTATAAACGTGTTCATTTTAACGGTAAGTATATTTTTACATACTATGTTTTTTTATTGTGCTATGTTTACATCAAAATTTTCGCCTATTGTGCAGTATAGTTAACAACAAAAAAATGGGCAAAAGAACATATAGACAACAAATAACTGTTACTGAACGCAAGAACATTTGCTTTTCTACTTAACTGTATAATTCCCACGTTTACTGATTGTAAGATTTATAATCTATGCATTTGTCCTCGTCACTTTTACTTAGCCAAGCACGCGTGCTTTTCATGATAGACAACAATTTTCAGCAGACTTGGTCGAGAATTTACGGCTTAAAAGATAGTAAAAACAAATTTAACGGAGTAAGTGGATCTGTAAGCCTAAGTCCGATTGTGGTTGCCAATCGGATTAGGGTAAGCTTTTTTTATTATTATTATCTTTTAAGCCTAAAATTCCTGACCAAGTCCCCCTAAAATTGTCGTCCATCGTGAAAAGCACGCGTGCTTGGCTAAGTTAAAGTGACGATGACAAATGCATAGATAATAAATCTTACAATCCGTAAACACATGTGAAAATTATATAGATAAGTAGAAAAATAAATTTTCTTGCGTTTGGTAACAGTTATTTGTTGTCTATTTGTGTTGTTTTTTCAAGCCATTTTTCTTGTTAATTATACTGCGCAATTGCTGAATGTCATTTTTTCTCTTTTTCTTTTGAGAATATATTTAAATATAATTTTATAAGTATCACATAATTATTTAGATTATTCGGACTACTGTTCTCATCTCGAGTTTTATTCTTAGAACGTTTCGACCGTTGCAACATCCGACCTTCGTTAGGTGCCTCTTGTCGAACTCGGTAATCTTTATGTCGAACTCGGAAATCTGTACGAAATTTTGAACGTAACCCTTTACTTAATCAACTGGGGTAGCTTGCTCTCGTTCTGTCGGCCATGGCCGGGTAGAAGTCTTAATTAATTTGTAATTGTATTCTTAGTATCGCCCACACTGAGGATTGAACCTTCAAAAGAGTGTCATTTAGAACTGATTATACTTAGCGCTTTATCCGTTACGCCACGGGTTCAATAACACACAAACAAGCACCGTATGTGTTTTTTGCGGGTTATCAACTATCTTGACCTTTTCAGATGTAAATATTTTTCTGAGGATTGAACCATTCAGTGCCGTAATGGCGTAATTTACTAAGTAAAATTCAGTTCTAATTTCGAACGTAACCCTTTACTTAATCAACGGCGGTAGCTTGCTCTCGTTCTGGGACCGATTATTTGCTTGTTGGCTTGGTGGAAGAAATAATGCACGAGCTACTTTTCTAAGACTTTTTCTACGACTTTCTTTTTTATCGTTGTTCTTCCTTGTTTTTAATTTTAACTTTTATTTTTATTTTTTTTCCTCTTCTCTTCTTAAGTGACCTCAACTATTGCAACGCCACATTGTGTATTGTCGGCAGTTGAAACCCGTATTCCAGACATTTAATTTCCCTGATGATCTGCCAAGCAAGTAACTGCTTGGTAGTGAAACACGTGTAGGAAAAAACATTTAATTTGAATAAATAATATTTGTAAGAAAACATATCTTTAATGGTGATCGTTGGTGTCCTGAAAGGAATGCTTTGGTAAGCCTTCATAAAATCACAGATGTATATATATATATATATATATATATATATATATATATATATATATATATATATATATATATATATATATATGGAATTGACAACATTTTTTAAGCACGTATGAGAATGTATTTAAGTGAAATATTTTCAAAAATCAACATTCGTGCAATTTAAATGAAAAAATCATTTATTTATTTTTTTGTTTCAAGCTTTCGTTGTAGAACAACTTTGTCAGGCAAGACTGTCTTATAGTTTTGTTCTTTTCCTTCTTTTCTTCCTCCTTATGTTGATGGTATTTGTGTTCTAATGTATTATTAGTAATTTATGCTTCCGATATTTTATTAAATTTTATACTAGGTATACTTTTTATTAAGATACAAATTGCACATTTAAAACAAGAATAGGTTTAAACATCCTAAAAGTCCTCTTTGCGCAACGGATAAAAGTGCTGAGTTATATCAGTTCTAAATCTTTCTGTCGAACTCGGAATCTAGACGAATGGGGTAGTACGCTCTCGTTTCGTCAGCCATGACTGGGAGAAATCTTCAGTAATTCGCAATTCTTCGTATCGCCCGCACCGACGGTTGAAAATTCAACATTCAGATGAATGTCACTTAGAACTGAATTTTACTTAGTACTATATCCACTGCGCCACGGGTCCTTGGCGCAGTGGATATATGGTTCAAATTTTCTACAAACCAGACTTTTTTCGCAACGGCTTCGCGTCTGTGAAAAACGCATTGCTACGGAACTGCTTCTGTACACACTACAACATAGTCGTCTTCAAATCAAATGTCAACAGATTTTTGTAATATACCGTCCCCCACAAGTAACCAAACTTAGTTCATGCCAATAGTCATGCTCAATAGTATATGTTCCGATGGTATTGTCTTGGCCTTCGCGGATTGATTTACGCCGGTCTTTGGGTCTGACCTGTGCAGTTCTATGAGGTCCACCCTCCCAGGCTTTGCCTCCCCTCTTTAGGGAGAAGTAAGTTTATTGCTTACTGCCTGAGGCGCCCCTACCGGGGAATGCCGACGGGGCTGCCCAGGCAATTTTTAATGGCTAGAGTGCTCACCTTCTCGGGCGCTGGCTTTTCAAGCCCCACTTTCTGACCCGACCTTGGGTCACATCTTACCTTGTGGGAGTAAGATAAAAATGGCCTTGTGCCTAACCTCCTGAAGAGGAGGTAAATAATAATAGTCATGCTCACTATTCTCATAAGGTTCTCCCCCTTTCAACTCGCTATCATTTCATCTCATTAACCCTTATCTTCGAGTGGCCTTTGGCCTTGATAAGTGTTGACTATTTAATAATAATAATAACAATGAATCACCTAAACAATTGTGATCGCAACGACACCTGTGTTACAAATAATTGATTTCCTTTTGGCTCAGAACACAGTGTAGTATCTGTTCTGATGCTTCACTTTGACTATTCTGTCTTGGATCAGGGACGGAGAAGTCCTTCTAGACTAATGCAATTTAATTTTTGTTCCAATCTAGAGTGCCCCTTTTGGAGGGAGCTGGATTTCCCCCACAGTAAAACCGACCTTGAGTCTAACTCTGCCCTCGTGGAGAGGCAAGTAAATAGGATCACACTACATAGTGGCCCTTTCTCTTAGATCTATGCTTTCGTTGGTAGTATTATTCTGAGGTGCATCTCGACTCCGTCGTTACAGCCATCTTGGTAGCTTTGAAAATTGAGCCCCGTACTGATCCGTTTAAGCTTTGGCTATATGAGCTAGTCTTAACGTAAATGACAAGACTATCTCATTTTTATTTATTTTTTTATTTATATATATATATATATATATATATATATATATATATATATATATATATATTGAATGTGAGATGATATATATAATTATTTCCACAATCAGACAACGCCGCAGCCCACAACCTATGGAAAAAAACAAACCGGAAGTCCTAGACTCGAGTTTCGCCCTCCTTTGGGCTCATCAGTAGAACACATCCGAACTCAGGATTCGAAACCTGAGTCACTTGCATGGTAAGCGAGTACTCTGCCACTGAGCTACCTCGCCACATACAAGAATGTCTATTAATTTACACAGATTAAGTGAACCGCGGCGATGACCGACTGTGGAATATACCTACTCGAGTCTAGGACTTCCGGTTTGTTTCTTTTCATAGGTTGTGGGCTGCGGCGTTGTCTGATTGTGGAAATAATTATATATATATATATATATATATATATATATATATATATATATATGTGGGGGGGAATATATATATGTGTGACTTTTCAAATATCTTATTCACGTAACCACGTGCTACACACAGCGGATTATCAACATTGGACGTCGATAACATCAAGACGAATTTCAACTTGACTGCGATAGATATGTCTCAGTCAGGGAGAAAAAAGAAGAGAAAAAATGCTTATACTTCTGACAAGGGTATTTTTTACCGAAAATACTCAAGTTTTTTTTTTAAGTTTTTAAAGTAAATAAATAATTTATTTAAAAAAACAAATAATTTGCGTTATCCAGGTTTTCAAAATATTTTTTTTTAATATACTCCTTTTATTGTTATTTCAGCAACGTGTTCAATGTGTGACTTTTCAAACTATATATATATATATATATATATATATATATATATATATATATATATATATATATATATATATATATATATATATCACTTTTTTATCTTTCCGTTTTTGCTGGTAATGAGGCATCCTACCAGATGCCAGACATTCACCGGCTATTTCAGACACTCCGGCCTAGAGATCTTTTTAAAGATTCTAATCGTCCTTTAAGTGCAATTGTTTGTATTTCTCTTGCATTGGGTTAACCGGGTATACTCGCCAGATAGCTTTTGAAATTATTTTTCTATTAGCCCTGTTGCTCCTATAATTACTGGTATAATGGAGATTTTACTAAGATTCCAGTTTCTTTTCATGTCGTACATAAGACCTTGGTATTTCGTAATCTGTTCCCTTCCTGCATCATTAGGGACACTGACTTCAACTAGGGTTGCTACTTTCTCCCTTTTGTCCCATATTACGATGTCAGGTTTAACAGCTCCGTTTTCTAGATATGTAGCTGTAGGGATTGCATAGTCATAGTGGATGGTGTATAAATTATTGTGTAGAAAATGATTGCCAAAGAAAAGGAAAAGAAGGCTTTTCTATAAACAGCAAGTTATATAAATCCATCGCAAAGATGTAGTATAGTTAATAGACAAAAAATCGAAAACAAACAAAACATACAACAAATAACTGTTATGAAATGCAAGAAAAAATAATGTACTACCTACCTGCATAGTTTTAATCTTTTGAAAGTGTTTTAAATGTTTTTGTTTTTTTTCAATATACGATTGCGTCTATATCTGCCGTTTTTTAGTTACACACAATCCAAGATGGCCGCCGTCAGAAATGGTCTTTTGCTTTTATGCTAATAGATAACGACAAAGAAACGAAAATAAAAAAATATAATTACTGTCTCCAAACGCATTAAAATTTAATTTTTGACTGAAACTGTTTTAAAGTTTTTTCTTTATTTCAAAATTAGTTGCAGCATGTCGAAACTTTTGGCCTAACATGGTCAGCCATTGTTTTTAGAAGCCTTCACGCTTAGATACAAATTCTGAAATTTAAAAAAAAATACTTACAAACACTAACAAAGAGTTTCAGAACTGTAAAACTATGCAAGTTGATAGAAAATTAACTTTTCTTACGTTTGATTAAAGTTATTTGTTGTTTTGTTTTCGATTTATCGGCTGTTAAGTATACTACATCATTGTTAAATGTATTTATATTTATATGGCATGCACAGTTGGGTGTAGGTTGTTGCCAGAAGTTACGACAGTTAAATTGTCCTTTAATTGAAGAGAATTCAAGTTGGAAAGTGTCGGCTGCCGAAGTTTTTTCTTGTGGTACTTTATCTTCAAGTTAGCCATGCTCAGAATGTCAAGTCGACAGGTGACAGTGTCTACGTATTTTTTCGTTGATTTCTGAAAGCTGACTGCTCGGCTGACCCTTAAAGGTATCCGGATGGAGTCCTTAAAAGGTTCGGTCGAAATTACTACTCCTGATAGTGTGATTGGTCATAGTGTGACCAAACATCCTCACTAGTGCTTGCTCTCCGCAAGAGGAAGCAAATGGTTATGGCTGCGACACGGGAACAGAAACAGAGTGACACGGCGTTTGATCATGTGAATAGGTAGGTAGTTGCAGAACGGTGATGTAGTTCGCGGTTGTTTTAAGCGGGTTAATTTTCGTGGTGAATAAGATAAAGTTGAAAAATACTTAGAGAAGGTTAAAGTTACATTTATGTGCTCTCAGGATATCACGCTAGATAATAACACCATCCGTTAATTTCTCTGTCGCCCATAGATCACGCAGCAAACACACGATGCGTTTTTTTCGATCCCCATGTTGCGTCCATTTTGTTGACGGGATTTACTGGTCGTGTTGTCGTGGTGATGTGGCAGTCAATGCTTTCACTCCATCTTCTCTCCGTTGCTGTCCCCCGTTCTTCTAAATAACTATTTTTACGAACGTTATTTAAAAAAAAAACAAGCATCAACCAATATAATCAAATAAGAAGGTCGGAGGTTACATCGACCGAAACGTTGTGAGAATTACACCCAATATGAGAACAATAGTCCGAACAATCTAAATAATACACAGGACCGGCGGGACAGTTATAAAAGTGGGGGGCCGGTTAAACACATGCATATATAACTTCATTATTGATGACCGTAAAGTGGGGGGGCAAGTCAAATAGTGGGGGGGGTGGCTTGAGCCCCCCCCTGCCCCCCCCCCTCCCGGGTCCGCCGTCCATGATACATATCAATCCTCATCTCAAAAATTCAGAAACGATATAATCAGGCTCTAAAAATATCTTTGAGGTGTTATTTGTTCTTCAGGGTATACACGTACGCATAAAACAACCCCCACCTCCTCCAGTGGAGGAGGGAGCAGCTATCCAAAAGCCCAACTGACTCGATTCTCTCTACCAATTTTCCACATTCGCTTACTGTGCCAGTGACGGAACGGCCAGGAAACGTATCTTTCTTCTAATCGTAATTGAAGAATTCCACTCTACCTAATTTGTAACCCTATGTGGAAATTACCATAGTGTTCCTATTCTTATTCACTTGTCTCTAATATTGCTACATATAATGCGTTCTACCTATCCAATCCATGCGTGTATTTTCCCAGCTTCCCAACTTTGTTTTCCCGCTTAGTAATTTAGAAAGAAAACTCCTACCCACAATAGGAATATGTGACACAAGGTCGGAAAGTGGGATTTGAAAAGCCAGCGCCCGAAAGGTGAGCACTCTGGCCATTAAAATTGTCTGGGCAGCCCCGTCGGCATTCTCCGGTAGGGGCGCCTCAGGGAGTAAGCAATAAACTTACTCCTCCCCAAAGAAAGGAGGCAAAGCCTGAGAGGGTGGACCTCCTAGAACTGCACAGGACAGACCCATAGACCGGCGTTAATCAAGCCCCGAAGCCAAGAAAATACCAGTCTATGGGGTGTAGTATCCATTGGAACAGATACTACAGTTTGATCTTGGCCAAAATACTGCTATGTGTTGGAATATGTAACCGACATTGTGTCTAACTCTGCCCTCGTTAAGAATAAGTAAATAGGGACTGTAATTGATTTATTATCTTTAATGACTGCGGACAGTAATTAGCAATTTAAATTTGGTAGATAGTTCATCAGTCTGTAATAGTATAGTGGCCAAGATCAAAGTGTAGTATCTGTTCCGATGGATACTACACCCCATAGACTGGTACCGTCTTGGCCTTCGGGTCTTGATCCCGCCGGTTTGTGGGTTTGTTTGTAGGTTTGTCCTGTGCAGTTCTAGGAGGTCCACCCTCCCAGGCTTTGCCTCCCCTCTTTGGGGAGGAGTAAGTTTATTGCTTACTGCCTGAGGCGCCCCTACCGGGGAATGCTGACGGGGCTGCCCAGGCAATTTTAATGGCCAGAGTGCTCACCTTCTCGGGTGCTGGCTTTTCAAATCCCACTTTCCCGATCTTGTGTCACATCTTACCGCTGTGGGAGGAAGATAAATAAAATAGTATAGTAAACTAAATTGAGAATAAATATTAAATTATAATATATTTCTGGTTTAACACTGAAATGTTAAAATTCACTTATAGTCATTAATCCAATTAGTAATGTTAAATTTCTTTTCTTCTCTTCTTTTCTTCTTCTTCTCTTTCTCTATCCATCCATTTCATTCTCTCCAAATATGATCTGAGGTTAAGATCGGATTCTAACTTTGACTGATGAGATCTCAGTTTATAGTAACTGTTGATCGATAACATCGACATACCAGTGTCGCAGATTTTGTACATGTCTGTGTAAATAAAATTATCATATATATATATATATATATATATATATATATATTGGACATTATTGACATTATTGAGTCCTTTCTTTCTGATCTAAGCTTGTGAGTAAGTTTGGATGGTGTCTTTTCATTCTCTTTTCCTATCAATACCGCTGTTTCTCCGGATTTGATTCTAGACCCAACACTGTTTCTTCTCTATATAAATGATCTTCCAGAGAAAATTATTCAGAAAATTAACATCTATGCTGATGATACAACTTTCTTTTCTGGTGTTTCTTCTCGTCCATCTTCCTGGGATCAGTTGAAATATGCAGTTGATCTAGGAATTGACATGGGTGCAGTTGTTGATTGGGGGACGAAATGGCTTGTTTCGTTTAATCCTGTTAAAACTCAGCTCGTGTCTTTCAAACGTAGGCGTGTCCTTTTTCTTCCCGAGATTCTCATGGATGGCTCTGCTCTTGAGGAGAAATCGGCTTTGAAACTTTCTATCTCATTAAATCTTTCTTTGGAGTTCATATATTAGATCCATCGCTCTTTCTGCTTCTCGTAAAGTCGGTTCTCTCTATCGCGCAAAACACTTTCTCACACCTGAGGCTATTCTCTATATCTACAAATCTACTACCAGACCATGTATAGAGAACTGTTGTCATATTTGGACTGGAATGATGGAGATCTTTCTGAGATTCCAGTTTCTTTTCATGTTGTACATAAGACCTTGGTATTTCGTTATCTTTGCCCTTTCAGCTCTCTTTAAGCCAGCATCATTAGGGGCACTGACTTCAACTAGGGTTGCTAATGTCTCCCTCTTGTCCTATATCTCAATGTCAGGCTCAACAGCTCCGTTTTCTAGATATGTAGCTGTAGAGATTACGTAGTCATAGTGGATGGTGTATCACTTATTTTCAACTGTTTTTGCTGCTATATGCTCACAGGAATTGCTCCTACACTGGATATTCTACTTTTCACTTTAAATGGCTCAAGTTAAAACATTTGACTTTCTTTAACATTGTTTATATTCGTTTTTACTATATACGGTATGTTTAAAAATAATAATTTTGAATTTGGTCACGTGATCCTCACGGATTGTAATATTGCATCTTTCTTTTTTCTTCTTTTTGTCAATATCAAAACTTAGAAAACGGACAAATATTTTTCTCATCCTGAAGAGATCGTTACTTATTGAAACTACAATCGAAATATTTCCCCTGGATGTGTAGCCTTGATATGTTGGTATAAATAAAACTGTTATTATAAATGAATAGCTCTATTTATTTTTTAGCACTATTATATGAACGTAGTAGAGATTCTCCGGAGGTTTTACCCTGGGCATACAAACTTAACCTGGGTTACTAACATATATAGTTATCCACTGAGAGACTGTTTCGCTGTATCACAACAGTTCAGTGGAACTAGACTAGCACCACTTCTACGCCAGGGATCGAACACTGGGCCATCTAATTGATAGTCGGTAGCCCTTACCACTGGGCTACGGGAGAAGCACGCGTAAATAATATCTACGATGTCTTTTTTATATAAACATTGACAGCCGCTTAACAGTGCTCAATTTGTGTGTCTATAAAGAACATTGCATTACGCGAGGAAGCAGCAAGCGACATCACTTAACGACACTGCTCGACCAGAGAAGAGGGGGGGGGTATTTAGTCACTTACATACATACTGTTTAGTCTATCTTTCGGTCTGTCTCTCTCACTCTTTTTTTATATCTTTCTCTTTCTTATCTTTCTCTTTCCCTTCTATATATATATATATATATATATATATATATATATATATATATATATATATATATATATATATATATATATATATATATATAGTCTCGGAAGTTTCTCAACCATCAAAACTAAAAAAAAAAAAAATTTTAATAAAAAAATAAATAAATAAACCCTTAAGTCCCAAGTCGTTCAGTGAAAAATCACTCATGTAAATCAATTTAGTTTTTACAGTTATTATATTAGTTTGCTTCTAACATTATTTAAGGGATCATCAGTTGTTTATCATGAAAAACTGTTTCGGGATTTTAAAAACAAGACAGAGCAGAGTTGATCAGACCCCACTTCCCTTAAAAGACAAAAAACATAAACGTTCCGTATATATATA
>OY744518.1:82279907-82284907 GCA_963556195.1 Sepiola atlantica
GGGCATTCTATCTTCTCTCGGATGGGAATTGTTTCCAGAATATACATACATCTTAAAACATGGCGAATGGTAATTATCTAACACATAATAAAACACATTTTTCTGTTTCTTCCTTCTGAACATGTATGTATGTTTATTTCTTCTAAACATGTCTGCAGAAAACTATATATATATATATATATATATTGAGCTCTCTCATAAACCCGGTTTCAACCTCCTTCGGATTTATACCCCCTGGATATTTGTAACAAGTTAATTATATATATATATATATATATATATATATATATATATATATATATATATATATATATATATATATATATATATATATATAAAGTAATCCAACAAAAGATATAAGCGTCAACTAAACTCATGAGCTAAGGACTTAAGAATACTTTGCTTGAACTTTGAATTCTAATAAAATTTGATTGACAATTTATTTTATTTTATTACTTCATTTTATATTATATTATAATTATAATATATATATATATATATATATATATATATATATATATATATATATATATATATATATATATATATGTATGTATAAATATATATATACTTTTTGGGAAATATTTATATATATATATATATATATATATATATATATATATATATATATATATATATTAGTAGTAAAAAATAATAAACACCAAAGGAAATCTCTGCGTGTGCAGAGAATTTATTTTGGCAGATTCTCTGCACCGACGGAGTTTTCCTCTGGTGTTTATTATTTTTGACAAAGGGAAGTTTCTTTTCCCGAAATATTAAATAAACGATTTTTATAATCATCCGGACATCACACAAACAGCTAACACTACACTTGCTGTTATGTAAGATTTTAAAAAAAAATAAATAGTAAGTCACATTTCGAATTCGATTTATTATTTTTGTTCCTTACAGCTTACATCTTACCCGGAATTTGCATTGCCCACAGACTTTTAAAAACATACTACTATTCCCAGCAATGCTTTAAGCAAACTACCATTCTCTCTCTCTCTCTATATATATATATATTGACTTTCTTTAACCTTGTTTATATACTGTATATGTTTATACACTGTATGTTTAAAAATAATAATGGTCACGTGACCCTTACGGATTGTAATTCTGTTTCTTTTTTTTCTTCTTTATTGTGTCAGTATGAAAACATAGAAAAGCTGAAAAATATTCATCCAAAACAAGGCGCATTGCTACTAGGACGTAGGGAGCTACTGTGAATTACGACCAGATTTATAAGGGCATGCGGATGGAATTTTTGTATATGGATGTGTGGGGTAACCTTGTGTCACTGAATTAAAAAAAAGAAAAATACTTTTTAAAATAACGTCAAAAGCGCGAAAATATTTTTCTTTGTATGTGTGTTTATTTATTTATTATATAAAGGGCATTTGTTTCATTTTACTTCAGTCGAAGTTCTCAGAAATCAAGGAGCCCCTTTTCTAATCCTTTTTTGATTCATTTTACGGACCAAGACAACAATAGGGACCCCAGATCATTAACACAAGCCGCGGGACATATTTTGGAAGTCACCGGTTGACCTCGCAATACACGTGGTCTCTATTTACAAAACACTTGTAAATAAATCTTTTATTTATTTTACTAAATGCAGTATATTTCGGATTTTTTTTTTCTTTTAACATGTTAATATGTATTTTAAGGCAGCCATTTTATGTACTAAAGGGAAGTAACTGATGTTTTTATTAAGGAGTTAATTCCCTTATGCTGACTCATTCCTCGAGGAATCTATAAAAAGGAGAGGTGTGTGTGTGTGTGTGTGTGTGTGTGTGTGTGTGTGTGTGTGTGTGTGTGTGTGTGTGTGTCCAGAAAGGGGAATTAGCTGGGTGGTGGAGTAAGAGGAGGGGAGGGAGGTGAAAACGCGGGAGGATGGAAAGAGAGAAAGATATAGACACAGATAGAGAGAGAGGGGCAGAAGTTTTAATAGAAATATGTTTCAATTTTGCCCCGGACAACGCCGGGTAGCCCTTCTAGTACAGTGTGTGTATGACACAAAAAAGGTTTGGCATAAGTGGGACACGTCCTTATTCAATTTTCGCGGACTTTTATGAAGAATACTTGGACTCTTTCTCCGCCCTCTTCCCCCAAAATGCAACTTTATTTTTTTCAGAGCGATGACGTAGGAGATAGTTAACATTCTCGTCATTCCATTTTCCGGTATGTGTCTCATTCATTCATCCTTCTGTTCATTTGCGCCCCACCTCTACCCCCTAAGTCGGTTGTCAACCTATAAAAGCTGGAATCGTATGAATGCGGAACAGTATTCTGAAAATAAGTATTTAATTAGCATATAAAGATTTGTAAGCGACGATAAGGTGGGGAAGATAGTTCAGTGCTTGAAATGTGACGGTCACTCCCCAAAAGTATCTAACCGAAACAGCCGGCTGCGGTTGGAGGATAATTAACTCTTATTTGGCAGATTACAACATTTAGTAACTTATGTTGCTCCCCCCCCCCTAAAAAAAAATAGCACAGTACTTTTGCCCCATGAGCGAGTATTTATTTACTCCTCTCCAGGAGTTAGGCACAAGGCCAGTTTTATCTTACTCCCACAAGTAAGATGTGACCCAAGGTCGGGTCGGGAAAGTGGGGTTTGAAAAGCCAGTGCCGAGAGGTGAGCACTCTGGCCATTAAAAATTGCCTGGGCAGCTCCGTCGGCATTCCCCGGTAGGGGCGCCTCAGGCAGTAAGCAATAGACTTACTCCTCCCCAAAGAGGGGAGGCGAAGCCTTGGAGGGTGGACCTCCTAGAACTGCACGGGACAGACCCATTGACCGGCGTAAATCAAGCTCCGAAGGCCAAGACAATACTAGTCTATGGGGTGCAGTATCAATCGGAACAGATACTACACTTTGATCTTAGCCAAAAGGCCAAGTTTTATTTACTCCTCCCCGGGAGCTAGGCACAAGGCCAGTTTTATCTTACTCCCACAAGTAAGATGTGACCCAAGATCGGGTCGAGAAAGTGGGGTTTGAAAAGCCAGCGCTCGAGAGGTGAGCACTCTGGCCATTAAAAATTGCCTGGGCAGCTCCGTCGGCATTCCCCGGTAGGGGCGCCTCAGGCAGTAAGCAATAGACTTACTCCTCCCCAAAGAGGGGAGGCAAAGCCTGGGAGGGTGGACCTCCTAGAACTGCACAGGACAGGCGTGCAGTATCCATCGGAACAGATACTACACTTTGATCTTAGCCAAAAGGAAAAGGCCAAGTTTACTAGTCTGGGAATATTAAAGCTCTATAACAATGATAGTGAGCATTATATTCTCAAGAACAGCAGATCTCATTTTATTATTTCAGTAAAAATAAATTTAAATTTGATACATAGAGGTAATTTTCGATGGATTCACCAATGTATTTGGATATGTCTGCGTTCGTTTTGCCGACACGTCCTTTTTATCTTTTTCTTTGTTTATCTTTCTGTTTTTGCTGGAGATGGGGCATCCTACCGGATGCCTGACATTCACCGGCTATTTTAGACACGCCAGCCTAGAAATCGTTTTAACATTCTAACCGTCCCTTTAAGTGCAGTTGTCTGTATTTCTCTTGCACTCGGTTCACCGGGTATACTCGCCAGATAGCTCTTGAAATTCTTCTTCATTAGTCCTGTTGTTCCTATAATTACTGGTATGATGGAGATTTTCCTAAGATTCCAGTTTCTTTTTATGTCGTGCATAAGACCTTGGTATTTCGTAATCTTTTCCCTTTCTGCTCTGTTCACTCCTGCATCATTAGGGACACTGACTTCAACTAGGGTTGCTACTTTCTCCCTTTTGTCCCATATTACGATATCAGGTTTAACAGCTCCGTTTTCTAGATATGTAGCTGTAGGGATTAGAGCGTGGTATCACCAGCAAATATACCCATCTGGGACACAATTGCATCAGGGAGGTTTTAGGAAAATCACGAATAGTAAGGGTCCAAGGATCGACCCTTGTGGCACACTCGCATTAATGTTATGTTGTTAAGATATACGGCTATCGAGGACAACTTGGATCTTTCTTTCTTTTTATTGTAACTAGTCTGGAAATATCAAGCTATATCGGAGATTATGGCATAATGGCACAAAGCAGCACAGACTTCAGTTTTTAAGCTCTGTAACAATAATAGTGAGCACTGTATTCTACAGGACAAGAGATCTCATTTTATTATTTCAGTAAAAGAAAAATATGAATTTGCTCAATTACAGTTTGTGTTTTTTTTTTGTATTTATCTACCACTCACAGCAGTAAAGGGTGACACAAGGTCGGGAAAGTGGGATTGAAAAGCCAGCGCCCTAGAAGAAAACTCTGGCCTACAAAAATGCCTGGGCAGCCCTGTTGGTAGGGGTGCCTCAGGCGATCAGCAAAAAACTAGCCCTTTCTCAAGAGTGAGAAGGTAAAGCCTGGGAGGGTGCACCTCCTTGAACTGCACAGGACAATACCTCAGACTGGCGGAATCAAGGTCCGAACTGATACTACACGCTGATCTTAACCAAAAGGCCAAAGAGAGTATTATTGTGTTTTACGTCCTTAATAATGAAAACTATTATTGATATAATTTTTTTCTCACTTATATTCACCCAAAATAAGGCACATTGCCACTTGGCCAAGATCAAAGTGTAGTATCTGTTCCGATGGATACTACACTCAACAAACTGGTATTGTCTTGGCCTTCGGTGCTTGATTTACGCCGGTCTATGGGTCTGTCCTGTGTAGTTCTAGGAGGTCCACCCTCCCAGGCTTTGCCTCCCTTCTTTGGGGAGGAGTAAGTTTATAGCTTACTGTCTGATGCGCCCCTACTGAGAAATGTCGACGGGGCTGCCCAGGCAATTCTTAATGGCCAGAGTGATGACCTCTCGGGCGCTGGCTTTTCAAGTCCCACTTTCCCGACCTTGGGTCACATCTTACCTTGTGGGAGGAAGATAAATAAAAGACACATTACCACTGAGACGTAAAGGTCGACTGTTATTCAAGAGCCATATTTATAGGGGCATCCTAAG
>OY744518.1:82289907-82312407 GCA_963556195.1 Sepiola atlantica
TATTGGTACAGAAAAATTAGTACTACATTCGTACCGTCGGTTTCAAGCACGGAAGGACTTAGCCATCCGGCTCTCTTCAGCTTCTGTTGTCATCTGTTTCGGACAACAAAAGCTGAAGAGAGCCAGGTGGCTAAGTCCTTCTGTGCTTGAAACCGACGGTATGAATGCTGTACTAATTTTTCTGTACCAATATATATATATATATATATATATATATATATATATATATATTTGTGTGTGTGTGTGTGTGTGTGTGTGTGTGTGTGTGTGTGTGTGTGTGTACTTTTGATATTCTTTTTACTCCCATTGTGTTCCTTTCTATGGAAATCATTGTTATGTCTGCTCATTCGAATGAGATTGAAATTGTGATAACCTCACCCTCCCGCAGCTTCTGAAAATGAAATTGAGGGTGAACAATACTGTATTTTCGCTGCTTTATTCGACTTCGAACTTTTGATGTCTATACCATATGCTGATGAAGACACTTGGTATCAATAAATGTCTATTTCGTCTCGGAAACGATCGTACACACATCACTCATTTTAATTTAAGACTAATAAATTTAAAACATTTTTTCGCGATTCTTGTTTTTTGCTGTTGTTTTAGCCCCTTCAGTCACGGCTTAAAGCCGGTTATTTTCGACGGGTAAATAACTTGTGGAATATCGTATGATTTTGCATGAGATATTTTGGAATCTCTGCGAATCTTTGTGAATCTTTGGAATCTTTTGTTATGTAGTGCATCCATAAAGAAATCATTCAAGAGCTCACATACACGATTTGGGAGGGCAAACACATTAATTGTGTTATTCGAAAGGTTTGGTATCGATAATTCTAATTTTCTTATTGCCGCACCCCCTCCTCGATTTTCGAAAAAGTCACATTTGCTTTTTCTTATCTTGTTCTGTCTGTTACTTAGATTTTAATATACTTCTTTAAAAGCTAAAACTATGTTTAATACAATTTTTTTAGAATCTTTTGATAATTATTAGAATCTTCAGGAATAATTCGGAATCTTCCAAAATATTATAGAATCTTTAGGAATCTTTTGAGATCTTTTGGAATCTCGTATAAATCAATTATTTTCTCCTCGATTATTTTCATTGAAAATCCATATTCAACTGCCTCAATGGCATCTGCCAGTAAAGTCGAACAGAATGAAGGAAGAAAGCGACCACGTGTTTGCGCGTGTTGTCTTACCTGCTGGGATGATCGCGGGGAGGGCGGAAATTAAATTAATGGCGGCTGTGGTTTTTTGTACGATTATTGAGCGATGACGTCAGGCCTCACGTGACTGTTTTTCTGACCACCGATTGGCTGATGATGAACACTTGGACAATAAAAGGAGTATGTTCAGAAGATCAAACGAGTGTCTATCAACTGCATCAGTGTGATTAGACGTCTGACGTGCGTGTGTTAATCAACTGCCGTAGTTGCGTAGTTGCGAAACGAATACAAGCTATTTCGGCGAAATGGGGGAAAAAATTGACCTCAAATTAATACCAGAGTTTGATGGATCGAACCCGGTAATTGACTGGGTGGAAAAGGTGGAATTACATTGCCTTTTGTCTGGCGTAAAAAACCTCGAACATGTTCCTCTGCGCTTGTCCGGCGGCGCATTTGCGGTGTATCAACAGCTCAGCCATGAGGGCAAACAGGACTACGAGAAAATCAAGGTGGCACTGTTCAAGGCGTTTGCGATTGACCCCACCACTGTTTGGGAGCAACTTTAGGCAAGGACCTTACGTCCGGGCGAAACGGTCGACGTGTACTTGGCAGAGCTGACGAAGTTGACAGTGTTGTTTGGTGGACTGCCTGAGCGGGCCTTAGCATGCAAATTCCTAGCGGGACTCCCGACAGGAGCGAAGCAACTACTACGAGCTAGCTCAAGTGCAGATTCGCTGCCCCTTAATGACCTAGTAGATCGGGCCAGGACTGTAATGAAGAATTACTCCGAAATGAGGGAACCAGTAAGTGCTGCTGCTCAGTCCACACCGAATGATAAGAAACCGTATCAAGGACCCGGTCCACGTGGTGGAATCGTATGCTACAGATGCAATGGACAGGGCCACATCGCAAGGAACTGCCGGCAACAAGCAATGGCTGTTCGCTGCTACCGGTGTAAGGAAGCTGGCCATATAGCTCAAGACTGTCCGGGAAACGGAACCGGGGACAAGGTGTCAGCGTCGACCTCTTCCCCACGCAGAAATTAAATGAGACGCTGCCGATCATCCCGATATATATCAACGAAACACTGTGCTCAGCACTCCTCGATTCCGAGTGCTCCCGCACTATCGTATGTGCAGATCTCTGCCACATTTGGAGAAAGAAGAACGTCAGAGTGACTACCATCAGTGGAGAGACGCGCACATGTTGCGGCGTGGGCAATGTAACTATACGGACGAAAAATGGAAGCTCCGCTAACCTAGAGGCGCTGGTAGTGCTCGAAAAACCCCTGAGTTTTGACCTGCTCCTAGGATATGATGCCATCAGAGCCCTTGGTGGTGTCCATATAACGGTGACAGGGGCGGTACATTTTCAGGAGAAAGCCCCAGTGTGTGCTGCGCTAAGGATCGACCAACCAGACTTCAGCGTCGAATTTGACGAGCAAAAGAGGGTTTGGACTGCCTCATGGAAGTGGTCGAAAAACAGTGAACCAGCCAAACTGCAGAATGGAATAACTGAATACCATGTGCCCGACCACATGAGGCCCGCGTACGAAGAGGAACTTCGCAAATGGATCGAGGATGACTGGCTGATTCCCTACCCATACAAAAAACTTGGACCTCCTAAGGGTCTGATCCCATTAATGGCGGTCGCTCAGCACAACAAAGCCAAAGTCAGGCCGGTAATGGACTACCGAGAACTGAACTCGCATGTCGATGCGTTTACAGCTGATGCTGACGTGTGTGCTAGCAAACTACGAGAGTGGCGCCAGCTGGGTTCTAATGTGTCCCTGTTGGATCTGAGAAGGGCATATCTGCAGGTCCGAGTTAACGAGACAATGTGGCCGTTTCAGACGGTAGTGTTTGCCGGTAGGAGGTATTGCCTCACAAGACTGGGCTTTGGGCTGAACGTTGCGCCCCAAATAATGAAGACGATTGTCAATGCTGCATTGTCACACGATAAGACCGTAAAAGAAGGGGCATCAGCATACCTTGACGACATATACGTGGATGAAGACATTGTGCCGTCATCACGTGTGAGGGCCAAGCTAGCCGAACTTGGACTGATGTGTAAGGATCCAGAACGCTTGGGGGATGGCGCTCGTGTCTTAGGGTTGAGCGTTCAACAGGAGCGAGGGACCTTGAAGTGGGGGCGCGGAACTGCATTTCCTGAAGTGCCCCATGTCCTTACGAGGCGGGCTATATTTTCCCTGTGTGGAAAACTGGTGGGACACCTACCAGTAGGTGGATGGACTCGGGCCGCGACAGCCATCATGAAGAGGAGGGCGAGTGCAGTTACCAAAGGTTGGGATGACGAAACGGTGGACAATTTGTTGCGGCGCATGGTGATGGAGACCATCACAAGAGTCGAGCAGGAGGACCCCGCTAAAGGAGATTGGTGCGTCCAGGGAGACAGGCTAAATGTGTGGGTGGATGCGAGCTCCCTCGCGATCGGGGCGCTATTGGAGATGAACGGGTCCGTGATTGAGGACGCCTGCTGGTTGCGACCAATGGATGATGCTGCTCACATCAACCTGGCGGAGTTGGATGCGGTAACAAAAGGAATAAACTTGGCACTCCAGTGGAAAGTCAAAGAATTATGCATACACACAGATTCGCTGTGCGTATACCACTGGATACTTGACACACTAACAGGCAAAGCGAGAGTGCGCACCAAGGCGGCTACCGAAATGCTAATCAGACGAAGGTTGGAGACAATAAGGAAGTTGGTGGAAGAGTACGACCTATCGGTGAATGCGGTGCTTGTCACTTCAACCTGCAATCTTGCCGATAGACTTACCCGTGTGCCCCAGAGATGGTTCGACGCAATGAAGAAAGAAGCCGAACCAGGGTCTTTATGTGCTGCCTCTGTTGAGGAGACGGATAAAATCAAGAAGGTACACCATGACAGTGGACACCCCGGAGTGAGACGGACGTATTATTTCGTACGCTTAACCAACCCGTCAGTGTCCAAAAGCAAAGTAGAAGCAGTGGTCAAGGAATGCCAAATATGCCAGTCAATCGACCCTGCTCCCACCAAATGGCAGAAAGGTCGGCTGGAAGTCGACGAGAATTGGAGCCGACTGGGCATGGACATAACCCATTATGGTGATCAGCACTTCCTCACACTGATCGATTGCGGACCAACGAGGTTTGCGATCTGGCGATTATTAACAAGACAGGACTCGGCTAGTGTCATCCGTCAATTAGAGTCCATATTTTACGAGCGGGGGCCACCTGAAGAGATTCTCACTGACAACGACACAGCCTTTTGCGGCGGAGAATTCAGGCGTTTTGTAGACGAGTGGGGGATCCGGCTTAGACACAGGTGTGCATATGTACCGAGTGGCAACGGTATAGCGGAGCGGTGCCACCGAAGTGTGAAGAGGATAGCAGCAAGGAAACAATGTACGATTGCAGAGGCAGTATATAGGTACAATACGACACCAAAGGATGACGCGACTGCTGAAAGTGCACCTGCTAATGCGATACATTGCTATCGAGTGCGTGTTAAGGGCATTGACGCCTGCCTGCCTAATCAGAAGAGGACGCAAGGACGGTACAAGTTGGGGGACACCGTTTGGGTAAGGCCTCCCAGTAACCGATGTACGACCAGTTTCAGAAGAGGACGGATCACCGGCATAATTAGTGAGCAGGCTGTGCTGGTTGATGGTACTCCACGGCATGTGAAGGATGTCCGGCCCGCCCTTGATACAAACCAAATATCGAACAGCGAAAGTGATGAATCATCCAATGATGAAATGTGGATCCGACCTATGCCCCATTGCCGTGATGACATGGCTGAGACCCTCAGCACAGATGGCGATAGTTCCAGCGCCACTTCTGAAAGCCCCAATGACGATGGAGCCCAGCTTGATGGAAGGACTGCTGGCAACGTTAATGGCGACAGATCTGTTACCCCTCCTGAGAGCTCTGATGAAGATGAAGAAGTCCAGCTAATCCCCCTCCGTAGGAGTGCCCGTAACAAACGACCGCGGCCGCAATGCCGCATGTGTGATCTTGAGACCAGAGGGGAGTGTAAAGTCGAACAGAATGAAGGAAGAAAGCGACCACGTGTTTGCGCGTGTTGTCTTACCTGCTGGGATGATCGCGGGGAGGGCGGAAATTAAATTAATGGCGGCTGTGGTTTTTTGTACGATTATTGAGCGATGACGTCAGGCCTCACGTGACTGTTTTTCTGACCACCGATTGGCTGATGATGAACACTTGGACAATAAAAGGAGTATGTTCAGAAGATCAAACGAGTGTCTATCAACTGCATCAGTGTGATTAGACGTCTGACGTGCGTGTGTTAATCAACTGCCGTAGTTGCGTAGTTGCGAAACGAATACAATGTGTTTCCTTGTTTTAACGCCTTTCAAAAATGTTATGGTATGAAGGGATTAAAAACCGACCTTTCGAATAAATAAAGTGAAATAATTTTTCGTTATCGTGGCGCAACGAGATTTTCAGAGTTCATGACAATTGGAAATGGCGGGGTCATTGTAAAGATGCAGCGAAAGTGTTTACGACACTGGAGCGTTGGTTTGTGACTGAAAAAGCAAAATGAATGGGTGGAAAAGATGTTTCGGAAAAAGAAAAAAAAAGAAAGAACAAGGCAAAGAAACGCAACGCGCGAAAACGTGAGAGCGAAAACGGACGACGAGAATGGTGACGTCACCAAGAAAGTGAGATACGCTCTCTGCCCACGTGATCAGTTCATGAATGGGCCGTGGTCTATTTTTAGTCGTCTAGTTTTGGTGCGCGCGCACGCGTGTGTGTGTGTGTGGGAGGGGGTGTGCTTGCTTCTACTAGTAGCTGCGCAGATGTGCAGGAGTGGGAGGAAAATTGAGAAACAGACGATAGAGACGGAGAAAAGAGAGACGGAGACAGGCAGAAACTGAAATAAAGAACGAACGAGACAGAGACTGTGAGAGTGAGACGTATAAACAGATAGAGACGAGAGAGAGAGAGAGAGAGAGAAAGTAAAACAGAGAGGGAGAAGAACTTGAAAGTTGGAGAGGGGTGGTGAGGGAGTGAAACAATAGTGTAAGGGTTTTAGGAGGATAGAAAAGAGGCAGAAAAATAGAAAAGGAAGAAAAGTACAGAAAGAAACGAAAGGAAAAAAAAGAGTGTAACGAATAAAGAAAAAAAAGAAAGAAAGGAAAGAGAACAATTAGAAAGAAAGAAATAAACAAACAAACAAAGAATACAAAAGGAAAAGGTAGAAAAGAAAAATCGAAAGGAAAAAGATCGTAACGAATAAAGAAAGAAAGAAAAAAAAAAGAAAGAAAGAAAGAAAGAAAGAAAAGAAGAAAATTAGTAACAAAGACAGAGTATAAGAATCTGAACACACGAACTCGGGAATTTTTATGTCGAACTCGGGAATCTGTACAAAATTTCGTATGGAATTTCGAACGTAACCCAGTCAGCCATGACCGGGTATAAGTCTTAAGTAATTCGTAATTGTATTTTTAGTATCGCCCACACTGAGGATTGAACCTTCAACCTCCAGAAGACTGTCACTTAGAACTGATTATTACTTAGCACTTATATCCGTTGCGCCATGCGTTTTTGTGAAACAAACCTTCAACATTTATCAACTTACACGTTACGAATGGCCGATGCTTAATGTTGATCCTTTAAAACATTTTTTCGATGAAAACCTGGTAAACTTGCAGTATAGCTAACAGCCGAGAAATCAAAAATCAAACAAAATATACAACAAACAACTTTCGCCAAAAAAATAATTTTCTACCGACCCGTATACTTTTAAAGTGTGGAAACTGGCTGTAAGATTTATTATCTCTGAATGTGTTATCGTTAAGTTGACTTATTGAAACACGACAAAAATGGCGGTATAGTTCTTGGTGTTGGTCGCTTAGTTTCAAATAACTTCAGGTTGAAAATATAGTAAAAGAATGACTTATTCTACCCCTAAATCTAAGTTCGAATGGGGTGGCATTGCCACTCGGAGTTCGGGTTAGTGGTAGTGTGAGTCAGTACCATCAACAGAGGGCTGAGCAGCCATTGCATCTCTCGTGTGTCCAAAAGGGGGAGGCTTTGAACGAAATATAATTTTGAAATTAAAAAAACACTCGACAACTGTTTCAAAACGTTTAAAGTATACAGATCGGTAGAAAATTAAATTTTAATGCGTTTGGTAAAAGTTATTCTTTCGATTATTTCATCATCATCATCATCATCATCATCATCATCATCATCATCATCACCTCCTTATTTGCCGTGGTAGAAGGGGCGGTAACGTGGTAGTGTCAAAGATATGCTGTCTGGAACTCTGGTTCCTGGCAGCGCCAGCCATGGCGGACAGGTCTGGCATCAAGCCCTATTAGTATCGCAATTTGGCATCAATATCCATCGTCGTCATCAGGATCCGTCGTCCTCTGGTCGTCTCTGTATCTGCATGTTGCAAGCAAATATGTATCAGGCCACGACCATCGTAATAACCAGGCCACTTAATTGAGTGGAGTTTTTCTGGTGACGTTATTGATAGTGGTTAGTAAGAACCACTATCAATGAGGACCGGAAGTGTCGAAGGTGCTAAGGCGAATGCGTCCACCTGTTTTCAGCAAGTAATCAGAGCGATCAGACTCACGACCATAGGATTATTCATCTACTTGGAAATCATTTTTAACTTATTCCTGCTATTGTGACTTTGTTTCTCTGCCAAGAACACGGCTACCCTCCTAAGGATTATTCATTCACTTGGAAATCATTGTTAACTTGTTCCTTTTTTCAAACGTATTTCCTGTTTATAGATGTCAAGCGCGAAAGAAAATAATAATATTTCCATTCTTTGCACGTCTGGCGCGAACCCGCGATATTATTGTACCATATTTGGACAGAACAGATATCACACTTGTATTGAAAGTGTATTTTTCTTCTTTTTTTTTTAAATGTAGAGGGTGATAACGTACGTACGAAAATGAAATTGCCTTAACGTATTATTATATAGATGTTTTTATTCTCAATTTGGGGGCGATGATTTATTTCTCACTTTTTAATATTTTCTTTTAAACTACATTTGATTTAATGTTCTTGTTTGTCTGTCCTTTCAGCAAATCATCGTCTGCGTTTATTCCAACTCGTTGCCGTTGCCTTCTGCTGAAGACGAGACATGTTACCTGGAATGTCCGTACGGGTTCGAGTACGATATTGAGGGGAAAATGATGTGCGAATGTCGCGACCCCTGTAAAGTGAGTACCAAAATCTTTCTTTTTTCTAAAGTGAGTACCAAAATCTTTCTTTTTTCTAAAGTGAGTACCAAAATCTTTCTTTTTTTGTGTGTGTGTGCGTGTCTTTTCGTTTTGTTTATCGATTTCATTCGCTCATGTTCGGTGCACATCCAAACAAATGGTGCATTTTAACCTTGTGTCATACATGCAGAAAAACCAGTTGCCGTAATCCTTAAGAAACGTTAAAGTTCATAAATTGTATTCATGCCTTTGTAGCTGGATGTTCTCCTTGTACGCGCTCCAAGTGATCCTTCCATATTGAGATCTTGCCGTTCTGAAACCAAATCTCCTTACTTTCAAAAGGACTAAGTCGATTGCTTGTACTAATAATGAATTTTTCCTTACTCTAGCCCTATATGGAAAATTCCGTTTTTAACATTATTTTTACACACCCGCATCTAAATAACGCTACATCTATAACCAGAAGTAGCTCTTCGTAAAGGAACTGGATCACGTTAGCTAAGTTCAATTAACTTTAAGATTAGATTGCCTGTGTTCCCCTTATTCCTTGTTCCAGCTACCGACTGAGAAATACGTCCTTAACCTCTGACCGCGAAAATGAGAGAAAGGACCAATAAACATAGCCTTCGTCATGGGTCGACCTAACATTTAAATGTAAACTTGGTGCCTGTCTGCAACTGAAACCCCGTCACATTTCTCAAGGAGTCATATTATAAAATATAAAGTGCATAAAGCATTTTAGGATATCCCTTATTTTTTATTTACAGTTGGGTCCCCTCTTATCAAGGCCCAGAAGCCACTCGAGGATAAGGGTTAATAGTTTCTTAGGAAGCAGACTCGTGGTATTTTGGTCAACAATGTTCATGAAAGTTCCGTTTGATTTTTTATACAGAGCGAGAGGGGGGAAGAGAGAGAAAGAGAGAGATGGGGAGAGTAAGAGAAAGAGAGATAGAGAGGAAGAGAGAGAAAGAGAGATAGATGGGGAGAGAGGAAAGTGTTTAGCTATGGTTGTAGCTAGACGAGTTCTTGCTGTGAATGTTCTACAGGGGTGGAGACATGAATTTGAACTCAGTCGAGTACCTACCATGAATATAACGATAATGGAGAGAGGGTAGCAACACCCTTTCGGCGCGAAAGAGGCTGTAGGGACGAAAAGAGATCATTCCCCCACTAGATTGCGAAGTCTATTTTGTACCCTGTCAAGACAAGAAAGAGTGCCCCGAGCGGCACCTTGTAAGACATGACAGCAGTACTCCATCTCAGCACGTATCTAGCTCTTATAAAGGTAGAGGATTGCGTCAGGGGTGAAATACGTTCTGGAGCGGTAGAACGTTTTTTTCCACCAACCTTAGCAACGGATTTGATGCGAGTCTTCATTTTCAGGTCTGGGCTGAAACTCAGTCCTAGAAGCTTAAGGAATATTATTTGACTTTATATTTTTATATTCCCGAATTATTGTTACATTTACACGTTCTCGACCCCTTCGTGGAATTGGGGAATCGTAGAATTAGAAGAACTCTCGCTGTTGATTCAAAGGGGCCGATTTGTCGTTTACCACTAATCGCGTTCTCTGTCGCTGTCGTCGCCACTGTTCGTACTGCTCTGCACTAACCTTTTTTCTTCTCTCTTTTCTTTCTTGTCGTCTCGCCGCCATTGTCGCCGGTGCAGCTATTGGGTGATACTACTCGCACCACCGTTTCTCCTCGCCTGCAACCATTTTTCGCGACTGTTATGGTTGTCTTATCATCATTCCCTTCGGGCTGTTGTCTTCGCTCTGAAATCAATTTCTTAACAGTACAACAAAGTCCCTTTTCTGTTTTTAAAGAGCTGCTTTTATTTGACTATTTTAATTAGCCGACTTGAACGAGTTCGTTGGGATCGAAAGAGAGGTTACGCTAACTAAATTCACTAGTTAATATTCTTACGTTAGTCTATAATCACTTAATTACTTGCAGAGGAAGGAATATGGATAATTTTACTAGATTTCACTAAGACTCTTATATTTTTCCGTCATTCGGAATCTTTCTCGTAACCGCTACATAATGTGTTGTTGACTCTTCGCTCCCAAGTCAGTAACTGATTCAATCTCGATCTAATTCTCCCACGGTGGGGACTCATCAAACCTCGTGATCGCACAGGTGCAATCTGAACCCCTGACCTTTTCTTGACTTAAGGTCAGTCAACGTCCCCGCGTTCGTGGGAAAACACATCGAACCGAACCTGCACGGGATGACTCCGCTACAAATCGCGTAAGTCAAACCCGTCTCGAATAGATGCGTCCAACTCTCACAGGGCATTATCTAACATTATCAATGGAAGCCCATATAAGTACCCAACAAATGAAATGTTACACACTTAAAGTGACTACAAAGGCTAAATATAGCAATTTAGAAATAGAACCATCTTATAAGATTTTGGTGGCGGCCATCTTGAATTTTATCATTTCACCACAAATAAATACTCTGTTGTAGTGAGAAATGGTTTTATCTGATTCGTTGTCCATGAAACCCTAGGTATAGACACCAAAGTCATGTTTCTAGATTAGATAGTTTTCGAGATATTGACATTAGATTTTGATGGTGGACATCTTGTAAAATAGCGGGAATGTTTGAAGACTCCATGTGATCTTTGTCCACTCTAGTTAAAGAACCGGTTGCATATTTTCTTTTTTTTTCTTTTTTAAAGGTTAGAGGCAATTTTTAACATTTTGAAAGGGTTGAAAAGATTCCTAGAAAAATTGCTGACACTCCACCTATGATTCCAAGAATGAGTTTTAACAAAAAATCAGTTTCACAAAAATTGCTGAAAAGAAAAATCTAATTCCAGACTCTGGAGTCGGTTTAACAAAACTCATATTTGACTCCGACAACTGATATTTGACTCCGACTTCTGCTGATCTTGTGAATTCTTTATATATTATATATGTACTTATACAGGACTTGCATCATCTCTTTCCTCTCCCTCTTCTTGGGAGAGTCGTCTGGACTTGTCTTAAAAATGGCGTCTATTTTTTTTCCGGAGGAATTTTCATTTCGGTGTTTCACATGTACAACAAACCTTGTTATATGTACCTTACTGTTTTAAATGTTATTTAAATCTTCTTTTTTTACTAAAGCAGGGTTAAGTAAAAAATAATTAGTCCGGTCGAAACCCATTTTACTCTAAATAATCTGAGCTATTACCTTAGGATCCTACTTAATGAGCCAGAATAAAGTTTTTTTAAAACCAATTCCAGAATACGGAGGCAAACCTTTTTGTTTTAGACAAACAGATACCAAATATCAATTATTAATAGAAGTAATAGTATAGTTTTGGCTTTAGACCGAGTAATACCAAATCTTTTTTACTAGTAGAAGCAATAGTATAGTTGTGGCTTCAGACAGTCCGTTACCAAATCTCCATTAGTAATAGAAGTAATCGTATAGTTGTGGCTTCAGACAGACCGTTGCCAAATCTCCATTAGTAATAGAAGTAATAGTATAGTTGTCGCTTCAACCAGACAGATACCAAATCTCCATTAGTAATAGAAGCAATAGTATAGTTGTGGCTTCAGACAGACCGTTACCAAATCTCCATTAGAAATAGAAGTAATAGTATAGTTCCGGCTTTCAGACAGACAGATACCAAATCTCAATTAGTAATAGAAGTAATAGTAGAGTTCCTGCTTCAGACAGACAGATACCAAATCTCAATTAGTAATAGAAGTAATAGTATAGTTTCGGATTCAAACAGACAGATACCAAATCTCCATTAGTGATAGAAGTAATAGTATAGTTGTGGCTTCAGACAGACAGATACGAAATCTCCATTAGTAATAGAAGTAATAGTATAGTTCCGGCTTCAGACAGACAGATACCAAATCTCAATTAGTAATAGAAGTAATAGTATAGTTCCGGCTTCAGACAGACAGATACCAAATCTCAATTAGTATTAGAAGTAATAGTATAGTTCCGGCTTCAGACAGACAGATACCAAATCTCAATTAGTAATAGAAGTAATAGTATAGTTCCGGCTTTCAGACAGACAGATACCAAATCTCAATTAGTAATAGAAGTAATAGTATAGTTCTGGCTTTCAGACAGACAGATACCAAATCTCAATTAGTAATAGAAGTAATAGTATAGTTCCGGCTTTCAGACAGACAGATACCAAATCTCAATTAGTAATAGAAGTAATAGTATAGTTCTGGCTTTCAGACAGACAGATACCAAATCTCAATTAATAATAAACTGTTTAAATTTCCCATTATTTAAAGTCATTTTTTTTTAAGTGTTGAACCTATAAACACTTATGTATTTCTTTGGTTATTTTTAATTTTTTCAGTTATTATTTATTTATCCATTTACTTGTCAATGCTTTCTACGGCTTCCTTTTTTGCGTGGGCGGTTGGCGTCTACGATTACATAACCGATTTCTCCCTGCCCCGCACCTCGGCACCTTGTTTTGTTTGTTTCGTTTTCGTTCCATTCCGATTCCAACCATTCATCCTTCATCCAGCCCCAGCCCACATCAACCCGCCGCCATGACCTCAAATCTCTATCGCCCTTCCCCTACTACCCTTGCACGCACGCACCCACCCAAACTCCCACAGCCTCCCAAACTACGAAACACGTCCCGCTCTCCCTTTTACCGTTCCCTCAGATTCCAAGAAAGCCGACCGTCGTCGTGTGAAAAAAACGATGGTACGAATTTCAGAGTGACCCCCCCCCCAGGTCCACCCTCGCACGCCACACCCGAACACAGACGATAAAACACGTGCTTCACATAACATCATCTCCCTGTTTTTTACGTGTTAAATCTTATATAAATAGGGATTTTCTCCGTCCGCCATCCGTCCGTCTGTCTGTCTGTCTGTCTGTCTGTCTTCCGTCATTTACAATTTTCTAAATGTAATAAATATTTTTGCTTGTCCTTAGGGGCTTGATTCCGCCAGTCTGTGGGTTTGTCCTGTGCAGTTCTAGGAGGTCCACCTTCCCAGGCTTTGCTTCCCCTCTTTTGGAGAGAAGTAAGTTTATTGCTTACTGCCTAAGGCGCCCCTACCGGAGAATGCCGACGGGGCTGCCCAGGCAATTTTTAAGGGCCAGAGCGCTCACCTTCTCAGGCGCTGGCTTTTCAAGCCCCACTTTCCCGACCCGACCTTGGGTCACATCTTATCTTGTGGGAGTAAGATAAAACTGGCCTTGTGCCTAACCTCCTGGAGAGGAGGTAAATAAAATTATTTATTAAAACTGTGTTCTGCGGCTACGTTAGTCAAGTGACATCCCATAGCTGCAATCAGTCCTCCATGCTAGTCCCAGGCCATCTGGCCTTGTCATGTGCAAGTTGTCGTAGGTAATGAAGTTGTTTCGCTGTACGTAGTGGTCCTAGTCCCGCCTGCTTGAGGTCAGCACGTGGTGTGCCCAGCAGATGTGTGCAGTGCCGTCCTAGTCGCGGTTGGTAATAATATATTGCAGATAAATATATTGCAGAATAATGCAGAATACTGCATTTAGCTAATCTAATAGTCCAATCTCATCTAATCGAAATATGAATAAATGCGAATCTTTCCGTCTTATTTAAATATAATGATACCGTATATATAGTAATCTCTAAACTCCGTGAAACAAAATTCGCTTTTACACATTTGCATATTTATTTAATAAATTCGTTTTTTTTTTACCTATGGTCAAAAAAAGAAAAGAAAAAAAGCAACAAATATAGCCGTGACTCGACAGATAAAAATGAATTCTAACGAAACAAATACATAATTCAACATTTGACAAAATATGATTTAAATTTAAAAATTACATAAAAATCTGGCAACCATGCAGTATAGTTCACAGTCGAGAAATCAGAAATATAAATAAGGTAATCCCTGGGAGGATAGTATCATGACCGTAGAACAGATACTACTCTGTCCATCAAAAACGGAGGATGTAATACCGGGGAGAAAGGCCTCATGAGAATAGATACTAAACTATCCCCCCTTAATTTAGCATTGAATGATAGTAATAGTATAGTTTCGTCTTCAGACAGACAGATACCAAATCTCCATTAATAATAGAAGCAATAGTATTGTTTTAACTTCAGACAGACAGATACCAAATCTCCATTAGTAATAGAAGTAATAGTATAGTTTTAGCTTAAGACAGACATATACCAAATCTCCATTTGTAATAGATATTATTAAACATATAATTTTCATCTAACATACAAAATTATCTTGTCGGATTTCCAAAATCAGACCGAAATAGCATCTAAGTTGACTAATCGAACTTTGCTTCTCACTCGTCAATTTTGATTTGGTATTGTTGTACTGTGTTATTGACAGTATAATAAAGTACTTAGCTACACTTTATTTTTAAAAAATACTTAGTCTGGTTTAGATGACTGTTAATATGAGCATGCTTTAAATAATCACCTCAGAATAAAGATCAGCAAGGGGATAATTCATATTCAATTAAAGACTGTAATATGAATTGTCTACTTTAAGTTTTTAAAAAATGCGTAAACAAATAAAAATTAAAAACTAAAATGACTTCACTGCATCCCGGGTAACGTCGGGTAGGGACAGCGAGTGATAAATACAGACCCTCTCTCTTTCTCTCTTTCTCTCTTTCTTTCTCTTTTAATTATTTACATAGTTCTATTCCTCCCACCATTTCTCTTAGCATCCGCCCTTCCTCCCACTATCTATAACAGTCATGTACAGATTCAAAGAATTTCCGAATATATTGTGATATCATAATAGACCCTCTCTCTTTCTCTCTCACCCCCTTGCGCTCTCTCTCTCTCTCTCTCTCTCTCTCTTCCCCTACCTTATTTTCTCTCTCCTCTCTATGTATGTGTCTCCCTCTTCCGCCTATATCCATCTTTTAATGATTTACATCACTCCATTCCTCTCATCTTATCATCCGTCCACCATCTAAAACATTTATGTACATGTGAAATGTGCATCCTGATAACATTCTCAGAGTTTTCATATAGGGTGACTCCCCCCTCCTAAAAACGTTCATACCTCGTTAATAAAATTAGTAATCCTTTCTACAATCTACCCATATTTTAAACAAATAAACTTAAGTCTATGCCTAGCTTGTCCACCAAGTTTAAATCATGAATATCCAACAGTCATAGTTGTATCGCGGTACAATGATATGCGTAACTGTCTCATTAGTCAGAGGTGTGATCATGAATGGGATTCTCACTCACCTGAGCTTAACCTCAAAGATTTTTATATATGAAATTATTTTAAATATAATGTTTATCAAAACAATCCCCCAACCGATTTCTGAACTGAAGAGGGCAATCGTAGCCGAAATCAGGTGTGCTTGCAATGAAAAGATGCACAATCCAGGTATTCTTGAAATAAAAAGATGCACAATCCAGGTGTGCTTGCAATAAAAAAAAAGTGCACAATCCAGGTGTGCTTGCAATGAAAAGATGCACAATCCAGGTGTGCTTGAAATAAAAAGGTGCATAATCAGGTGTGCTTGCAATGAAAAGATGCACAATCCAAGGATTCTTGAAATAAAAAGATGCACAATCCAGGTGTGCTTGCAATAAAAAAGTGCACAATCCAGGTGTGCTTGCAATGAAAAGATGCACAATCACGGTGTGCTTGCAATGAAAAGGTGCACAATTGGACCATATCAGTGAATAGCGATAAAGCAAAGACTGTTGGATATTCATGAATGAAAATTGATGGACTTACTTAGGTATAGACTGAAGTGTAATTCTTTAAAATATGGTTGGATGGCAGAAAGGATTTTGTAAATTAACGCAGAGACTTCATTTTATTTGTATCAAATATGGTTTTCTAGAAAATATTGTAAATGTTATTAACGATTCTATGTAGATATTTACCTCTCTTTCCACTATTAGAACGATAACGAAATGATAGGGGGATTTCGTTTGTGCTGAACAGGTGATTATTATTAAAGTTTCTGAAACATATGTACACATAGATATTTGTTGATGTTGACTTCTTTTTGAAGCATGATTACACAGTATTGAATATGTCATAAATTTTGTATTCTTTAGAGTTATAATAAATGAGCTCTGTGGGACCTAAACTCCTAACAATTGAGCTAAATTCAACCTCAAATTTTCAATAGTATCTTAGAGATTTGGATTACTTCACTTTTATATTTGTAAAATTGAGATGAGGTCGTGTCTGTCTCCTTAAGATACAACGAAAGTTTAAAAATGTGACTTTCTTTAACATAATTGTATGTGTATATATACACACACACACGTGCGCGCACGCACACACACACACACACACACACACACATATATATATATATATATATATATATATATATATATATATATATGTATCATATCATATCATCAGGTGTTTGTTATCACTCCTGGAAGAGGAATCCCTCTCTGATTGGCTTCACCCTGTTTTGTCCCAGTTGGCTGTCGAGGTCGTCTCTCCACCGTGTTTCATTCTTCCTCTTGATCTTTTCAATTGACTTGGCCTCTAGTCTGTCGCTCTGTATGCCCACCTGTTGTTTGTAGATCTCGAAAGGTGTCCTGTCCATCTATGTTTTGCCGCTCGTATGGTGGTGGTAATGTCGTTTACTCCAGTTTGCTGTCTGATCTAAGTGTTTCTTTTTCTTTCTCGTAGACTGATGCCGAGAATAATGCATTCCATTTTGCATTGTGCCATTCTTAGGCTTTTATGCTGCATTATTAAGTGCTCATGTTTCGCTACCATATGTCATAATATACTTTTTAGTTATATTCCAATGACCAAAACAAAAATCAATCTATTACCATACACACACACACAAACACACACACACACACATATATATATATATATATATATATATATATATATATATATATAGGCAGCATCTTCTCTTGCAGGGAAGTATTGTTGAATATAAGAGATAACTTATGTCTGGATATCCTTAGGTAAATCCTTTCAATAGTCCGAATCAGGATCTTAGTTTCGGGGGGGGGGGGGATTGGCTGATGAATTCCCCTCCGAAACTAAGATCCTGATTCGGACTATTGAAACGATCTACCAAAAGATATCCAGACATAAGTTGTCTCTAATATATATATATATATATATATATATATATATATATATATATATATATATATATATATATATGTGTGTGTGTGTGTGTGTGTGTGTGTGCGTGAGTGTGTGTGTGTGTAATTGCAGAAGAACACATCAGTACCGTCGGTTTCAAATACAAACAAAGAGTACCTATAGTTTGCCTTGAATGCTGTTTCTTCCGAATTTGAAGAAAGTCAGGCATAGGGGGGCAACTGTAGATCCCCTTTTTTTGGATTTAAAATCGACGGTACCGATGTTGTCTTAATCTTCTGTAATTACATATATAAATAAATATTACGCATTTATTTTTGGATATTTTCTTAATAATCGAGCACTCTGCTGGGGTTCTCTCCTACTAGCATTACAGAAGCCTCTGTGTAGCTTAATTGCCATAAATATATTTTCATAACTTACTACCTAGCTCTACTCACGTATCGAGCACTGTTGAAGTAAATACTGAAAATTGATACATAGAAAAGTATATCTCCCTATAGCATTTCACGTGGATACATCAAATAATATATATATATATATATATATATATATATATATATATATATATATATATATATATATATATATATATATATATCTGGGAAATGAAAAAAGAAAAACCAAGAGACATTTTTTTATATATTCATCAACGTTTCGTCTTTATTGTAAGACTTCCTCAGGATGATAATTTTAAGAAAACTGTCATTTTTCTTAAAATTATCATCCTGCGGAAGTCTTACAATAAATACGAAACGTTGATGAATATATAAAAAAAATATCTCTTTGATTTTCCTTTTTCATTTCCCATTACGTCGGATTACTCTCATTCTTCCTTTCTCATATATATATATATATATATATATATATATATATATATATATATATATATGTATATATATATATATATATATGTATATATATATATATATATATGTATATATATATATATATATATATGTATATATATATATATATGTATATATATATGTATGTATATATATATATATATATGTATATATATATATATATATATATATATATATATATATATATATATATATGCATATATATATATATGTATATATATATATATATGTATATATGTATATATATATATATATATATATATATATATATATATATATATATATATATATATATATATATTATGGAGCGGGCGAGAGAGAGAGAGAGAAAGAGAGTTATTATGAAATATTAATATACATACGCACGAATAATAAAGAGTGCTGCAGTGGGCGGTTGTCTTGACTACGTGCACCCGAGCATGTACGCATGTAATAATCCACCCGATCTTCATGTTTTCATTCATCACAAGATCTTGTTTTCTCGAGAGGCCACCGTCCTTCCTTCCCACCCTCGGGTCATTTTGGCTTCTCGCCTCATTAGCCCGTTTCCCGCGTAAAAAGATTCTTCGAAAATCACAGATTCCCATTACATTAGCGATAAACATCGTTAACATCCGGTCCGCCAGCAGTGGCCAAGTGGTTACAACACTGGGCTGTAGGCGATGTCGGTTGCTCAACTCTGAATGTTAACAATAGCCGGCAATGCAAGTAATATTGCAGATCTACCCTGCAACTGTATCTATAAGACGAATTACGTGCTTCTTGGCCTTTTGGCTATAATCAAAGTGTAGTATCTGTTCCGATGGATACTGCACCCCATAGACCGGTATCGTCTTGGCCTTCGGGGCTTGATTTCCGCCGGTCTATGGGTGTGTCCTGTGCAGTTCTAGGAGGTCCACCCTCCCAAGTTTTGCCTTCTCATCCTTTGAGAGGGGGTTAGTTTATTGCTAATGGCGTGACGCGCCCCTACCGGAGAATGCCGACGGGGCTGCCCAGGCATTTTTGACGGTGATAAGTGCTCTTCCTCTAGGGTGCTGACTTATCAAATCCCACTTTCCGACCTTGTGTAACATTTTACTGCTGTGGGAGGTAGATAAATATCGCGCTCAGGTGTAAATGCCGATATATAAAGCTAGACTAAAATTCCAAAGTTAAAAAAGTTAAATGTATATCGGTTCACTTCAAAACCATACTCAAACCATAATGCATCACTTTATATATATATATATATATATATATATATATATATATATATATATATATATATATATATATATATATATATATATATATATATATCCAAATCTGACCTAAGGTTACGATTGGATTCTAATTCTTCCTGATGAGATCTCAGTTTATGATAGCTTTTGACCGATAACATCGACATGCCAGTGTCGCATATTTTGTACATGTTTGTGTAAATAAAAAAAATCATATATACAAGCTCTATTTGATATTGAGCACTTTTTATAAACCCGGTTGAAATTCTTTTGATTACTACCCTGTGGATGTTTTACCTTGATTATATATATATATATATATATATATATATATATATATATATATATATATATAGTCTCGGAAATTTTTCAACCATTAAAACTATATCGAAAAAAAACAAAACAAAACCAACACTTTAGTCCGAAGTCCTTCGGTGGAAAATAACTTTTCTTGTATATCAATTTACTTTTTACAGTCACTATATAAGTTTGCTTCCAAGAATTTACGCTAGTCTTAACATTATTTAAGGGATCATCAGTTGTTTGCCATGAAAAACTGTTTCGGGAATTTAAAAAAAAACAGTATGTTATCTTATATATCTTATATATGCTAAATTCAAGTGACCAAGCTTTTATTTATTTATTTTCGTTTTTTCCAAATCTAAAAAAAAAATGTTACGAACCGTTTCGCGCACAGATGAACAACTAATATGTATATGCCTATTCAGGGGGTTTAATCAATACTGCTAATTTAACGGTATAAGCTAAAATGGAAAAGGGAAGATCTAAAACTGAAGAGTTCATCTAAACCTTTCGCTTTTTTTGCCACGTGTTCCACTTCGGCCTTGATAAAGCCCTCGTAACAGGTGGGAGGAAACATTGAGATGGAGTCTTGAGTTTTAGATCTTCCTTTTTACATTTTAGCTCATATATATATATATATATATATATATATATATATATATATATATATATATATATATATGTGTGTGTGTGTGTGTGTGTGTGTGTGTGTGTGTGGGTGGGTGGGTGGGTGTGTGTTTTAGAAGAATACCCACCCTAGGACGGGTAAAATTAATTCTCTTAACAGAACAGTTTTGCATCAAATGCATGTCGCCTTATGAAGATTAACATCAAGATGATATTAATCCTTGTGTCCAGAATCCTTTTTCCAATTTTGATCAAAATCCATTACACGATTTGTTTCTAGAAAATGTCTAAATTTTGAAGGGACTGAAGAAAAAAATTAAATTCAAGGACTCTTACGTAATTTGTGTTTAATGAATATTGATCAAATTCATTGCAAATCTTATATTTGATTCGGATTTTCAAATGTGAGTTTCGGCTCATATTATGCCCTCTGAGCACTTTTTAAAATACTCCAAGAAAACTGAAATGTGAGGAATATTTATTTTTTGTTCAAATTTCACAACAATCGGAAATATCTGTATTCCTAAGTGTGTGCGTGTGTGTGTGGGGGGGTGTTTTCATAGTTTTAGCTTTTCTGGGTCAAAGTTATGTATTCTTTTTAAGTATGTGTGATTTTGACTGTTATCTTTCCGGTCATCTTCGTGTGCGGCGGTTGAGTACATTTTGTTCAGAATGCTTAGAGTTGTCGTTCAAATTTTATTACATTGCCGGCACTCTGTCTGCTTGCATATGTGTGTGTGTGGTTAGTTTTAGTCTGCGTCTGTCTCTGTCCATACATGCATATACTCACAAACACGCACACACAAATACATATACATACACACACACCCTCTACCCTCTCTCTCTCTCTTTCTCTCTCTCTCTCTCTCTCTCTCTATATATATATATATATATATATATATATATATATATATATATATATACTATTACGATAAATATTATTAGATTCTTATAAACATACACTACACATGTGTTTCATCCCTTTACGGGAATCATCAGCGTGTAGGATGATTGCTCTACCGGTCGCATGATTCGAAACCCTCAGACCCAAGTCAACATTTTAAATTTTGTCAGAACGTCTAGGTCAATAAACCAACCAGGTTGAAAGAAGATAATCAAGGTATTTTTATCCCTAAGTAAGCGGACATATCTACAAGACTGTCATCAACATTGTTCAACGACTCGTTAGGCCGGAACTTAGCATTACACGTTTAAATTTGGCAGCTTAATTTTAATTATCTTATGGGAAATACTATACAGTGCAAATTCGATTTTACATTGATACCGGCTGGTCTAGATATATAAAAGGTGCTAACTCCTGTCTTCTCGAGTCCGATCTAGTGTTTAGTCGATGGACTCATCGTTTCGGTAAGGCTAAGCTAGTGGCAATGTGCTTCGTGGCCTTCACTTTCACGCTAGTATCGAGGATAAGGCTTCATGGAAGCTCAGAAATGAATTCGGCTGAATCGACGGAATTTAGTTCTAGTAGCATCACCTTGGATATATATGTGTGTGTGTGTGTGTGTGTGTGTGTGTGTAAAGTATAATTTCCCAAACTTATGAACGAACTATTATGAATGTTTGAATTTTTATTCTAGGCAACATGGTGAGTAATATGGGCACATTTATGTGTAAATTTACACATTTAGGAGTGCATACATATATAAAATTAGGTATGTTTATACAGGGTGGGCCAAAATAAGGGTCCTATCTTTAAATTTGAATAACTTGAATTTGAATAACTTCCACAAAATAAAAGTTAAACTCACCAAACTTTATGTGTGTGTAGACTGACCCTTCCGAGATTTTTTGAAATAAACAAAACAAATTTTAGCCGAAAAACACTTCTTAAAACTTACAAAAACTAAAGTATTGTTTTTTACACTGTTTTGAGTTTTTTAAGCAAAAATAATGTTTTCTAAATGAGGGTACGTTCCTTAGGGCTAATACGGCTCATGCTTGCTTCGGAAGGGGTCCTTTACTTATTCTAAAAAAAAAAATTTTTTAAATCAATAAATAAAAAAGTTATGAATTTTTAAAAATAGGA
>OY744518.1:82317407-82329907 GCA_963556195.1 Sepiola atlantica
CATGACCGACTCCAAAGACAAACAATCTTTTAAATTTAATTTTAAAATTAATTAGATACTCGTGTTTAGAGCTTGTCTCAGAGGGAGGGACTGGTGGATGGTGCACCATCCCAGATGTGACAACAATACTCCATGCATGGGCGGATGGTGGCTTTGTAGAGATATAGAGTACTGTCAGGTGTGAGAAGTTTTCTAGCACGGTAGAGGGAGTCCACCTTCTTTGCACCAACCTTCCGGCACCTGAAGACTTCTACAGTCAAGCGGGGGGGGGGGCTGCTTGTCGTGTTGCTTGGGGATATTTACGTTAAGAAAATAAACTTTTAAAAACTGATACGGTATAATTTTTAATATTTCATATTTATTATAAAACTAGTTTTTTCGAAATTAATGGAGATTTTATTTGGAATTAAGAAAAAAATATGATAGATATTAAAAAGATTTCTTCGCCCTTGTCACTTTGTAAATTGTAAAATAACATGAAATAATTCTCGTCATTTTTTCTGCTTCCTCTGCCTTTCTTCTCCACCGTCTTCTACCCCCAACCGTTATTATTAATGTCTCTGTCACTTTTATTTTTCGGAAATATTTAAAAGAACTTCTTTTTCTTTCATTTCTTGGAATGTCTTTTGATAATAAACTCGAAACATTAAAAATCCCACCGCTATTAAATACTTTAGGAAAATATACGCATTTTTGTTGGCTCTGCTGGTTAACAAATATGGCGTTCATGGAAATAAAAGGGAAACTTATATTCCTAATTGAAATTTGATATATAAATGCTCTGGTGATTAGAGTTGTATTATTTTTTGTTTTTTTAGTGTTAGTATTTTGGATACGGTGTTTTGGCCCTTCCTCATGAATAGTTACACTCAGACAAGAAACAGGACATATAACTTTGTAGTTCAGCTGTCTAAGTGTAAACGAAACGGTCTGTCAAAAAAAGATTTGTTTAGAAATAAATAAAGACATGGTTGCTGTTATTTTGAGTTTGAAACATGACTCGTCTTCCGGGGTTCGAGTTCGGTGACCGGTATTAATAATATTAAATTATATATATGTATATATATATATGTCTGAATAGAAAACAAAAAAGACAGATTAAACATAGAAATAAATCATTAAAACGAGTCCAGCGTGATACCACTGGACCAAGACGCTCTGTCTAGAAATATGTACGATTTTTATCACCTAAATATTTAAAGTATTTTTATGTAATTATTTTTATTGGTGATTGTAGCGTTCGTTGTTATTTTGCTTACTATTATTTCGATTGTCTCACTTTCCTAAGTGATTAAGATGCAGAAAAGCGTCTTGGTCCAGTGGTAGAACGCTGGACTATAGACATTAATATCGAAGGTTCGATCTCTGTCTAAGTTAGCCATGCTGATGACGTATAAAATAAATAAAAATATATATTAACGAAAAATACGTCCTATGAAGTTAAGGGCGACTAATAATGCAATTTTCTGCATCTTAATCACTTAGGAAAGTGAGACAATAGAAATAATAGTAAGCAAAATAACAACGAACGCTACAATCACCAATAAAAATAATTACATAAAAATACATTAAATATTTAGGTGATAAAAATCGTACATATTTCTAGACAGAGCGTCTTGGTCCAGTGGTAGAACGCTGGACTATAGACATCAATATCGAAGGTTCGATCTCTGTCTAAGTTAGCCATGCTGATGACGGCTGTGAGCCAGAAACACGTGTCCATGGATTACTTTTATGTACGTATAATATATATATATATATATATATATATATATATAAAGTTTACATCGGCATCTCCGCGGGAAACTGGAAACAACGTTTTTATGAACACAAACACTCTTTTAACAACCCAGAACTTAAGAACAAAACGGAGTTAGCGAAACAATGGTGGCTTCTGAAAAATGAGAACCGGCCCCCGGTAATTTCGTGGTCAATCCTATGTTTTTCGGATGTTCCAAATGGATTTAGGCAAAGATGCAATTTATGTTTAGAGGAAAAAAATAAGAATCCTAAAATACGAACACAATAATCTTTTAAACAAACGCGATGAACGTATGGCCAAATGCAGACATCCATGTAAATTTAAAATAACCAAAATCTCATAATCCGATAGACCTCTAAATTTGTAACGGTGAAGATACCAAATAGATTATTTACGGTAAAAAAAACCATTAGTATTATAATAATATCTGTTATGGACACGTAATTACTGACTTGGTGATATTCATTATAGGTGTTTTGGGATGTATATAATTGTACTTTAAGATATTCGTTTATTCAGATTATTTACTTCAAATAAGATAGCTTTAAGAATTTTTCTGCTGATAATACACTAATCATTGAATTAATTTAAGTATAAGTGTCTAGTATTATAACTAGACATTGTTAGATTGGAATTAGGTTATAATTATAGGTTTCCATAGATTATAAAAGTAACTTAGAATAGAAATAGTATAAGATGAATTCTTAGAACTCAGATTATTAATGTATTACAATTAGAATATAGAATGTGTATGTAAATGTTTTGGTATATAGATGCATATTTGCATCTGTATGCGTATGTAACAGGATGCGTATAATATTTATTTCAAATAGATTCAAATATGGGTACATAAATAATTTTTATTTTTCAAATAAATTCTATCTCTCGGATCTAGACAGAATGAACACCTGCCACAAGTTGTCTGTCGATCGATAACACGCAAATGTCAGCTTGTTTCTTTTCTTTTCTTTCTTCCTTTCTTTTTCCTATCAGGTTGAGAACACAAGTCTCGCCGAATTTATCTGCGCCAAAAACGTATGTGTTGCGTGTGTGCGTGATCGTAGGATGTGTATATAGATATGCGTGTGTGTAGAGGCGTCTATATGTTTTATATCACCAAGTCGTAAGTGTCAAAAGAATATGTGCTTTTAACACAGCCGTTATTATTTCAATAAAAACAATAAGCTCCCTGTCGATCGCCTTAGTTAAATATAAGATTTTAATTCCTGCTCGCTCTGTAAGAGGTGTTCAGATTGGTTTCTACCACTACTCTTTCTGGTTGTATTTGAATTGTCGAGGGTGAATTCAATTTTCTGTCAGTCTCAAAAATGTAATTGTCTAGTTTGATGCTTGAAAAAACCACAAAGTTGAAATAAATTATTGCATCGACAATTATGTAATTTCGTGTTATTATATTTTATGTTATTCTTGCTCTGTTTACCACATTGAGCTCTCATACCCGGATTTCTTCCTGAAATTATTCCATTATAACACAAATATATATATATATATATATATATATATATATATATATATATATATATATATATATATATAAATAATAAACAATAACAAATATTTATATATATATATATATATATATATATATATATATATATATATATATATATAATTTCATGTATACATATTGAATGTAATCAGAAAAAGACGAGCGTTGCTAACCTGTTCTATTTTTCATTTATTTAAGATTTATAATTAATTTATTTATTTACTTAATTATTATACAACATAATCACGTATACGGTTAAGCAACGTTGAGCCTGGTCAGTACTAAAATGGGTGACCATTTATGAATACCAGGTGCATTATGTGTGTGAGCTCTCTGCTTATCTTGACATTTTTTCCAGTCGTCCTGGACTTCTCCTTGCAGCTGGAATAGAGCAGTACCAATTCAAGAGTGATGACGTTGGAAATTGCGCCACCCTTGCTTCACAATTGACTCCCCGTGCAGGTTCTCTTGCAGGGGTATCCATTGTCTCTCGATACGGAATGGAGGCCTTAAAAATTGTATTTTATCTATCAAATGTAATCATATTGTGAATATATGACGCCAACGATTCAGACAAATCATGTTTTTATTTACTTGTCTCCCCGCGAGGGCAAAGTAAGACACATGGTCGGTTTTTAATGTGGGGAAAATCCAGCTCCCCCCCCCCAAAAAAAAAACACTCTGGATTGGAACAAAAATAAAGTCTAGAATCATTTCTCCTTCACTGACCGAAGCCAGAATAGACCAAGTGTAGCATCAGAACACCTACTACACCTTTCTTCCTAGCCAACATTCCACATTTCTACTCGTTTTATTATTTCCTCTAACCGGGCGATGCATGGTCACCTTGCTGTTCACAATAAATGTTTTAATGAAAGTCGAATGTTTTGATCAATGCTGTTTATTTGTTAAATTGTTGACGCATGCGTATACGTCGTTTTCTTCGGGTTTTTTTTTCTCAATGGAATGTGTTTACCGGTCGGAAGATTCACAAGCGAGTAATGACTTTTTGGAGCTTCGTTTACTATACGTTGCGTAGCGTAACTTTTTTTTTATCTGTTGCTGTTGTTTCTTCTTCTTCTTCTTCTTCTTCTTCTTCTTCTTTTTCTTCTTTCTCTTCTTCGTTTTCTTCTTCTTCTTCTTCTTTCACCCCTCTCGCTCCTCCTTTTCTTCTATATTTCTATTTTACCTCCATCTTCTTCCTTTTCTCCTCATCCTTTTCCTCCTCCTTTTCCTTTTCTTCTCCTCCTTCTTCTTCTTCTTCTTCTTCTGTTGCGTCTTCTTTTTCTTCTTCGTTTTCTTCTTCTTTTTTTTTACTTCTTCTTCTTCTTTTTCTCACCCCTCTCCCTCCTCCTTTTCTTCTTTATTTCTATTTTACCTCCATCTTCTTCCTCTTTTCCTCATCCTTTTCCTCCTCCTTTTCTTTTTCTTCTACTACATTTCCTCCTCTTCCTCTTTTTTCTTCTTCTTATTATTCTCATTCTTTTTCTTCTTATTATTATTCTTCTTATTCTTTTTCTTCTTCCTCTTCTTCCTCTTCTTCTTCTTCTTCTTCTTATTATTATTATTATTAGTATTATTATTGTCTTCCCCCCCACCCCCACCCGCACCGTTTGATTTTTGCTCTACCTACGGGAGCCATTTTCACCCTAACCTCCTCCTTCTCTCCTTCATCCGACACGATGTGTTGGTATGTGTGTAGGCGGATGGTGCCACTGGTCCCTGTCATTTTTTTATGTTTTGCCATTTTACTTTTGTTTTAGTTTGGGGTAAGAAATCTGTTGCCACTGGCCCCTGCAGTGGGTAGGGTCGCTCTTAAATAGTTATAGACGAGGACGGAGATAGAGGAGGTATAAAAAGAATGGATTTTCCCCATAGTATTTCCTCCCGCCAAATTCTCTCTCTCTCTCTCTCTCTCTCTCTCTCTCTCTCTCTCTCTCGCGCGCGCGCACGCGCTTTCTCTGTTGCGTGATTGATCCAATGGATACCGTCGCGGGATATTTAATCTATTCCAGTCATTTTTACACGTAATTTTAATTTTGTTTTATGGCGGTAAGAAATCTGTTTCCACTGGCCCCTAGAGTGGGTAGGGTCGTCGTTTAATAGTAATAGACGAAGACGAGGGGGAGGAAGAGGAGGACGGGAGGTGGAGGTATAGTAAGAATGGATTTTCCCCCATAGTATTTCCTCCCGCCAAATCCTTTTCCTCTCTCGCTTCCTCTCCCTCCCTCTCTCTCTCCCTCCCTCTCTCTCTCCCTCTCTCTCCCTATCTATCTATCTATCACCACTTTCTCTCTCCCCCCACACTCTATCTCTCTCTTCCTCTCCCTCTCTCTCCCCTCGCTCTCTCTCCCTCTCTCTTCCTATCTATCTATCTATCTCCCTCTCTCCACCCCCTCTCTCTTTTTATCACCCTCTCTCTCTCTCTTTCTTTCTCTCTCTCTCTCTCTCTCTCTCTCTCTCTATCTCTCTCTCTCTGTTGCGTGATTGCTCCAATTGATACCGTCGCGGTATATTTTATCTATTCCAGTCATTTTTACACGTATACTACCTTGTTTTGACTTTTACTTTTGTGCATCCCAAACAAAGCAGCATATTGCCACTAAAACGTAAGAGACTACTGTGATAACAGCCAGATTTATACGGAACTGTTATACGCCGTGCCGTTATTTATGTTTAAATATACAAACGATTTTAGATTTTTTTGTTTTAATTAATCTTCATATTTCGGAAATGTGTCGGAGCCCGACACGCCGCGACGTCTGTTTAGGTTTGAAAAAGACGCCATCTTAAAAAACCGTAAACAACAGCAGCAGTCGCGTTTCCTTTGTTTGCCACTCCTTCGGAGAAAAACAGCAGCTTCAAATTGCCATTTTTTGTTCACTATGACTCAGCAAAAACACGGCAAGCGAATATATTCCTTATTTCTCCTTTAAGGAATACAAATGCGTTTCCCGACTGTACCGATAAACCCACTAATACATCCAAGACACCGGTCGGCGATGTAATACAACGAAAGATCTTTTCGGTATTTATTTATCGAAATTAATCCCTTTCACAGGACCAACGAAAGTAACTTGGCACATGTTACATGAGATCTCCCGTTTTCGACTAAAAACTCCGCTTCAGCCCGGGGGTCAGGAGGCCCCCACGTCCGACTTGGTTCACGGATGGACCAGTCGTCGGCAGTCTGAATATTCTATTAAAGTACAGTTTGTAAAGAAGTTAAGAACATTAATTTTCCTCTCCCTAATTGACCAGTTAACTATGTTATACTATATCTTTCGTTTGGTCTCTTGGTCTTACCGCATTCTAGGACAATAATTCATCTAGTCTAGTGGAGTATCCAGCTAAGTGTTGTTACTTGAATTAACATCATTAAGAGAAGGTGCACCATTTTTCGTATGAGCAAGTGTATAGCCGTGTTGAGGAGATCTTATTTGGGCTTCGAATGCTATTTTATTTTGAATATTTGGTCAGGGTTTACTTTTACGCTGAAGTATCCTCATGCCAGGTTGTCCTGACAACCCCTTGTACAGAGAGACCGAAGATACTCGAGGATGGTGTCTAGTAGGTAATTCAAACTCTCTAGTATGTATTTAAACCTCTTCTTTGGATTCTCTTATGTCATTTCAAACCTGGCACAGATTGACACTTGTTACCGCATATGTTGAAGGTTGCTATCCCTTGAAGGAGATCGTTCACGGGTTCATTTTTGAAGATAACGTCGACTGTGACCTGTATGACGTCTTTGCTAAGGTATACTTTATCACAGTCTCCAGAGACCGATTCACGGAGATCAAAACCATCTCATTTGTCATTTCTGAGCCTCCTTCCCTAACGGCTCTCTGAACTTGTTCAGGATCAATGCTTCTTCGTCCACGTTCGTCCACACCAATATTGATGTCCCGTCTCCGTGTTGCTCTATTTAGTGCACTCTGTTCGCAATTACTATTCAGGATCCCACATATCTTTACGTCTTTAGAGAGTCATTGTGTCCATCGGAACAGATACAACACTCTGATCTTAGTCCTTGTATCTCGGTTTCGGTTTATGAGGTGGCCTCTTTTCATTCAGAAAGTTCTCCATTAAAAACTGCTTTGGGGTACGATCGTCGATTATCCTACATACATGCCCGCACCACCTTAAGCGATGCTTCAATGATGCAACAACCACTCCACTAAAGCACCTGCACATCACATCTGCCATCTCACACCTAGATTTCTACAGATCCATTGCTGATGAAAACGTTCTAACCTATTCACGTGTCTTCCATATACCACCCAAGTTTCACATGCATATAGCAAATCCGACAAAATATAAATATTATATAATATTTATATATAAAATGGTAACTCTGTTTGTGTGTGTGTCCGCCTGATCTTTGTGTCTTATGTTCACCCAAACCGCTGGACAGAATTGCTTGAAAAATGACATGTGGACTACTGACCTCTTAGTGAAGGTCATAGACTATATAAGAAATATATCACTTAAATGCTGGGGGTCCCCGGGCGTCAGATCTCCCCCCTCCCTCACCGAAAACTGTTTGCCCTTAGATTCAAATTAAATTAGTAAATGACCAAAAATGATGTCTATTCCTAAAATTTCAGCAAATTTTGATAATATTAAGAGGGTCCCTGGGGGCACAATCCCCCCACTCACACACACACACTGAAATTAAAACCATAGGTCCACTGAAAATTCAAATAGGTCTAATTTCAATTAAATGTATACCTTATTTAATATTAAATAAGGATGATTTACAATATATATATATATATATATATATATATATATATATATATAAAATAAATGTGAAGCGAGAGCTAGCGAGCGATGCCAGCTAATATTATTTACCTCCTCTTCAGGAGGTTAGGCACAAGGCCAGTTTAATCTTACTCCCACAAGGTAAGATGTGACCCAAGGTCGGGTCGGGAAAGTGGGACTTGAAAAGCCAGCGCCCGAGAAAGTAAGCACTCTGACCATTAAAAATTGCCTGGGCAGCCCCGTCGGCATTCCCCGGTAGGGGTGCATCAGGCAGTAAGCAATAAACTTACTCCTCCCCAAAGATGGGAGGCATAGCCTTGGAGGGTGGACCTCCTAGAACTGCACAGGGCAACCCCACAGACGGGCGGAATCAAGCCCCGAAGGACAAGACGCCACCGGTCTATAGGGTGCAGTATCCATCGGAACAGATACTACACTTTCTTCCTCGACGCCAGCTAATAATATATAATTGAAAAATGCTTCCATATTATTAGTTGTCCTGGATGGACTACATTAGTAAATAAATGTAGTGAAGTACGTTATTATAATGTCAATAACATGGTATAACAACAACAAATGATAATTGGCTCGTCAGAAAAAACTTTGATATGTCAGCTTAAATTCGATTTAGGTCTAACATTTAAAATCTCACAAGACAAGTTTTATATTAGATGCTGAAAATTTCATTAACATTGGACAATTTAAGGATTTTTCTGAGGGGTGCTGTTTGCGAATAGTTTCTTTGCTATGTGGGCCACATGCACCAATATGGATAAGATAATAAGTAATAATACTATTTAATCTATAGCTGGGGGGGCAGCTATAGATTAAATAGTATTATTACTTGTGATGATATTCTCGATTGTATATAATGGACTATTTCAATCTTCTGTGTTATAGTTATTTGGGGTTAAGGAGAAAAAGTCTACTTGGTGACAGCTTCCGGTTTGTAAATCTAAAATTGGCAAGCGGTGTTTATCAAAAAACAATCCTTCATAATTTTCTACCGCTTGGATTTTGGCGAAATGTTTTAATTGAACTAGTTTCTAAACATTTTGTTAAGAGAGTTACCTAAATTTATTTTACAACTAACCCTAAGTCCGAGTGGGAAGGTCGTAAAACCACGCGAAATCGCCTTAAAATGTAGAACGCACCCCCCAAGTTTGATTTAATTATTTGTAATAAAAAAAAACGTTTCAGTTAAAAAAAATTTGCAGCAGTTTCCTACAAGCCGCCATATTGTTTAAATATCAATGACTTCTTAGCTGCCTGCTGATTGGGTCAAGCAATCTACTTCCGCCTTGGATTGACCAATCAGTGACTTTCTCTTAGGCGAATCTCGGATGGCTAGCATAACTATATAAACACTTGAGCGCCATCCGCCCTCTCTCTTTTTCTTCTTCGGCACGAGAAACCCCTCTCTCTCTCTCTCTCTCTCTCTCTCTCTCTCTCTCTCTCTCTTTCCTTCTTTGGCACTGCCAAACACACGTCCCCCCTCTCTGGGGACGCAACAGACATCTTCCCGGGCCTTTGGCTCTGGGTTCGACTTCGACAAGTAGCCAAAATGGCTACTGTTAAATGAGCCAATTCGCGTTTACAGTGGTTGCCAGCATATGCATCTTTCGCTTGCGTATGATAACAGACCATTAATTCTTGTAAAAAAATTCCAATTATAAAAAAAAGTTTGATTTTTTTATGTGTGAAATGCTGAAAACAAATTATTAATGCCTAAAAAACATCCGACCTAAAATATAATATATAATGGGTCAGTGTTTCCTTTGATAAACACTGTTTTACAATTTCCGATTTAAAAACCAGAAGCCGTCACCTAGTAAACCATAGTTTTATTACCTTTGACTGTTATATATATATATATATATATATATATATATATATATATATATATATATATATATATATATATATATATATATAGTGAGAGAGGGTGAAAGAGATAGGCAGGCGAGAGTAATTGACATTGTGTAAAATAAGAGCAAGGGGGAGGGTCAAACAACATAAAGTGAGAGAGGCTGAGGGTAATGGATTTCTTTTATCATATAACTCAATCCCAAAACCGATAAATAAGTTTAACTTTTTTTTTTGTATTTATCTACCTCCCACAGCAGTAAGATTTGACACAAGGTCAGGAAAGTGGGCATAAAAGGCCAGCGCCCTAGAGGACGAGCACTCTGGCCTACAAAACATGCCTGAGCAGCCCCGTTGGGGTTCCCCAGTAGGGGCACCTAGGGCGCTTAGCAATAAACTACCCCGTTTCTCAAAGGGTAAGAAGGCAAAGCTTGAGAGGGTGGACCTCCTAGAACTGCACAGGACAGGACAGTACCTAAGACCGGTGGAATTAATGCCCGAAGGCTAAGACGGTACCAGTTAACATCCATCGGAACAGATACTGCACTCTGGTCTTAGCTAAAAGGCCAAGTTGGTATTTATCTACCTCCCACAGCGGTAAGATGTGACACAAGGTCGGGAAAGTGGGATTTGAAAAGTCAGCGCCCTAGAGGAAGAAGAGCGCTCAGGCGATTAGCAATAAACTAACCCCTTTCTCAAAGGGTGAGAAGGCAAAGCCTGGGAGGGTTGACCTCCAAGAACTGCACAGGACAGTACCTCGAACTGGTGGAACTGAGACCCGAAGGCCAAGACGATACCGGTCTTCAGAGCGCAGCATCCATCGGAACAGATACTACACTCTGATCTTAGCCAAAAGGCCAAGTTATTTACCTCAAGGAGATTGGACACAATGTCAAAATATTTTTATTTACCTTCTCTTCAGGAGGCTAGACACAAGGTCAGGTGTGGTTAGCGACCGCACTATGATTAGCGCGCTCTGGCTTACAAAAATGCCTGAGCAGCCCCGTCGGCATTCTCCGGTAGGGACGCCTTGGGCGATTAGCAATAAACTAACCCCTTCTTAAAGAGAAGGTAAAGCCTGGGAGGGTTGACCTTCTAAAACTATACAGAACAATACCTCAGACCGGCGAAATCAAGGCCCGACGGCCAAGACGGTACCGGTCTACAGAGTATAGCATCCGTCGGAACAGATAATACACTCTGATCTTAGCCAAACGGCTTAGGGGAGCAAACGTTGATTAGCTCAACTTGAGTATAATACTAGATAAATATTAATCTCTATATTAATAAAATATTTGTTTTACGTTTCTTTGCTGGGTGGGCGCCCATGGCCCCCAAGCACCGATATTTTGATACGAAGATTCCCCCCCCCCCTCCGGCCTTGAATTGAAAACGTTTCGTATATCGCATATTTTACGAAGCGTTTAAAATAGAAACCTCCGTAGGCGGATGTAGTAAACTTGTTAAAAAAAGAATGAAACAAAACAAACTAAAATGAATAAAAGAAAACGAAAAAGAAAAGAGGGCGTGTCTTGAATGTCCTTATAAGGAAATGCACACACATTTTATTTTTCTTTATTTTAGTAACCGACGAAACGGACACACCCACCTCCTCGCAGCGTAAAAAAAAGAAGAAAAAACGACCCTTTTTTTTTTAGTTTTTTTTTTTAATGGCTTAGGTTGTATTCGAATGTAATTCTTAATCTTCCGTTCGTAGAAACATCAGTTGAGTATATACCCCCCTCTCTCTCTCTCTCTTACACACACACTCTCTCTCGTAACTCGCGCACTGTCCCATTTCATTGGTACGTTTCTGTAAATAATCCGTGCATGTGTGAGTGCGTGCGTAAAAGGAAGAAGAAGAAGAAGAAGAAGAAGAAGAAGAAGAATTTCAAGATGGCCTACCAAAGTATAAAGGACCTCTCGATTCAAACAATTCTACATTATGTGAACGGGCACTGTCGACCGAAACGCCGCTGGGACGGACGGAAAGGAAAGACAGAAAAAAGTAGAAGAGATCTCGAAAACTTTCAATTCATTGCGTACGAAACGGCAGAAGAAGCAAGTCAACTTACTTTTACTTTGCTTTATACGACACACGCGCTTAAACACAGATCAAATCACATACACAAGCTCGATACAATTGGATAATAATATTAATAATAATAATAATAATATTAATAATAATAATCCGTAACAAAACGTAATTGATTGACAAAATTATCCTTGGTTTTTATTATCATAATTACATTATTTATATAAATTATTTCATAACCTTAGCTATCTAAATAAAAAAAACAACGAAAGAAAAACGCCAATACAAAAAAAGAAGCCGTAAACACGCTTATACCAAAAGTGGAAAAATAATTTCTTTATAGTTTGAACTTCGGCTTCTGTGAGAGAGAGAGAAAAAAAGACTAGATTACTGACTTGAAATTAAAAAGTGAGTTTAAGCAGTCTAAAATTATAAGGGACTGTTTTTTAGGGTTTTTAAAAAATTTTGATAAACACCGCTTGTTAATTTCCGCTTAAAAACCGGAAGCCATGTAGACTTTTTCTATTGAACAAATTTAAATAACTTGTGTCGCAAATAAT
>OY744518.1:82332407-82427407 GCA_963556195.1 Sepiola atlantica
ATTTCACTAATTATAAGATATTAGTTGACGCTTATATCTTTTGTTGGATTGCTTCATATATATATATATATATATATGAGAGAGAGAGAGAGAATCTTTCTCTATCTCTTGTATGTATAATGTTTCATTTAATGAAATTAAAAAACGCAATAGCGTAAAGTACCAAAATAATTTTAAAAAAATAACGAAATCAAATCCACCACAATTTATTTCCGTGTCATAAACAAGTCAGCCATTTTAATCTTTTTGAAATAGTTAAAAAAAATGGTACTTCTGCAGTTTACGGACCATGTTATTTTTTAGATAGGATTTTCAAGTTAAGTTTAACTTATACGGTATCTTCTGTTTATCAAATTGTAAGGTGAAGTTACAGAATAGTTAATATGTTAAGAATGGGTTTCTAAATAATAACGTTATTTCAGCACGGTCCGTAAACAGCAAAAGTACCAACAAAAATTACTTCGTGACCCTTCGAAACTCAAAGAAATTTGGAAGCATTCAAACTTAGCAAAGCATCATGAAAGTTCTGGAAGCTATTTACATCAAATAGTTTTATAAATAGAGATTAAAACATTACCATAACAAAAAGTAGTTATGGTTTTATAATAATTTGGTTCAATTAATAACTTAATGACGAAACGATACTGTAATTAAATTTTGCTTAAAAATCTGGGTATCTTTTACAATAATCCGCAGAGTCGCTAACGGGGTCCAAAAACGAACAAGAACGGGGTAAAAAATAAATAAATATACAACAAGTGAAGCTGACCTACGTCGAGAATAGATATTTTCCTACTTACCTATGAAATTTGTTTGTATTTTTACGTAGTATAAATGGGTTTTTATTAGATGTTAAAAAAAAAAAAAAAATTGCACGTATTTTTACTAAAAAAAAATGGCGTCTCGGCCTTACCTCGTTACGGTACCCCCCAATCGCCACTTTTTTTTTTGTCCAATGTTCGTGTGACAAAAATATTGATTTCTAATAAATAGCAGTTGGAACGGTTTAAAAATACAAACAAATGTCACAGATAAGTTGGAAAATAACTTTTATCGGCTACAGTTACTTTCATTTGTTGTATATTTGTTTTTTGAGCGTTTTCACTCTGCGGATTATTGTAAAAGATACCCACAAATCTTATTAACAATGACTCTGTACAAAAGACCCTAAGAGCCAGGCATAATTTAAGAAAGAAAGAAATCTAATTAAACATGAAAGTAAAAAGACTCCCGGGCAACGCCGGGAAGTTACACATAGTTTGAGATAAACTTGATCGCTTCTCTTAAATAGTAATTTTAGGAGCGAAAAAATTATAATTTTCTTTTTGAAGTCTTTAAATTGACATTTAATTAAGATCCTGAATCGCTGGGAGCCATGTTTTTAATTATTATTATTATTCGTACTCACTAGGAGTTCTCACACAGATTATCGTCAGTGATTTCTCACCGACAACAACCAGTGGTATTTCCTGGAGTCTGAGTGACAACAAGCCTCCCCAGATTTCCAGTATTCTTTACCTCTTTTCGATAACGATGCGGTATCGCAACAGCCGCTTACCATTGATTTCTCGCTGGTAAGGACAATTGGTCTTCTCTGGGATTTGGGTGGAAATAAGCCTCCCCAAGGTCCCAGAAATAAGCCTCCCCAATGTCCTATTATTATTATTATTTATTTATTTATTTATTTATTTACGCATGAGGCGTTATCCGTGATCGCTCACTGACAATAACAGGTGATGTTCCCTGGAGTCTGAGTGACAACAAGTCTTCCCAGATGTCCAGTACTCTCCGCTTCTTTCGATCACCATTAAAAATCAGTAATTTTCAAGAATAGTTAACAGAAAAAACGGTGAAAAATCAAACCGTTAACAAATAACTGTCACCAAAAGCAATATAATTTATTTTTCTACTTACCTGCTTAATTTATATTTTTGTCTTAAAATGTTAAAGCGCTCTTATTTACCTTTTTTATCGTTGCCTTCGGAGTCTTGTAAACCTGACGAATTCAAGATAGCGCCGCATTTTACTCTACGTATTTTTGTTAGCTTATTTTTTTTTAATTTTCGATTTTGGGGTGATTATCGTGACTTCACATCGCGGAAAATCCGGCGCCATGTTGAATTCGTCGGGTTTACAAGACTCTGAAAGCAACGGTAAAAAAAATGTAAATATAAGCGCTTTATTATACATTAAAACACAAAAATAAATTATTCAGGTAGGTAAAAAGTAACTTTTATTGCATTTGGTGACAGTTATTTGTTAACTATTTGGGTTTTTGGGGTTTTTTTTTCACTCTTTATTTTCTGGTAACTATTCTTGAAAATCGCTGAAATCACTTTATGTTCTCACAACAGCCGTTTGCTGCTTATTTCTCGCGTCTAACAGCCATTGGGTTTTATTGTGTGTGTGGGGTGGGGGGTGTTATTTTTTTTTTGGTTTATCTGACTGGCAATAAACCTCAAAGATTCCAGTACTTTCTGTGCTCTTCCAGTGGAGGTCTGAAAGGTGGTCTCTCTCTCCTCGGGTATTTCCACCCTCCTTTGCTCTTCACGAACATTTTGTGTGGCATCAACCAATGCCGGTACCACCACGTGTGTATCTTTTGTTGTCATTTTTTTTAATTAGTCGTTAGGGGTTTTCATACGGGTCTTTCTTGCTTCTTTCAAAGTTGATCAAAGACTTGCAGACCGGTATATACCAGTCGAACATCCGTCCGACAATGAGTCCGACAGGCTAGGCCAACTCGGTTGCCTTTTATCTGTCGGGCTGTGGTATTAGTCCTTGATTAATAGATGGTGGCTTTGTAGAGATATAGGATACGTTCAAGTGATACAAGTCCAGCTCCTTTGCAGCAGACATGGCAGTGTCTTCTATGTATTTGTTCCAGTTTTTAAGATTAAGTCGATTTGACATGCCAAAATCATCGGCAACATGACTCGCCGTAAATGAATAACAGACGTGAAGAAGCCCGGAGGGCGTATCAACCGAAACGTAATATAAATGTCTACATCGATGGGGAAACTGGTCCGAGGAAAAACTGTAACTACTAAAGATTGAAGTTTTCATCGCTGAACCAAAAAAGGGGACAGAAATAAAACGTTGTTTTGATAATTCGATCTTTCGAAATTCCCGCCGAGTAGATTTGCACTCGAGTTTAGTTTCGCGTTTCGTTTCGTTTGGCGTGTTTTACGGCATATCAACATTTTTTTCGGATTATTCAATACACCGAATCTCGTCTATTTTGTGTAAATTTGTAGATTAACACCGTCAGATAAATTGCCCCTCCCCCTCCCTCCCCAAATGAGATGGTACGCTCTTTTCGTGCTATTATACGTGAACACCCTGAAAAACTTGCTCTTTTAGAATTTGTAGTAGGGGATCAATTTCGCATATAAATATAACATAAATGTTCCCCATGAGCAGGCCATTTTTAGCTTTTAGCAAAGGCATGAGAAATAAATTAATTACGTTTTTTCTTGTTGTTGTTGGGGTAAAGGGTGCGGGGTGGGGGTGCATGCTGAAAATTTAGTAAATTAAAAGTTAGCTCTCCCCTAAAATAAAATCATCCCTTAATCCTCCGACTAACCCTAACTCCCAATGGAAAAGCCCCATAAAAAACAACAAAAAACGTGATTATCCCGTGTATACCCGGTATTTTAGGGAGGGAGTAGGGGATTTAAAAATGTAAAACCTTTCAGTTGATGAAAGAATACGTTTTATGGAGAAGAGCCGGTACGAACTCTTCGTTAAAAAGAAGAAAAAAAGACTAATTCAGAAACTGGTGCTTAGAACTTTTGTAATTTTGGATAACGAGAAATAAAACAACCAGGTTGAATGTTACTGCTGACTAACTTGTTGCTATGTGAAGATATTCCAAATATTCCGTTGGTATGTTTCATTTAAAACCGGCATCTCTCTCTCTCTCTCTCTCTCTCTCTCTCTCTCTCTCTCTCTCTCTCTCTCTCTCTCATAAACAGATATACGCGCACCTTGTACGCATATACTTAGCAATTTCATGAATGTACATAAAAAAGATAACATTTCCTTTTTTGTTTAATTGTTATCTCATAAAATTTAAACACAAGGCCGTTGCTTATATATATATATATATATATATATATATATATATATATATATATATATATATATATATATATATATATAATGGTAATAATCCAGGTAAAAAATATCCACAGGGTGGTAATCCAGAGAATTTTAACCGGGTTTATAAAAAGTGCTCAATATCAAAATAGAGCTTTATATATGATAATTTTATCCACACAGACATGCACAAAATCCGCAACACCGGCATGTCGATATCTGGAGAGAACCTTCTCTCCAGATATGATCTGAGGTTAAGATCGGTTTCTGGCTCTGCCTGGTGAGATCTCAGTTTATGGTAACTGTTGATCGGTAGCATCGACATGCCGGTGTCGCGGATTTTGTGCAAGTCTGTGTGGATAAAATTATTATATATATATATATATATATATATATATATATATATATATTAGATATTTGTTTCATTTTACTTCAGTCGAAGTTCCCAGAAATCAAGGGGCCCCTTCCTGGGGCTAACACTTGATCACTATATGTGATACATAGCTATCTGAATATTCTTTTAAAGTTCTTCTTTGCCTCTAAAACGTTGAGTAAGTAAATAAATTCGAACATTTATTTTTCTCTCCCCAATTGACCAGTAAACGTTTGTTGTGGTCTCGTAGTCTTATCGGATTCTAGGACAAGAATTCATCTGGTCTGGTGGAGTATCCAGCTAAGTGCTGTTACTTGAGGTAACATTAGTTGGAAAAGGTGCACTATTCCTCGTATAAGCCAGTGTGTAGACATACGAAGGGGATCTTATTTGGGCTTCGAATACTATGTCATTTTAAATATTTGGTCAGGGTTTACTTGTAAGAGGAAGTATGCTTCATATATTTTCATAACTTACTACCTAGATCTACTTACGTATCGAGCACTGAAAATTGATACATAAAAAATATATCTCCTTATAAAATGTTATGTGGATACACGAAATAGTAATATATATATATATATATATATATATATATATATATATATATATATATATAGTCTAAAGAAGCTTTGAGTTATTTTAAACAAAAAGAAAAAGAAAATGCAGTTTAAATTCCCAGAGAAACTAACTAAATATTGCAGACTTAACATTCGTTGGAAAATTCATAAAATAAAAAAATATATAATTGTAAGTAAATAAAATAAAAAGGGGGATTAAGTATCTAACAGTGAAACAAAAACAGAAGACCTTAACGTAAGCGTCTAATATTAACAACGGGGATCATCAGCTGTTTACCATGTAACTGTTTCGGAGATTTAAAAACAGGACAGTTATAATATTCATGGCTCTCCAATGGTACTGATCACACTACCATTTCCCCAATAATCAAGTGTCGAAATAATTCAGCTTAAAATTTCACTAATATATACATAAATAAATAATAATAATTAAATATTAATAATAATATATTACCCTTAAGACAACTGTGTGATATGGTAATTTGCATATCAAATAAAATTAATTATAACTATTATAATAATAATAATAATAATAATAATAATAATACTATCGAAACACTACATCCAAGAACCATTCTGCGATATGGTATCTAGCAATAAAATTATATATGAATTAAAGTTGCATAAAAAATAAGCTTAAGTACCTTAGGTACCAGAAAGGCAAGTAGATAAGAGGAAGGAAACCTAGCCATATATATATATATATATATATATATATATATATATAGGCCTCCACGAACACTGTATCATAGCTTTTCGGTGTGGCTAGAGAAGCAAGTGGCTCAAGCGGGAATCGAAACTCTATTGTCTAGACGACAGTCGGCGCTTCTAACAACTATCATCTGACGGCTGCTGAGAGTACTCGAAAACTTTAATGATAAACATTATCAATTGCTAGAGAGCTCTATTTATTTTTTTACACAAAGAGCAATGTTTTATAAGCTTGTGGCGATTTAAGTTACCAGAGAGCTCAACCCAAAAAGGAGAGTATTATATATGTGTGTATGTGGTAAAAAAATATTTATCCTAATATTGTTTATGGCCCCCTTAACATAACATTAAGCTGCCAATTAAATGCGAAATTACGTTAATTATGAGAGCCTACTAAAATATTATGATTTTATTGACATAAATAGACTGTAATTCTCCCTTTTCCCCTATGGCTGTTGGGTTGGCACCATTAGTAGAGCCTCAGACTTGTAAGTTATGTCACTTGGGTCTGGGTTTCGAATCGTGCGACCGGCACAAGTTATCCTCCACACCGAAAAGTGTTGAAACACATGTGTATGTAGATAAGAATTTTTTAAATATGCATAAAAATATTTGTTATATATATACATGTACGTATATGTATGTGTGTATATGTATGTGTATGTGTGTATACTGTGTATGTGTGCATCTGTATATGTGTGTGTAGGTATGTGTGTAGGTGTATATATGTATATGTATGTGTAGGTATGTGTGTGGGTGTATATATGTATATGTGTGTGTAGGTATGTGTGTGTATGTATATATATATATATATATATATATATATATATATATATGTATATATGTGTGTATGTATATATATATGTGTGTATGTATATATATATGTGTGTATGTATATATATATGTATATATGTGTGTATGTATATATATATGTATATATGTGTGTATGTATATATATATGTATATATGTGTGTATGTATATATATATATGTATATATGTGTGTATGTATATATATATATGTATATATGTGTGTATGTATATATATATGTATATATGTGTGTATGTATATATATATGTATATATGTGTGTATGTATATATATATATGTATATATGTGTGTATGTATATATATATGTATATATGTGTGTATGTATATATATATGTATATATGTGTGTATATATATATATATATATTTGTGTGTGGGATCGGGGTGCCAATATATTTATATTTATTTATTATGTACACAACCATTTATATATGTATCTATCAACACCGCCGCCATCGCCTCTAAATTTCGTCACATTTTTTGATTTGTTTTATTTTTTCTCTCCAGATGTTGCGAAATTCTTACATCGCATTAACACGTTTCGGCTTTCAGAGTCTGAGATTGAGAAAACAAAATAAACGTAGCGAGTTATTTACTTATATCAGGGTTGTCCAGCAAGGCGGGTGACATAGGGGTGGGTCCAATTGACTGACCATCTGCTGTAATCTCTCTCGTATCGATCCATTGATTCGGTCAGCCAATTTACATAAAGTAGCCAATGCGGGGATCGTATGTCGCGTCCATGTGTCTCCTTGTCTTGACAGTGACGCGACCCACAGGCTGCGACAGCTTCCGCACGAATTACGCCAATTAGACATTATTTCACTTATTGCCCCCCCCTACATTCCCATCCCCCTCTCTCTCTCTCACACACATTCTCTAACATTCTCTCTCTCTCTCACATACACACATTCTCACACATTCTCTCTCTCTCTCTCACACATTCTCTCTCTCACACATTCTCTCTCTCACACATTCTCTCTCTCACACATTCTCTCTCTCTCACACACATTCTCTCTCTCTCTCGCACATTATCTCTCTCTCTCTCACACACACATTCTCTCTCTCACACATTCTCTCTCTCACACATTCTCTCTCTCTCACACATTCTCTCTCTCTCTCTCACACATTCTCTCTCTCTCACACATTCTCTCTCTCTCACACATTCTCTCTCTCACACATTCTCTCTCTCACACATTCTCTCTCCTACACATTCTCTCTCTCCTACACATATTCTCTCTCTCCTACACATATTCTCTCTCTCCTACACATATTCTCTCTCTCCTACACACATTCTCTCTCTCACACACATTCTCTCTCTCTCTCTCATACTCATTCTCTCTCTCTCTCACACATTCTCTCTCTCTCACACTCATTCTCTCTCTCTCTCACACACATTCTCTCTCTCTCTCTCATACTCATTCTCTCTCTCTCTCACACATTCTCTCTCTCTCACACTCATTCTCTCTCTCTCTCACACACACATTCTCTCTCTCTCTCTCACATTCTCTCTCTCTCTCTCACATTCTCTCTCTCTCACACATTCTCTCTCACACACATTCTCTCTCCTACACATTCTCTCTCTCCTACACACATTCTCTCTCTCACACACATTCTCTCTCTCTCTCATACTCATTCTCTCTCTCTCACACTCATTCTCTCTCTCTCTCTCACACACATTCTCTCTCTCTCTCACACACATTCTCTCTCTCTCTCTCACACATTCTCTCTCTCCTACACATTCTCTCTCTCCTACACATATTCTCTCTCTCCTACACACATTCTCTCTCACACACATTCTCTCTCTCTCTCTCATACTCATTCTCTCTCTCTCTCACACTCATTCTCTCTCTCTCTCACTCATTCTCTCTCTCTCTCACACTCATTCTCTCTCTCTCTCTCACACATTCTCTCTTTCTCACACACTCTGTATATATATCTATATATATATATATATATATTTCTCGACTGTTAACTATACTGCAAGATTACCCGGTTCTCCTTACATCACCGAAGTTAAGTGACGACGCGTCTGGTCAGTACTATATTCCTCCGCGGAACCCTCCTTGCACCCCCCCCCCCCTCAAAAAAAAAAAAACTAACGTTTTGTTAGGCTTTTCGGACTAACAATTGCAAATAGAGGTTCCCCTCAATATCAGAGGTCGAAAACCTTTTGGATATAAGGGAGCAGTTGGCTATTCAGTGTCTGCTATAAAATATAAATATGATGCAAACAAATGTTCTTCGACTCAACTCGCTCTGTCGAAAAAGCTGTCTCTTTTTTGAAGGTTTTCAAATATAAGGAACCTTATCTGATTTTATTTATACAATTTATCTTATTTTACTACAAGAATAATGGACAAACAACTAACACTATCAAAAATGTGGTCAGTCCACACGAGTGTCAGTAAATTGGAAACACCTACAATTCGATAAGGAGGTCTTACCTCGAAATATATAATGGAACACGGTTACACACATTAGATGGCTGTGGAAAGAATGACTAAATCCAGTAAAATTTACAAAAAAAGAAAATCACTTCGTTTTTCTCCTCCTCCTCGACACCGGCATATTTCCATTTCTTGCATTGTGATAACCTTCCACAATTTCTTTATATACATATCACTATGCTTCAAGCAAACTATACCACCTTATTAAATGCTACTTTGTTTCTTTAAACAAAATACTGTTGGAATTATCAAATTATTTAATGAGAGGTAAAAATTATTTGAATAACTTACAATGTTTTGACGTTTTATAGACCAACCGAAAAGATATTTTCCAGACATTTTTTTGTTTACTCCTAGTAAAAACCTTAACAGGGGAAGTCTGTTACACGTATATAATATTTATAATATATGAAAGCAACCATTCCTTTACACGAACAGACATGTGTTATAAGGTTATATAACTAGTAAGTATTTGAACTTACCCTTTAGTGCGAGTTTGATAGTCACATAAAATTGAGTGTACATCAAGGCATTCAGCTGTGAATTGAACGACGTACCAACAGTGGAGCAATCTGATACTAGGTCAAAACATGTATTGGACGTGTTTCGATCGTTTAAGTTCACTTCTAAAATGGGGGAAAAAAAATCTTTAGTGAGTTAAATTTGTTGACCTGAGATGACCTTATAATAACTGAAAGGTCGTTCAACACCAACAAACTAACAAATTTAATGGGTTAACCTGGATGGAACTACTGTATTTCTATTCGATACAAATTAGATAATCAGAATCCAACTTTTTAAGCTGGCGGGCCCGAACAAAAAAAATCAACACTCTAGGGCCGGATGTGGGCTGCGAGCTGGAGTTTGTCGACGCCTGCTCTATATAATGTCTAAACTGCTACATGAAGTGGTAATGTGCAACGTAAATGCAAATAAGACGTTTCGGTGTGCCATAGCCTTCTTCAGGAATACAAAAGCCAATAGAAAAAATATTTCCCATTTGAGAAAGCTATATATATGTACATGTACATATGTACATGTATATATATATGTATATATGTACATATGTACATGTATATATATATGTATATATGTACATATGTACATATCTATATATATATGTACATATGTATATATATGTACATATATATATATATATGTACATATATATATATATGTAAATATGTACATGTACATACACATGTGTGTACATACACATATGTACATATATATATGTACATATATATATATGTACATGTACATACACATGTATGCGCATGTACATATATATATGTACATATGTGTGTGTGTGCATGTACATATACCACATACATAGGTTTTTACTGTTGTGTCACGACTTATTAAGGTCAAGAACCATTCGAGGATACGGGTTAACGGGATTGATCGATTGTCAACCGAAATTAACCAACGCTATGACTTAGTTTTATGTTTCGGGATTTTATAGCAGAGGATTGATCATTCGAATTATTCGTATTATTCGAACTACTGTTCTCATCTTGGGTGTTATTAGCACAACGTTTCGACCGATGTAACCTCCGACCTTCTTCAAGTGCGTCTTGTCGAACTTTGGAATATTTATGTCGAAATCGGGGCCCGTGGCGCAATGGATATAAGTGCTAAGTAATAATCAGTTCTTAGTGACAGTCTTCTGGAGGTTGAAGGTTCAAACCTCAGTACGGGCGATACTAACAATACAATTACGAATTACTTAAGACTTCTACCCGGTCATGGCTGAGAGAACGAGACAATCTACCCCTGTGGATTAAATAAAGTGTTCCGTTCGAAATTCTCTACAGATTCCCGAGTTCGACAAGACATACCTGAAGAAGGTCGGAGGTTACATCGGTCGAAACGTTGTGAGAATAACATCCAAGAGAATAGTACACCTAATAATACAAATCGTAAGTTTTATTACTTATGGGGAAGGGTGTATAACAAGTGTTTGTTGACATTGGATCTGAAGGCGACTGTTGTAGTTTGCAGGGAGGCAGTCCCGCGATAATGTGTTACACAGATTGCATTAAAAAAAGAAGGAAAAATGCCGGTTACTAAGAAAGAAAGACTGAATGTTTTATGTGTCGACTTCACGTGGCGTCTTGTGAAACTACTTATCAACACGTGGAAGTAAATAAATATATATATATATATATATATATATATATATATATATATATATATATATATATATATGAAATAAGAAGAAAGTTAAATAACGGACTGAAATAGATTTCTCTTATTTAAATGTGGGGGTTGAGAAATTATAACATTTTTAACGCGTGAGTAATGGAAGAAACTTTTTAAAAAATTTGTCTTCATGCAAATAAATAAATATAAATAGCGGCGCGAATCGTTGAAATATTTGCGTTATTTTCCTATGCATTGCGTCGTAGCTATATAGAACATGTCTTAGCCTACTTACTTACTTCGAGGTTTGTCTAACAAAACAGTGGATTGTGCGTTAAACGGAAACAGATTTAATTTGGGGGGGGGGGGTATGTTAGGGTAGGAAGATGTTACGACGAAATTTCTGTCTCCTACCCAGAGCGAAAAGAGACTGGCATTCTTTCGATGGAATCTCCGTTTTGACCAACGCACATGTTTTTTGACTAATGAGTCGCCACTTATCAAGGCCAAAAAGCTATCTATCTATCTATACATGTGTTTATCTATCTATATATCTATCTATCTATCTATACATGTGTTTATCTATCTATATATCTACCTATCTATCTATACATGTGTCTATCTATCTATCTATATATCTATCTATCTATACATGTGTCTATCTATCTATATATCTATCTATCTATACATGTGTCTATCTATCTATATATCTATCTATCTATCTGTATATGTATCTATCTATCTGTATATAGATCTATCTATGTATCTATCTATCTATCTATCTGTACATGTGTCTATCTATCTATCTGTACGTGTGTCTATCTATCTATCTGTACATGTGTCTATCTATCTGTACGTGTGTCTATCTATCTATCTATCTGTACGTGTGACTATCTATTTGTACGTGTGTCTATCTATCTATCTGTACGTGTGTCTATCTATCTATCTGTACGTGTGTCTATCTATCTATCTATACATGTGTCTATCTATCTGTACATGTGTCTATCTGTACATGTGGCTATCTATATATATATATATATATATATCTATACATGTATCTATCTTTCTATCTGTACATGTGTCTATCTATCTATCTGTACGTGTGTCTATCTATATATCTACGTGTGTCTATCTATCTATCTGTACATGTGGCTATCTATCTGTACATGTGGCTATCTATATATATATCTATACATGTGTCTATCTATCTGTACATGTGTCTATTTATCTGTACATGTGTCCATCTATCTATCTGTACATGTGTCCATCTATCTATCTGTACATGTGTCTATCTATCTGTACGTGTGTCTATCTATCTATCTATCTGTACGTGTGTCTATCTATCTATATGTGCGTGTGTCTATCTATCTGTGCGTGTGTCTATCTATCTATACGTGTGTCTATCTATCTGTACATGTGTCTTTCTATCTGTACATGTGGCTATCTATATATATATGTCTATACATCTGTCTATCTATCTGTACATGTGTCTATCTATCTATCTATCTGTACATGTGTCTGTCTATCTATCTATCTATCTATCTATCTATCTATCTGTACATGTGTCTATTTATCTATCTGTACATGTGTCTATTTATCTGTACATGTGTCTATCTATCTATCTGTACGTGTGTCTATCTGTACGTGTGTCTATCTATCTATCTATCTATCTATCTATATATATATATATATATATATATATATATATATACGTGTGTCTATCTATCTATCTATAAGTGTATCTTTCTCTCTTTCTCTTTATCTCTCTCTCTCTCTTTATCTCTCTCTTTTATATATATATATATATATATATATATATATATATATATATATATATATATATATATATATAATGCACACATATTAATCCAGTAAAATTTGAAGGAAAAATATGTTTTTCACGTCATAGAAGCACCACGTATTTTAAAATTTTGACTTCTGTGGTTTTCTTCAAATCAGTCATCTTGAGAAAGTCTTTGAATAAAGACGAAACATCGACGGAAATATAAACAATTTTCGGTGTTCATTTTTAACACACACACATGTAACAACAACTCGCGTATTATATTGAATAATGTAACCGTTAAAAAAAAATTAATTTTCTCAATGAAAAAATCTAACTTAGCAAAAAAGTACAAAATATTGGGGTTGGGATTGGTGGTGGAGGAATGATATCAATAAGCAGTTGATTTATAACACTTTACGCACATACATATATGTATGTGTGCGTGCGTGCGTGAGGGTATCAATCAATCATCAAATAAAGGACGTACAACCGTTTCATTTCTCGCGTAAGCACCCGAGTAATTTATGCAACTGTATTTGATTGGCTGAAACAGTTATCAATGTTTATACACGTGTTGTTTTTTTATGAATGGTCGACCGGCGTATTCTGATTCGAGGACGTTTACAGGAATGCGTGCTCTCTCACTTCGCCCCGCAATTTAAAAGGCAGAAAGAACATGCAGCGCCAAAGTAAAACATAAAGGGTGTAGTTATTCTTGAATACACGGCATACACAGTGATGTTATTTAAGATATTTATTTATTTTTAAGGAAAAGTTTAAGTTAACCAAAACAATCAAGATATTCTCAGGAGATCAAATAATATAAGATCTATTTATTAAATCAGATCATATGAATTCCCGAAAGATATTGAATTCTGCAGATAAAAACAAGCTCAATGGTTAACAGGTTATGTCAAGCAGAGCTTTCATATCATAATTCGATAGATTATAAAATGTATGATATAGTTCATGGAAATTTTAAATAAACTTTATATATATATATATATATATATATATATATATAATGTCTTCTATCTGTGCCCGCTTCTAAGTACATATAGATCTTAATTTCCCTAAATTACGTGACAGTTTCCGTGGGCCGAGTGGGTATGGCTGACTTTGTGTACCGGGTTCGCGCCTCCCGACCGTCTGAAATTGTTACTTCCCTGCACTGATGAGAGCAAAGCAATAAGCTTGAAACGCTAGCGTCTGTAGGTATAAATAATTTAATATTTATTTATAAATATTATATATATATATATATATATATATATATATATATATTATATATGTGTGTGTGTGTTTTGGAGGTTTACCAAAACATTTCGTTCAAGAAATCATTCATCACAACAAAAGACTTTTTCCTTTCATAGTTTATTTATTTTTCAGATTTTTCAAAGTTAAATAATTTTTCCCTACACGTGTTTCTCTACTCAAGCAGGTTCTTGCTTGGCAGTTCATCAGGGGAATTATACACCTGGAATAAGAACCCCAACAACTGACAATACCCAATGTGGTGTTGCCCTAATTGAGGCCATTTAATAAGAATAAAGAAAAAACCTCTTAAGAAAGTAGTTCAAGAAATGTTCACAGTATGGTTGCTACTATGCATACCCATAAAGAATTAGTCCCAATGCAAATTCTTTAACTTTGAAAAATCTGAAAAATAAATTAACTATGAAAGGAAAAAAGTCTTTTGTTGTGATCAATGATTTCTTGAACGAAATGTTTTGGTAAACCTTCAAAAAACACATATAAATGCTCTGTACCCTGTAATCGAGTATCATCGAGCTTATTTTTATTGGACTAATCCCGGTCTTTACTGAATATACTATCTTCTAAGTGAAAAATCTAAATCTATCTATATATATATATATATATATATATATATGAAACTAAAAGTATACTTTTAGTAGATAGAACCTATAGTGAAATGGTTTAAGCGCAATATACGAGATAGAGCCATTATAAAGATAAATGAAAGAGAGATAAACATGTACGAATTGCAAATCTATTTCAACTTCGATTTTTCAATGCAAGGTGTACTCGGTAAAAACATTTTATTATTCTTTTCTTAAGCCAAGACTTTTCAAAGATTAAAATCTTATCATCAGGGGAATTACATAGATAGATAGATAAGTTGGCAGTGGAAAAGCCAAAATTCAAAATTTGAAAAAATATTAAGTAATGGAGAGTGAGAGTGTGCGTGTAAAAGATAAAAAAAAAAAAAATTTTTTAATGGGGTCTGTCCAGTTGGTGAATGCCCGTTGATAAGGTGTCCAGTGAAAAGAGAGTTAAAATGGAAAAGACGGGTTTTTGTGAAGCCAGCGTTGAAAAAGTTTAAAAAATGAAGTAAATCCAATAGAAAGATGTTTAGTTCTCACTCTCCATTACTTAATATTTTCAAATTTTGAATTTTTGCTTTTCCACTGCCAACTTATCCAGCTATGTAATTCCTCTGATGATAATATTTTAATCTTTGAAAACACCTTGCATTGAACAATCGAAGTTGAAATAGATTTGTCATTCGTACATGTTTATCCCTCTTCTTTCATATATATATATATATATATATATATATATATATATATATATATATATATCATATATCATATAAACATTTAAAATGGTTTACGCAAATCAATTCGTATTGTGGTACTACCATGAACCTCGTTGGGGCCACCAGTTCATAATGGAATCAAATTGTCTAAAAGAACAAGAAATCAGACAAACGAAAGATTTCTAATCAGCAGCAACAGCTTCTATCCGACATGCAAACACATCTACTTGGCTTAAAGTCATAACGGTGGGAGGGGGTGAAGTGTAGAGAAATGTCATTTTCTTACACATCAGAGCTATCACATAGACGCAAGTATCGACCTTTTGGCTGGGATCAAAGTGTAGTATCTGTTCCGATGGATGCTACACTCCGTAGACTGTATTCTGTCCGAAATATATGTGGCGTGATGTTTGTCCGAATTATCTTTGGCGTGATGTCTGTCCGAAATATATTTGGCGTGATGTCTGTCCGAAATATATTTGGCGTGATGTCTGTCCGAAATATATTTGGCGTGATGTCTGTCTGAAATGTCTTTGGCGTGATATCTGTCCGAAATATATTTGGCGTTATGTCTGTCCGAAATATATTTGGCGTGATGTCTGTCCGAAATATCTTTGGCGTGATGTATGTACGAAATATATTTGGCGTGATGTCTGTCCGAAATATATTTGGCGTGATGTCTGTCCGAAATATATTTGGCGTGATGTCTGTCCGAAATGTCTTTGGCGTGATATCTGTCCGAAATATATTTGGCGTTATGTCTGTCATATATCTTTGTCGTCGAAAATATCTTTGGCGTGATGTCTGTCCGAAATATATTTGGCGTGATGTCTGTCCGAAATATCTTTGGCGTGATGTATGTACGAAATATATTTGGCGTAATGTCTGTCCGAAATATATTTGGCATTATCTCTGTCCGAAATATCCTCCGCGTGATGTCTGTTGACGAATATTTATTAATTGATGTCTAATAACTATTAATATTTCACAAAAACCGGAGGTATGTGAATTTTCACGAAGGGCTTCCACCAAATGTTTATCCCCTTTGCATAAAATATAAATAAAATATAGTCCACATTTGGATTCATTACGCCTAGCCGTGGTGTTCCAAAAATTCATAATGATCGGTTAATTAGTTTAGGAGCGAATCTTGTACATACTGATATATAAACGTATAAACATACCTAACTTCATAAAGATGTATATATTAGCCTGCTGACTGATGAGAAGGGTGACTCTAACCATAGAAAGGTGTTGGGTCGCCTTACATTAAATTCACACCTCCTACCCAAATCGGGTCGGTAAATATCGACAACTTCCTAAGAAAAAAACACGAAATGACATCGACTGAAGTGTAGTAGCTGTGCAAATATTTGGTCCAATTTCCACTGGCGTCAATACTCTCTTTCTCTTCTCACCCCTTTGAAGCCTCCCCATCGCTCTCCTTGCCTACCACTCTTCCTCTGTTCGCTTGATCCCCATTCAAATTGGGGATAAGGGGGAGACGGGGGCAGGGGCGCAAGAATAACCTAACAAACCTTGTACTGGACCTAGTTTTTGTTATATGCTATTTGCGTGGGACGAAGTTTTAAATACTAACTCCAATTCAACAAATGACCAGTCCTCCCCCTGCCCCCAAAATCCCCGAAAGCAACGAAATAAAAATCGTCATGGCCGTGAAAACCCGACTCGAGGATAAAAATAGCAATCCTTTATCTTCGAAATGGCGTTCATAAAAAACCGCTTGTCTAAAAATAAAGCGCTCGAGTAAGAAAAACCGCATTCAAATCAGGTCAGCGTGAAAAGGGTTTTGCTTTCAAGATTGTTCGACCAATGTCACCATCCCGAAAACAAGATATGATTCACTCCATCACTTTCCTTCTTTCTCTCTCTCTCTCTCTCTCTCTATCTATCTATCTATCTATCTATCTATCATTTCTCTTCTACTCTCTACCTCTCTATCTTCTACTCTCTCTCTATCTTCTACTCTCTCTCTATCTTCTACTCTCTCTCTATCTTCTACTCTCTCTTTATCTTCTACTCTCTCTCTCTTCTACTCTCTCTCTCTCCCTCTTCTACTCTCTCTCCCTCTTCTACTCTCTCTCCCTCTTCTACTCTCTCTCTCTCTTCTACTCTCTCTCTCCCTCTTCTACTCTTTCTCTCTCTCTTCTACTCTCTCTCTCTCTCTCTCTCTCTTACACTCTCTCTCTCCTTTTCTCTCTCTCTCTCTCTTGAAATAAAAAATGCATTAGCGTAAAATACTAAAGCGTAAATAATTTAATTACGAAATTAAATCCATCAAAATGTATTTCCATCTCTTCCTAAACAAATCAGCTATTTTAATCACCTGTTAATAGTTGAATAAAAAAGAATTGATTACTTCGTGACTCTTCGAAATTTCAACGTAATTTAGATGCATTTAAACTGTCGAAGAATAGAAAGTCATGTCTGCCTTTTAAGTACTTAGCAAATTCTCATGTATTAAAAGATTGAAAGATTCGGAATTCATTTAAATTCACTAATTTTATACATTAAAAAAAACGACCGTGACAAAATTATTTATAGCTTCATAACAATTTGGTTCAATTAATAATTTCATAACCAAACGATACAGTATAATTAAATTTAACTTTCAAAATCCTATTTAAAAAAAATGATTTGCAGAGAAAAAAAAACGGCATGTGTTGTTTTCTTTTAAATGTTAAAATGAAACGCTGCGTATATACAGAGAGTTATCCTTCACTCCATAATGAAGACCAATGTGTATTTATCCTTCACTCTATAATGAAGACCAATAAAGATAAAGATAAATAAAGATAAATATCCTTCACTCTATAATGAAGACCAATGTGTATTTATCCTTCACTCTATAATGAAGACCAATGTGTATTTATCCTTCACTCTATAATGAAGACCAATGTGTATTTATCCTCCACTCTATAATGAAGACCAATGTGTATTCATCCTTCACTCTATAATGAAGACCAATGTGTATTTATTTGTATTTAAATAAATATATGTACTTTCATCTCGTCACGTAAAAGTAAGCGAGTAAAACACGTGCCTTTTCAAGTGGTGAGGGGGGAGCGAGAAAGCAAATAGAAAGTCAGAAAACCACCACAGACTTACCCCGCCGCTTGAAATGAATTCGTAAAAAAATCAAACGCTCTGTAATAAAGTCAACGGTGAACGTTTTTTTAAATCATTTCTGATGACGTAAAGAAAAAAAATTACTCGCGTATTTCTATGATTTTTTGTTTTATACATGAATATTTAAGTAATCTAGAAAAATAGCGAGTGTGAACATTGGCGAAGCGTAATTTTTCCCCGTCATTTTTGATGGAGGGTGTAGACTAGTCTATATAATAATACGCTAAGCCAATTTCATCTTTGTACGTATGTTATCACCTTTCAACCATTTTTTTGTAATGGGATCGGCCGATGTCGAAGATGCAATGCAAAAAAAGTATTTCAAAAAATGTAATCTGTTGTGTGGAACTGAAAGTGTAGTATCTGTTCCGATGGATACTGCACCCCATAGACCGGTGGCGTCTTGTCCTTCGGGCCTTGTTTCCGCCGGTCTGTGGGTCTGTCCTGTGCTGTTCAAGGAGGTCCACCCTCCCAGGCTTTGTCTCCCCTCTTTGGGGGTGGAGTAAGTTGATTGTTTACTGCCTGAGGCACCCCTACCGGCGAATGCCTACGGGGCTGCCCAGGTATTTTTTGTAGGCCAGAGTGCTCACCTTCTCGGGCGCTAGCTTTTCAAATCCCACTTTCCCAACCTTGTGTCACATCTTACCGCACAGGACAAACATACAGACCGGCGTAAATCAAGCCCCGAAGGCCAGGACAATACCAGTCTATGGGGTGCAGTATCCATCGAAACAGATACTACACTTTGATCTTGTCCAAAAGGCCCAGCCCCTGGGGATCTTTTTTTTATTATTTACCTCCCCAGGAGGTTAGGCACACGGCCAGTTTTATCTTACTCCCACAAGGTAAGATGCAACCCAAGGTCGGGTCGGGAAAGTGGGACTTGAAAAGCCAGCGCCCGAGAAGGTGAGCACTCTCTTAGCAACAGACTTGTCGGTTGTCTTATTATAATCAGCCTGTCTGGGGATCTCGCTAATGTCAGATCATTTTCTGAATAGGAGCTCTGCGGGAAATGCTGACGTGAATTGCAAATGACGCCCAAACCACAGAGCTCACCTGCGACTCTTACCGATCGCGCCTTTCAGAGAAACAAATCAAAAGAAAGAAAAAAAAACTACGATAAATCGTAATAGTTTAACTCAAGTTTATTTTCTTTTAATAGCGAGACAAGCGGCCTTGAACTAGTTCTTCTGTTTGCCCCCAGGGCGGCGTACTGACAGTCTCGGTTAAGCCGCGTGTTTGCAAATATGCGACTTGTCGTGACTCGTGACGTAAATCAATATGTATGTCTTACATATATACTGATGGCTGTGGGGATCGGCTATTTGGCCGGCTCAGTTTTTATTTCTACTTGTATACAATGCTCGATGGCTTCTTAGGCAGAGCTTTATAGTATTAAAAAAAGGTTTACGTATTTTTAATGTCGTAATCATGTTTTCACGCACCTTTGCGATCGTCAGATGGCATAGTTTGTTTTGATTATTTCTATCTCAAAACATGTTCGAATTTGACCCGAAATCCGTGCGTTAAGCCATCTGACGATCTCAAAAGTGCGTGAAACCATGCTTATGTCATATTAAAAAACAATTATTTTAAGTACTTTCTCTCTTATATATGAGTAGATATTTTTTTAAGATACGAGTGTTTGTCCATAATTACTATGCCTCCGCTCTTATCTGATGGTGATATGATTATGTTATTATTATTGGCTAGGTGTTTACGAGTGTCTACGTATCTTTTAGGTAAAGCAGGGTCATTTGGTAGAGTGGCTGTGGTTGAGAGTATTCCTTAAATAAAGCCTTTAGTGAAGTTTGTGTCAGACACTCTTAAACACCTAGCCAATCATAATAACATAATCATATCACCATCGGATAAGGGAGGGGCATAGTAATTACTGACATATATATATATCATGTATCATCATAACATTTTATAGGGAGATATAATTTTTTATGTATCAATTTTCAGTATTTACTTCAACAGTACTCGATACGTAAGTAGAGCTAGGTAGTAAGCTATGAAAATATATTTATGGCAATTAAGCTACACCGAGGCTCCCGCGTTTCGTCCTGGGGAGGGGGGATCTTCAGGCTGAAAATTCCCCCGCAGGAGCCTCTGTGTAGCTTAATTGCCATAAATATATTTACATAGCTTAATATATATATATATATATATATATATATATATATAAGAAAACAATGTTAAACGTAACAGAATTGTTCTGCTTGATTATGCCTTTTTTATTTTTTCAATTTTATTTTGTGAAAATCAAAAAAATAAAATATTTCATATGTATCACTAGCACTTTCGATTCTACGTCGAATCATCTTCAGGTGACAAAAGCAAATGAACAAAAAGGTTGGAGAAAATAAGAGAATTAAAAAACCCAGTAAAGTCAGTTCACATCTTGAAATAAAAAAGATTATTTAAAAAAAAAATTTAATTTGTAAAAGGTATAATAAAGTAGCAGAATTCTGTTATGCTTAAATGAAAGAATGCTGTGTAAATACAGACACACACACTATAACAACTGATTTTGGCTAGAAACAAAGTGTAGTATCTTATTGACCAAAATCCTCGAGTGGCTTTTGGCCTTTGTAAGTGGTGACGTCTGCTGGTATATATATATATGTATATATATATATATATATATATATATATATATATATATATATATATATATATATATATATAATCTTAATTATTTAATAATAAATATTTTAAAATTATTATCCACATATGTTTCAGCCTAATGGAATCATCAGTGTTCAGTCGGTCATACGATTCGAACTCCCGGACACGAGTCATTTTAAGCCAAATCCTAGCGCTCTAACCACTTGGCCAACTTCAACAGCTATGCGCCAAACCAAGAAATAACCCCTATTTATGTCATAAAGCGGGCAATATAGTCAGCCGTCTTAAGAATTCAACAGATTACGTGGACAGGAACTTTGCATTTAGCTTAGATTAGACGACATGTGAATACATTATGTAGATAATATTAAAATATTTATTATTATAATAATTATTTGTAGCCCCTTCTCGGCTGGGCCCTGTAATGAGTAAATGAAAGAAGTCGTCAAAAGCTATAATGTATGTTCCTTCCGATTGAACACTGTTAAGACGGCCGACTATAGCTGCCAGCCTCTTTGACACATATATAGGGTTTATTTCTCATCTCGTCTGTAACTATTCACGGTAGTCTCATTGATTATCACGCTCGGAATTGGTTAAATATGACTCTGGTTCTGGGGTTCGAATCGTGCGACTGGCGTGAATGATTATCTCTATGCTTATGATTTTGCAAGGATGAAACGTTTACGTATGTAGATAATATTTAAAGATTTATTATTAAAATAATTATGTATGTATGTATGTATGTATGTATGTATGTATGTATATATATATATATATATATATATATATATATATATATATATATATATATATATGTGTGTGTGTGTGTGTGTGTACTCCCACTCCATGGCTATTCTACTAGCTTTGATGGCAAAAGTAGCAAGCAAAGACTTTATTTTTAATTCTCTTAAGTGTTAGTTTATTGCTAATCGCCTGAGGTGCCCCTACCGGCAAATGTCGATGGAGTTGCTCAGGCATTGTTTATAGGCCAGAGTGTTCTTCCTCTAAAGCGCTGGCTTTTCAAATCCCATTTTCCCGACCTTGTGTCACATCTTTCCGCGGTTAGGGGGAGATGAATAAACCCCATTTGTTATATACATGCCATTTTAAGAAGGGTCGTTTTAAAAATTTTAACGTGATTTTTTTTTTGTTATCTCTCTCTTTTGTATTGCAGAGTACTTTTCCGTGTGTGCTTGGCAATTTACTGGCCACCTGCAAAGAGGAATGCCTTTACGGTTATGAAAGGGACGTCGAGGGGAACGAGTTCTGCAAGTGCCTAGACCCCTGCCAGGTAAGAAATCTATAATTGTTGCAACAAAACGATCGGGCAAAGCAGGTAGGCTCCCTCTGCCGGGCTAGAAAACTTCTCACACCTGCCAGTATCCTATATCTCTGTAAAGCTTCCATTCACTTATGCATGGAGTATTATTGCCATACTGGGCTGGTGCACCAACCACTAACTCCCCTTCTTAGACAGGGTAGAAAATAAAGGGTCTCTAACCTAATATGTCCCGCACTGACTGCCAAGCTCCAGTCCCTGGCACATCGCCACAGTGTTTCATCCCTATGCTTGTTTTACGAGTACTTCAACTGAATGTTTTCAGATGAACTTACTACAATTTTACCCTCGCCCAACAAAAATACCTCTCACCCACCCAACTAGCAGCAAAGCCTTTTGGCTAAGATCAAAGTGTAGTATCTGTTCCGATGGATACTGCACCCCATAGACTGGTATAGTCTTGGCCTTCGGTGCTTGATTTCCGCCGGTCTATGGGTCTGTCCTGTGCAGTTCTAGGAGGTCCACTCTCCCAGGCTTCGTCTCCAATCTTTAGGGAGGAGTAAGTTTATTGCTTACTGCCTGAGGCGCTCCTACCGGGTAATGCTGACGGGGCTGCCCAGGCAATTTTTAAACCCCACTTTCCCGACCCGACCTTGGGTCACATCTTACTTGTGGGAGTAAGATAAAACTGGCCTTGTACCTAACTCATGGAGAGGAGTAAATCAATACTCTAATAGTTTCTTTCTTCGGATCTCTTGCCTGTGAAATTCCCTCCCTGTTCACTGTTTCCCTGACCGTTCCAACATCCAGAAATTTAAATGTAATGTGAACCAACATCTTGCTGCAAAACTTCCTACTTAGGTTGATCGCCCTATGAATCTGCCCCCCTATCAGAGTAACCCTATACCTTCAGTGGCGATATACCTCATTTGGGGGTAACAAAAGTAAAAAATAAAAAAATGTAACCGGTTAATAGAAAGCCGTATCTCGTGATGATGTGAATAATTTTTGATGATAACAATGGGGTTTATTTAGAATTAAATGCGACCATCAGCTTCTGAAGCCACCTGGGAACCGCAGCAACTGATTTCACAAGGAACTCTTCTTTTTTTGTCTTTTACTAATGTCACCATTTATCAAGGCTAAAAACACATTCGAGGATAAGAGTTAATGAGATGGATAGATTGACAGTTTAACGATGATGATGAATACGATGAGAGGATTGAATATCTCCACATACCACCCATTCAAAACAGCCGACCCAGAAAGCAGCAATTCTTCGCTCTTTGTCAGAAATGGCTTAAGATAAGTCCATCCAATCTATGCGTTTAGCAAAGAAAATTCTATTAAAACTGAAACGTGACACGCCAACAGATAGACAAAGCGTCAACACATCTAAAAATGTCAGTATTTAAAACTGAAGCGTGACGGACCAGTGAAAATGGCAGTTCAAACGGAAGCATGACTGACAAAACGATGTACAAATCTAATCATAGAGATTGAGGACGCAACTACTACTACTACTACTAATAATAATAATAATTAATAATAATGATAATAATAATGTTTCCACTTGAATGAAACCGGTATGCAGTGTCACTTAATTCGGCTTCCCCGTCCGTGAAAGATGAAAAGGACCCTCGAAAGCTACACGTACATATACAGAACATTCCGCAAATGTTTCAGTCGACCAATTCATTCAACCTGCCCTACATATACCGGCGAGTTGCTGCTCTCAAAAGCGGCCAAACCAACTTATTTTAATGCCTGACCCACGACTACACGGTTATCAGATCGATATGACTAAAAATAGCGAACTGTACGTACAAAAGAAATGTAACGAACCAGCGATACGAGTAGCTAGTATGGTGATGCCCGGGTCCGACTCCTTGATTGTATGCCCTAAAGACTCAAGTATAAGTCCTAGTACTGAAAAATATTATGAGAAAGTGACATAGTTTAATTGATGCCCGGAACCACCGCTTTACTCCCTTCCCCGCATGCCATTGCAAGTAGCCCAATTGTTTTCCAGTGTCATTGAACTTGAACTAAGTTTCTATGTCAATTAACAAAGAAATTTCATGGAGTTTGTAATTATTTTATGAGAAAAAAAAACTAGGAACGTAAATGGAATATCCTACAGGCGCGGTAGCAACTGTGGGTGTAGAGATGTAATAATTTTAATAATAACTTCTCCCTAGAGACGTAATGTATTTGATAATAACTTCTCCCTAGAGACGTAATCTTTGATAATAACTTCTCCCCAGAGACGTAATCTTTGATAATAACTTCTCCCTAGAGACGTAATCTTTGATAATAACTTCTCCCTAGAGACGTAATCTTTGATAATAACTTCTCCCTAGAGACGTAATATCTTTGATAATAACTTCTTCCTAGAGACGTAATATCTTTGATAATAACTTCCGATTGGAGACGTAATATCTTTGATAATAACTTCTCATTGGAGACGTAATATCTTTGATAATAACTTCTCATTGGAGACGTAATATCTTTGATAATAACTTCTCATTGGAGACGTAATATCTTTGATAATAACTTCTCATTGGAGACGTAATATCTTTGATAATAACTTCTCATTGGAGACGTAATATCTTTGATAATAACTTCTCATTGGAGACGTAATATCTTTGATAATAATAATCCTCACGCGCGATAATAATTTCCACGTCTGACATAATTTTCTCACGTGTTATAATGATTCTCGCATGTGACGTAATATCTTTGAGAATAATTTCTCGGGTGCGACACAAGATTTTTGATAATAATTTCTCGAGTGCGACGCAAGATTTTTGATAATAATCTCTCGGGTGCGACGCAATATCTTTGATAATAATTTCTCACGTGCGACGCAAGATCTTTGATAGTAATTTGTCACGTGCGACGCAAGATCTTTGATAATAATTTCTCACGTGCGACGCAATATCTTTGATAATAATTTCTCACGGACAACGCAATATCTTTGATAGTAATATGTCACGTGCGACGCAAGATCTTTGATAATAATTTCTCACGTGCGACGCAATATCTTTGATAATAATTTCTCACGTGCGACGCAATATCTTTGATAGTAATTTGTCACGTGCGACGCAATATCTTTGATAGTAATATGTCACGTGCGACGCAAGATCTTAGATAAGAATTTCTCACGTGCGACGCAAGATCTTTGATGATAATTTCTAACATGCGACGCAAGATCTTTGATGATAATTTCTAACATGCGACGCAAGATCTTTGATAATAATTTCTCACGTGCGACGCAATATCTTTGATAATAATTTCTAACGTGCGACGCAAGATCTTTTGATAATAAAATGCCGTTCTAATTCCGTGATTTTTTTATATTTTTTCAAAGCTAATTATTTTGTCAATACAGCCAAACTCTTACTACAATTTGAGGGTTTCTTATAACAAATACATCGTTTAAACGCATCAACTTTCACTTTCTCTTTCCTGGCTTCGCAGATTATTTTCAATGAAAAAAAAACAAGGTTCCACCATCAGTTGATGAATGACTCAAGACTTGACTTACATGAGAACTTATTTTATATTTTATTTCTTTTCAGTATATCTATTGCAACGATAACACGGTATGTGTCGTCCGAACAACAAGTGTCCGGCCTAAGGGAGTTTGTGGTAAGTCAACATTTTACTGTTATTTATTTATTTATTTTTTTCAAATAGCCTTTCATAGCTAATTGATGATGACCAAGTTTTCACAGAAAGATTTTTTAAATGTCAATAAAGAAAAGAATATAACTTAATAAAACATGGGTAGATAACTCATCTGTTTTGGTCCTGCCTTATTGATACCAAAATACACATCACTCTACACTTCTGATGATCATATAAAACCGGGAAACTGCAGTAAAATGTTAAAGCTAAGTGCATTTTATTATTCGTTATACTGATATATATATATATATATATATATATATATATATATATATATATATATGAGAGAGAGAGATTTCACATAAGATAGATTATTCAGTGAAAGACCGAGATTAAGCCAATAAAAATAAGCTCGATGATACTCGATTACATGGTACAGAGCATTTATATGCGATGTTTTGAAGGCTTACCAAAGCATTCCGTTCAGGAGACCAATCATCACCACAACAGACTTTTTCTTTCAAAGATTATTTATTTATCATATATATTCAAATTAAAGAGTTTTTTCCTACACGTGTTTCACTACCAAGCAGGTTCTTGCTTGGCAGATCATCAGGGAAATTAAGTACCTGGAATAATAGTTTCAACAACTGACAATACACAATATGGTGTTGCCTTAATTGGGGTCACTTTAGAAGAGAAGAAAAGAATAAAAAGATAAAAATAAAAAATAGAAAATGTCTTAGAAAAGTAGCTCATAAGATTTTCGCAGTATTGTTGCTACTAAGCAAAACAGCAAAGAATTAGTCCCAAATGCATTCAAAAGAAACAGGAACAATGTGCTAGAATACACCTTCTCGTCGGGTGGCACAATGATGAAAAGCATCCCCTCACCAAACAAAAACCAAACAGTCAAAACACCGTTCACAAGCCACTGATAGTATGGCCATTCCACATCTATTCCATCAGAAGGAAAGGCAACATAAATGTCCGTTTGGAATGCATGTGGTCGTGCGAGCCTTTTTTTCCAGGGCTGACTTGCTCCCTTTCGAGATAAACACACAACGAGGCATATATATATATATATATATATATATATATATATATATATATATATATATATATATAAAGCGGGTAGTGCAGTATTAGTGCAGTTCCAACGAGAGAAAAGTATATATGTAAAGGAGTAAGGCTACCAACATTTGTAAAAAGTTTTTTTCAACATTTATTTATTATTTTGTTATTTATCATTTTATAATTTTATATAAATAACGCATTTCAAGCGTGGTGCGCTCTCATCAGATATGTAAATCCATTTGAAGAAATGTCTTTCGATTTGAAAGAGTGTTATCAATATATATATATATATATATATATATATATATGAATAACATGAATAATCGGATATTATACTGATATTCTCCTCAGTTTTATTCTTCTACTCATCATTATTATTTTACTGCATTTTTTCTTATATTTATATTTTTGAGTTATGATGTGATATCTTTGGATATTTGAGTTATGTGATATCTTTGGATATGTGTACATTCTCTATTAGCGACTTTTTATCTTATTATTTTAATTTTGATCAAAATCCATTCCATGATTTTGATTCTATAAAATGTCTAAAATTTAAGGCTTAAGCTTAAGGGGTCTTAAGAACTTGAAATTCCGTGAATCTTGTGTAATTGGTGTCTAATGACTGGATCAAATTCCAATGTAAATCTGAAATATTTTAATTTTTGAATGAGAAGTGGTGCATATATTATGCCCCTTAAACACCCTTTTAAATACTTCAAAGAAACTGAAATATGTGCAATATTTATTGATGTCTCATCAATTTGGTATTGAAGGTACTGCAGGTGTCTCATATTTCTAGGTGGGCAACACCAGGAAACGTCTCACGCCGGCTCTCCATGCGGCCTTATCTATAGGGTTGGTACCAGTAATATTGCAAGCAGTCAAATCATTTCATATGCACTCAAGCCAGGTTTACCTTGGTATTCTATGTAGCCTTTTGCCTGTGGTATCCATGCGAGTTATTGAGTTGATGCAGGAGCGATACACTGCATGGCCTAACCACTTGAGACGCCGAGCGCGTAAGCCGTCCAAAATCCTGTAAGACTACATTCGTTCCTCGATTTTCTTCTCTTTCATCATCGTTCTCATTCAACTGACGAATCGTCGAGGACACAAGCACTGGTTTACAAGTTTAGAAAAACAAATCAGATCCAAGGGGTTGATACCAGTCATGTTGCAAGCAGTCATGTCACTTCGTACGCCCTCAAGCCAGGTCTAACATGCATCCTTCGTACCTCGGGTATCCGTGCACACGTTATTGAGTTGATAAGGAGGGGGGGGAATGCTGTACATGGCCAAACCATCTGAGACGCCGAGCGCGTTTAGCATCCAAAATCCCACCAATACCAAACTTCTGATAGAGCACGGCTAAAGGGATTCTTTATTTGATTTGTCAGCTTAAATGCTATTTGGGTCAGACTTTGAAAATCCAACAAGATAACTTTATATGTTGGATAGTCATCCACAAACAGACTGTTTCACAGTATCACAGCTGTTCGGTGTGAAAAGAATAACATTTTAATATCTACGCATCTTTATGTTACCTTTCAACAGTAGATCATCTTTGGGGTGGACAACACCAGGAAACGCCTCAAGCCGGCTCTCCGTGCGGTCCTATCTATAGGGTTGATACCAGTCATGTTGCAAGCAGTCAAGTCATTTCGTACAGACTCAAGCCAGGTTTCCCTTGGCTTCCACGAATATCCATGCATGTTATTGAGTTGGTGCAGGTGGTGGCATGTTGTACATGGCCAAACCACTTGATACACCAACTGCGTAAGGCATCCAAAATCCCACCAATACCAAAAATCTTCTGATAGAACACGGCTGAAGGGATTCTCTCGCTTCTCTCGTTTGCTGCCACACGTCCACCTGGTCACTACGCTGAAGTCGTTGCAAGTCAGAAGCGTTGGGGGGGGGCGATGTCTAATTACAATAAATAAACATTTCGGAAAATATATAAATCATTTTTCTCTTAAACATTTTTAATATCTATTTCTGTTTTTTGCATTGCAGAGAGACCGTCGAAATTAATCGAAAATTCAATACCGACAATTCCGGATCCCGCGAAGGAGTTGAAAGGCAAGAAGATCTGCTACCAGATGTTGCCGTTGGAAGCAATTAAGTGTACGGACAATCGTACGAAGCGCTGGTATTTTGACTCGAACCTGAGACAATGCAAACATTTCCGAGGTTGTCAGACGCCGGGAAACAACTTCTCGCGGAAGCGCCATTGCAAAAAGCAATGCCTAGGAAAGAAAAGGCGGAGTAAGTAGAATTGTTATTTTCATCCGAGAAAATGGGTTAGGGTTACGGTAAGGGTTAGATAGACTAACTAAGGAAACTAGGGTTGACTGTGCTTTAGACGCGCTTCTTTTAATTTTACTTCTTAGACCAATGTGGCCACTACTTTTTACATAAATATAGTAAACTGTAATGGTTACCCGGCGTTGCCTGGGAGCATAGACAACAAAACAGAAGAGTTAAAAAATATGTGTAACCTTAACCACTCTCTTTCTCTCTCTCTCTTTCTCTCTCTCTCTCTCTCTTTCTCTCTCTCTCTCTCTCTCTTTCTCTCTCTCTATTTCTCTCTCTATTTCTCTCTTTCTCTCTCTCTCTCTTTCTCTCTCTCTTTCTCTCTCTCTCTTTCTCTCTCTCCCTTTCTCTCCCTCCCTTTCTCTCTCTCCCTTTCTCCCCCTATTTCTCTCTCTCTTTCTTTCTCTTTCTCTCTTTCCCTTTCTCTATCTCTCTTTCCTTTTCTCTATCTCTCTTTCCCTTTCTCTATCTCTCTTTTTCTCTCTTTCTCTCTTTCTCTATCTTTCTCTCTTTCTCTATCTTTCTCTCTTTCTCTATCTTTCTCTCTTTCTCTATCTTTCTCTTTCTCTCTCTCTCTCTCTTTCTCTCTCTTTCTCTCTTTTTTCTTTTCTTTCTCTTTCTCTCTTTCTCTCTTTCGTTGTGAATTTTATTACCGATTCCATTGTTAGCATTTAGGGGTTGGGAGATCACTCTTTAATGTAAAACACTATAAGAATAAACGTCCCAGGACAGGTAAAATCAATTCCCAGAACTGTGTTGCACCACGTTTATGTCACTTTACAAAAATTAAAATCAAAATCTACTGATATTAAACCTTACGTCTAGAATTCTTATTCTAATTTTGATCAAATCCATTACATGATTTTCATTCTAGAGAGCCTCTAAAATTAAAGGTTTAAGCTTAAGAGGTCTTAAGAAAAAATGAAATTCAGAGAATATAACTTCTTTAGTTTCTAAGGATCATGGATCAAATTCAATACAAATCTGATATATTTGAATTTTCAAATGGGAGGTTCCGCCCATGTTAGGCCCCAAAAACTTTTTTTTTAAATACTGCAAAATAACTGAAATTTGGGGAATATTTATAAAATGTCTAACACCTATTGTTAAAATTTTACAAAAATCAGATGTCTGAATATTCACAAAGGTTTTCGCCACCTTTTTACCTCTTTTGCATAAAACTAAATATAGCCCACACTGGGACCCCCTCACGCCTAGCAGCTGTTTTCAAACTCTCATAATGATTGGTTAATTAGTTTAGAAGTAAATCCTATACATACAAATATATAAACATACCAAACTTTATATATAGAGATGTTAAGAAGTCTAGGCATGAAAAACTTTACCAAAATGACTGGAGTCGGCATTAAAATATACCAAAAAGTGTTTATATGCCCTAAAACAGTAGAACCGAACCTTTAAGATTTATCTATTTTTTTATTTACTTATTTATTTCTCTCGTTTTTTTTTTTCTTCCAGGAAATGGCAGACATCGAAATGGGGGACGCCGGTGGTTGCAACGGAACGGACATAACAGAATGGCATTACCGAGATGGCTTTTCCCAAGCGAGGACGCCATTTCTGCGAGCCATTCTGTTAGCCAACGATAAAAACTCGCCACATAACTCGGACATTTTTTTCAAAACAGAATGACTACCAATTGCAACCGGTATTGATGGGGTATGAAAATACAAGAAACAACCCCCCATAACGATTAAATATTAGCAATTAAATATATATAGATATATATATATATCCATATTTATTTATATATGTATTACAGAAGATGAGAACAACATTGGTACCGTCGGTTTCAAATCCAAACAATGGGGGCCTATAGTTGGTCTCCTATGCCGGACTCTTCAGCCTATGTTTCCCCAGAAATTTTCACAGGCATAAACAGAGGCTGAAGAGAGTCTGGTATAGGAGACCAACTATAGGTTCCCTTTGTTTGTATTTGTAACCGCCGGTACCGATGATGTTCTGATCTACTGTAATATATATATAAATAAATATTATGCTCTTATTTTTGAATTTTTCTTAATAATCGAGCACTTCTGGGGTTCTCTCTCACTAACCTTACATAGAGATATATAAGTATATATATATGTATATATATATATTTAAAAACAGCAACCATTTAACGACGGATAAGACAACTTTCTTTCGATACAAAAATAATTATATGCGTAAAATCATCTGTACATATTTATATCGAGAAGATTCGGAAGGTAAATGAACGAAGGGTCTTAAAAATAAGACATTAAAAAAAAAGATTCAATGAAGTATAGAAGAGGAAAGGAAAGAAAAAAATACGTCCATTGAAAGACTACATAAGCGGCCTTTTGTTGTGCGCATGCGTGGTGACTTCCGCCATAATTACGCATGCGTACAACATTCAATGTTTCATCATATGACTTACTTTTTTTTTCATAACACAAAATTCTCCTTTCTTTTTGTATGTTCGCCTTCATTCTTTACAATATTTGTCACTACTCCCCCCCCCCCTCCCTGCCACACAAACGACCACTTTTCTTTCTTTCTTCCATTTAATATTGACACCGGGTGAAACATTACAAAAATATTAATATTACAATACACCTCTTACATATCTTTTTATCGGGATTTATTGAATCGCTTCCCCCATCCCCAGGCTTTATCTTCCCCTTTTGATCAGAGGTTAGTTTATTGCTAATCGCTCGAGGTTCAGCTTCCGGCGAATGCCAACGGGGCTGCTCAGGCATTTTTGTGGGTCAGACCGCACTTTCTCGTGCACTGGCTTTTCAAAACTTTACTTGACCTTGTGTCTAACCTCCTGGCGAGTAGTTAAATCTTTACTGAATCAAGTACCAACCTTTATAATAATTTATTATTACTTAATCACTAGGAGTTCTCACACGAGTCATTACCGATGATCTCTCGCTGGTAAAAAAAGGTGGTGTTCCCTGGAGTCTGAGTGATAAAAAGTCTCCCTAGATTGTTTCATGTTGAACCCATGAAATCCTGTGTAATGTTAGGACCTGTGCGGTGTCACTTGTATCTTTTAAGTACCATATCAGCTCTGTTATATTTAAAAATTATAACACTCAGCATTTTATATATGAAAAAAAAACGTTTTAAGAAATATCATTGCATTACTTACTAAAAACAAAATTTTGCTATTCGCATTATATATATATATATATATATATATATATATTTATTTAACTACGATACATTACAATGTCTGTATAGTATTTAAATAAAATAAATTTAAATTAGTTCTTGTAGAACGTACGATCGAACACTTTATTGTTTTTTTTCCAAGCAACTTTTGATGCATGTTATACGTAGAGCTATATAAATATTTATTATATAAACATCTTTGTGGCTTACACGTCTGTAGCCATGTTTCGGTGAAATCACCTCATCAGAGACACTATAATTTTAGGGGGTTCTGAGGAGGTGATCTCATCGAAATACGGTTCCAGGTGTGTAAACCACAATGAATATTTATAAAGCTCTACGTATAACATGTATTTAACGTTAGTTGAAAAAATAGATATAATCATTAAAAACATATTTTATACATGTTAAATAAACGCTCGTTATCGAAAATGAGACCGTAATGTGTTTGCTCCATTTAGGAACTAATTTCACAAAATCATTAAATGAATGACTATCATTATTATAATTGATATAATTATTGAAAATTACTGACATTATTAGTATTAAACATTGAAAATGGCTATTGATATAACCGAAAGCTCTAGAACATATATATATAATATATATATATATATATATATATATATATATATATATATATGTATATTAAATGCATCAAGCATCTATCTTTGGCACCGGTGAAGAAAACGCAGTTAATACTATCTTTTCAGTTTAGTTTAATTGGAAAGATTGTATAGCGCCATTCACCTAGACGTGTGAGTTTTTTCCTTTACTAAAAATATGATCTTCATAAGCCCATCTTTTGAGGGTGTGTGGGTGTATATATATATAGGTGTTTTTTGTTTTTTTTTTGTAATTCACAAATTTACGCAAACAGTGGGTTGGGTAGGGGTCTTTAATACGAGGGACCTGTCAGATGTCCACAAAAGCTTTAACTGTGGTAGTTCGGTGCCTTTTCACACATACATACGCGCACACATAAACATATATATATATATATATATATATATATATATATATATATATATATATAATGAATTTTACATAAGTTTAGATCATATGGTTTGACAAACTGGAACCTGGTGAGAAAAAATTTAGGCTTAAAAACGAGTCAGAGCTTTTTAACTGTTTTCTTGGTCAGCTCAACCAATATATATATATATATATATATATATATATATATATATATATATATATATATGGTACCAATGGTTTCGAGAACAAGCTCTTCATCCATTCTCTAGATCAGCTAATCTATGAAACGCCGGAAGTTGACTGTTTTTTTTATTCACTTCCGGCGTTTCCTAGATTAGCTGATCTAGAGAATGGATGAAGAGCTTGTTCTCGAAACCATTGGTACCATGAGATCTAAACTTCTGTAAAAATCATCAGTACATATTATTCTCTTATAGAATAATCGAGCACTCTAATGAATTTATTTTTACCCAAAGAACCAATATATATATATATATATATATATATATATATTGGTTGAGTTGGTTTTTATTGGCTTTTAAAATCGGCTCAAATTGGGCATCCCCAGTGACCAGCAGCAATTTTGTGCCGAACGGTTATGTTGAACCGTAAGTAATCAAAGCATAGTCTTCTACAACGTTAAGGTCATCCTAAAAATCGCTCTCACGGCGTGAAACCAATGGCCATAACTGATTAAAAACACATAATTAAGTAATATATATGTCATCCATAAAAATACTGTTTCGTTGTATCACAATATGGCTGGACGTGCAAGTGCCACCAGCTGAGATCGTAACTCGATCCACAGTCGTTTTTAACACAAGCACTGAATGGAAGGAAAATTGTAATGTTTTTACACGCATTATCAGCTGCTTTGAGTGCTCTATTCTTTTAATGTATAGCATAAAATTATAATTATGACAAGCAAGCTGCACAGAAACTCCCGTGCTGTGCTCAAGGCTATTAGCAGATGAACTACTTGGAGCAAAAGAAAAAAGTGTTACTGTAGCTTGCTTGCCATAAATTATCATTTCTACTTTCTGTTGATGTTGAAGTAAATATTGAAACACACACACACACATATTATTTGATAGTATAAGTATATAATATAAAACTCTAATATATGCATATATATACATACACGTATGTTATTAAGCACAGACGTGTATACATATGCGCATATACTATGCAAATACACACATATATAAATATTTATACATATATTTACATATATATGGGTTTACGTATATAAAGTGCTTGTTTCATGTCGCATATTTTCATTTATTTCTTGCATGACAAATGTCTTTAACCAAAGATGTCCAGCCATGTTTTTCTCTCCCTCCTTCGCAAGGTATCACTAACTTTCTGGAAAAAATTATAAATCGTCAAATTACATGCGCGCACGCATAAACACAGGTATATGATGTACATACCCACAGTTTCCCAGGTGTCTTTTAACTTTCATAGTTGTTCCGATTTTTTAATTTAAATCGCAGGGAAACAAAAAGATGTAGAGAGATAGAAGTTTTAATAGAAATATGTTACAATTTTGTACGGGACAACGCCGGGTTGCCCTACTGGTAGTAAATGAGTCGCTTAGTCGGCTGAAACACACATACAGATACATGAGTAACAAGACAACTTTTATTCCTATAGATATATAGTAAAAATCATTTTTTATCATATATGTATAATTATTATACATACATACATATATATATATATATATATATATATATATATATATACATAGTAAAGTTTTATTTATACAAATATAGCATGTTTCAGTCTTAGCTATAATTAGCTCGACTTCCTCAGGCCTAAAAAAGGGTCCATTTTGTACGCTTTCATTTGTTGGGGGGAGGGGGCTGAGGAAGTCGAGCTAATTATAGCTACGACTGAAACATGTTCTGAAATGTGTAGACATGCTATTTTTGTATAAATAAATATAAAAAATTACTATATATAAATAGCTCTAAATAAATAGCTTTTATTGAGCACTATTATATTAACACTCCTGATGTTTACCCTGTGGATACAAACCTTACCTTGATTACTAGTATATATATATATATATATATATATATATATATATATAATTATATAGGTATGTGTCTGTTATTAAACTTATACATTTATAAATAGTTGGAATGACAGCAATAATAAAAGTTACAACGAGGAAAAAGTCTATATAGGAGCAACAGTTGGACATTAAAATCTAGAGCCAGTAACCCCTACACTACGAAACCAATACACAAAAGTGGCGCAAGCCTATCCAAATAGGTTTCGGGACATAAAAATAAACATATGTTAAAGATCATATATACATATGCTTAAAAATTATACATATGTATATGAGATAAAATAGAAAAGTGGAGATCTAAAACTCAAGAATACATCTTAACGTTTCGTCCAACTGTTACGAGGGCTTTATTAAGAGTGACCAGCGGCAAAGGCCGAGAAGATCGAGACACTGAATGTATTTTGTAGTTTTAGATTTCTCCTTTCACCTTATCTCATCCCGTTGGATTTATTTTATCCTTTTATTAGTCACATATATGTAATATTAACAATACATATGTTAAATATCCAGGCCGGGTGTACCGTAAAGGTCATCTAGCAGAAGTAGGTTCACTTGACACTGACACGATCCTGACCGAAGAAAACAACATAACATGATTAATTTAGAAAATAATATAATTGTTGATTGAATTCAACCCACCTGGTCGGAAAAAAACAAACATAGTAGATTCTTAGAAATAAAATAATAGTTTATGGACCACTTGCAAGGGTTAGTGGCAGAAGGAAATACCCCGTCGCCGAATAAACGCCATGGTGGCGTTGTTACATTGACAGCGAAGTCCCAGAGTTGTCGCTTGCAGGTGGAGGCGTGTGTGTCACAACTTGTTATATGGTAGCAACCCGAAATTGATATCGTCAGTTGATTGACGATTTGGGCTCGAGTAAAAAAAACATCCCGTCTTCCTTCCTCACTAACCCACACTCCTTCACCGCCACCAACAATAAAGATATATTATAAGTAATATATTGGCACTTTTTTAGATATCGTTTCGCATTTGGATATATTTTTTTTTGTTCAAGCTAAATAAAATTCATTTTAAAGATATCAGCTAGCTTTAAGCCTTAATAGGTCCCTGTCAAGCGTCTTTCTTGGTTTTTTTTTCACTGGAGATATAAAAAAATCTCTTGTGAATAGTAGTCCGTTGGGTGTTAATTCGGATGGTCTGAAAGTATTTTCTAGTGTCACGTTGCTACGCGATAAGGTTAATAAGTAATATTAAGCACTTTTTCGAGATATCGTTTCGCATTTGAATATTAGAAATTTAGGAAAGCCAAAACGATATGTTTTTTCTTTAAAATAAATGTTGTTTACCTTAAAGATATGAGCTAGCTTTTAGTCTTAATAAGCCCTTTCATTATATATATATATATATATATATATATATATATATATATATATATATATATATATATGTGTGTGTGTGTGTCGTCATCCGACACTAGGAATACAAAATATAGTGAACATTTTATTACCATACTTGCGAGAACCGTTAGCGATGGAGGTTTATGAGAGAAAGATATGGAAACTGCATTTTAAAAGACTGCTTTTCTTTACGAAGGTCGTACATCTTTGTTTGTAAATGTTTTTATTGTTTCGTTTGAATCCTGTTACAAATTTATCTCCCCAAAGACATAACAAAACAAAAAGTTGAATTGACAGAAAAGAATGATAGAAAATTGGACAACAATAATACGTAAGAAAAGGTGACAGACATTTAAAAAAAAATGAATAAAAATGTTTTTGTCGGTCACGAAAGACAATATGTATATATATATATAAAAGCAAAAGCACAGAAGAGAACGACTTTTTGCTTCCAAGATGTTGACGAACTGAACTGGAATTTTACAAAGGACAGAAATGATAAAGGAAACAAAAATTGTTTTGATATGAAAATGAAAGAAAAACACAATATATTTATTATTTAATATATTTATTTCTGAAAAAAAAATGTTGTTGAAAATTATAATCAGACTTTTGTTTTTTATTTATTTGTTTTGTATTTTGTTTGATCTTTTTTTTTTTCGTCCGCCATTTTTATTCTCCATCTTTTTCCCGCCCTTTACTAGTCGTTCTTCTTTAATCAATTTTTCTTCTCTTTCTATTCAGTTCTTTTTTTCTTGTCCACTATACAAACTTAAGTTGAGTTTTTTTTTTTTCATTATTTTTCCGTCATCAATTTTTTTTCTCTCTTCATCTTCATTTTTCTGCATCTTCTTTTTTTTTTTTTTTTGGCTTTCTTCGTCTTTCTTCTTTCATGACTACTTCTTTTTGGTCCCCCGATTTATAAAATCGGGTGACTTATGTTTTGAGGCATGTCCGTCCGGATTTTTCTCCTCAACCATCCATTGAATTTCTCTGAAATTCTGCATGAAGTTGTAACTTTGGTTAGGTTAGAAAGTGACATTCTCCGATTTTTGGGGGTCAAAAGGCCCCGAAATGGCAAAAAATGACATTTTTTGCCCCATAACTTTTCATCCATCCATTCAATTTCTCTGAAACTTGGCCAAAATGTTCCTAATAGAAAATAAGTATTCCTGATCTTGGAAAAAATCTGGTTCGCGCCCCCAGGGGGTCAAAAGCCCCAAAATGGCAAAAATGACCCTTTTCTCCTATAACGTTTGATCCATCCATTCAATTTTTCTGAAACTTGGCCAAAATGTAGAGACACTTGTTCTGGATATGAAATGAGCATCCTTGACCTCAGAAAAATTCTGCTTCGCGCACCCAGGGGTCAAAGGGGGGGTCAAAAATGCCCCAAATTGCCCAAATTTATCGCATTTTACACTCGTCACATACAGAGGGGGACCACGCACGCGTGGCTTGTTTAACATTGTTTTTTTTATTTTTCAACCATTTTATTTTTTACCTTTATTCTTTTTTTGAACGCGCACGAGCGTCAATATGTATGTGCAAGATGAACTAAAAGTCCCTAACATTGGATACGCAAGACGGCGAGTAACGTGAGCACATTGTTATTATTTTTGTAAACTCGTAAAATCACCCCCCCCCCTCCTCGAAAAAATACGACATACGATTTCCTACCAAACATTTAGTTACTCAAGCTGTCAAACATAAGTGACATTATGGATAGAGTATCTCTTAAAGATATATAATTTATTATTATTATTATTAGTCGCATACAATAATAATCATTACTGACAAAGTAATATAACAATATTTAACTACACACAACCACTCAATCTAGTCACATATCAACGTTAATAAAAAAAACCGTTTCTGCGAACCTATCACAAAAACAAACCGTAAATTGCAGTCCAAGATATTGACGAGTGGATATATTTTATTTCCGAGGATGAGGGATTACCTCGAAAATTTAAAAACTAGAAAAGGAAGACATACCAGCCTACTATCACGGTTCGAACTTAACACAGTGTTAAATATAATAAAAAATTATTTGAAAATGATTAATTTCTAAATATTGTCATTCTTGTTTACCATTTCACGTACCGCCGGTGTCATCTAACCAACGCATTGTCATCGCCTTCTAACAATACTTAAGTTTTTTTTTTTTAACTTAGTTCACCCCAAACAAGGTAAGTTGCTACTGTAGACGTAAGGAGCTACTGAGAATTAGGATGAAAGTTTAGGGGGGCATCCTAAATTAAGATCTGTGCAGCGAAATGCTTGTTCACATTAGTTTTAAATTTCTGCATGTCGGAAACAAGGAATAAGCTATTGGAGTAGAAGGTCCTCTGGCATCTGGGGACCTCCACAGTAAATGGATGGGATTTAGCTGATTGTCGGGTTGGTTGAGTGTATTTACGTCGAGAGGGGGGGGGGCACCAGAGCAGCAAGTTCATCGGAGCACATTCCATCAAAGTACTTGTAAAACAAGCACAATGATGCCACACTGCGGCGATGGGACATCAGTTGGAGCTTGGTGGATAGTGATGGACCTTGTCTAAGAGGGAGAGACTAGTGGATGGTGCACCAGCCAAGATGTAACAACATTACTCCATGCATGAGCGGATGGTGGCTTTGTAGATATAGGATACTGTCAGGGGTGAGAAGTTTTCTAGCTCGGTAGAGGGAGCCCACTTTCTTTGCAGCAGCCTTGGCAAAGTCTTCTATGTATTTGTTCCAATTCATGTTACCTGCGAGGAGTTTGAACTTTGGACTCTCAGGTATGGTGTTATTTGCCATGAGAATCGTTGGTTAAAGAGGTTTCTTGTTGTTGAAGAAAAGGAGCTTTATCTTAGCAGCATTAAATGTTACCATCAATTTATAACCCCCATCCACTACAGCCTGGAGGTCACTTTCCAAGGATTCAGCCATTGCTTCGGATATGTACGCGTCCGTTTTGCCCACATGACGAGAGTAGAGCGTGGTGTCGTCAGCAAATATATCTATCTCAGACTCGATATCATCAGGGAGGTCGTTTATGAAAATCATTTTGTGACCCCATTCCACTACAGACTGGAGTTCACTTTTTAGTGATCCAGTCATTGCCTCGGATATGTGCGCGTTGTAGTGGGATCCATTGGCCTTTGGCCAAGATCAAAGTGTAGTATCTGCATTCCATAGACTGGCATCGTCTTGGCCTTCGGGACTTGATTTATGCCGGTCTATGGGACGGTTCTGTGCAGTTCTAGGAGGTCCACCCTCCCAGGCTTTGCCTCCCCTCTTTGGGGAGGATTAAGTTTATTGCTTACTGCCTGAGGCGCCCCTACCGGCGAATGCCGACGGGGTTGCCCAGGCAATTTTTAATGGCCAGAATGCTCACCTTCTCGGGCGCTGGCTTTTCAAGTCCCACTTTCCCGACCCGACCTTGGGTCACATCTTACCTTGTGGGAGTAAGATAAAACTGGACTTGTGCCTAACCTCCTGGAGAGGAGGTAAATAAAATGTGCGCGTCCGTTATGCTTATATGACGAGAAGAACGTGGTGTCGTCAGCAAATATACTCATCTCAGACACAATGTCATCAGGAAGGTCGTTTATGAAAATCAGGAACAAGAAAGGTCCAAAGATCGATCCCTGGAGTATGCAAATGTGTAGCTCAAAATGCTATACGTATTGCTTATATCCGTCATCAGAAGGTATCCTGCTGGTTCTCTATGAAACTTTATTCATTTTTCTCGTATTTCGCTTTTTCTTTATCTTTTTTGTCTGTTTTTTTAAATTTTATCTATGTCCTTTCTTTCTGTTCCCTTCCACTTCTTTTTCTCTTTGTTTTTCATCATTCTTTTCTCCCCCTCTCGCTTTTCTCTCCCTCTCGCTTTTCCTCCCCTTTCTTCTTCCCCCCTTCTTCTATTTCTTCTTCTTCCCCCCCCCCTTCTCCTGTTTCTTCTTTTCACCCCTTCTTCCTATTTCTTCTTTTCAATCCTTCTTCCGCTTTCTTCCCCCACTGTCTTTTTTCTACTTTCCCATAAAAACAATATCACCCACTCATAGTCCAACTAATTATTTACCTAAACCCATAAAATGATGGCCAAACTTTAGAAGTAAGATGATTACAATAATCAAAGACACAAGACTTCAGTTTCTCGCGCTCGCCGCCCAAATTAATGGCGACGCACCTAACCTGGTTCTAGTCTTCATCACTAATTACACCGATGATCATTCATCATCATCGTATGATATCAAAAAGGAATGGAAGATAGTCACATTCCTAAGTGGATCCAACATGGCGGGGTTGCTGAAGAGCTGTACACAAGCCAAAAATATTCGTTTACGGCAGCGTGGAATTGACTCTTAATAATGCGAAACACTTGACGCGCGAGCCGGAAGATTTAGCAAAACGTATCGAATTTGTGGAAGAAAGTGGATCATCATGGCTGACAGGAAACTTCGAGAAAAAAAAAACGAAAAAGAATCTGCGAAACAAAAGTATATTTGATCTGCCTTTTTTTTTGGGGGGGGGGATAGGTAGTCGTCACGAAAGCAATGTCGACTACGAACGGAGAAAGACGAATCTAGTTCCGACTTTTACCGAAAAATACAAATAAAAAAGGTGCTGTTATTTGCCAGACGACTATTTTTCATTCAACTAGAAAAATAAAGTTCTGACTTTTACGTATTTGTTTGGAGACCCTTATTTTTGGATACTTTTATAATTTTTCATTTGAAAATTTTTAGATACCTTTTAATTTGCCTTTACTAAAAAGTTGAGGTTAGGATAAAAAAACAAACAGTTCGGTTCGTATTGTGTAGAATTACCGAAACAACATCACAGAATACATTTAAATACAAGATAAAATCAAGTTTCTTTCGTTAAATAATTTCTTCGCAAAAAAAAAAATGAATAATGATTATACATTCAGTTTGTTCGGTGAAGTTCGTTAACGTTCGCCAATCTCGGGATTTCCGGTGAAATTCATGACGTAAGCACTGAAATTTTCTTGGATACCTATTCCTAAAAAGTAACTTTTTTTATCTGTCTAATGAGTCACCACTTATCACGGCGAAAAGCAACTCGAGAATAAAGGTTGATGAAATGGAATCGCAGTTTGTAACGGCAGCAACTTTGGCCCCAAATCTGAGGAACGCGAGTTTTAATGGTGAAAGAATATTTATTGACGTGGTCTGCGCAAAATGTAAGCGCAAGATATTCATTCAATGTGAAAATAAACATAAACTTCCATAATCATTTCTAAAAAAAAGAAAAATAATAATAATTGGAGTTGAATACAGATGTATTCCATGAGAAATGCCAGTATACTAAAATCATATGCCCTTAATAGGGTTAAGATGAAAATTTATATACACTAAATGTACAAAAGCAAGGAAATTCCCACATTTTTACACTTTTATTGTCATTAATTAAGGGTATGACTACATATCAACCAAACCATTTCATTATCACATCACTACAGTATAAATTTCTATGCATGAGTGGATGAAGTGTGTGAGGTGCGCTGAAGAAAAATTCCTACTAGTAAAATACATAGCCCTGTTGTGCTCGCATACGCTTAATGACAATAAAAGTGTAAACATTTGGAAATTTCCTTGCTTTTGTACATTTAGTGTATATGAATTTTCATCTTAACCCTATTAAGGGCATATGATTTCAGTATACTGCCATTTTTCATGGAATGTCATTACTTTTGTAAAGGCTATGCCTCAATACCATCCTCATTTTTAAGGTTTTTTTGAATTTTCTGGAAACTAAGGTATATGGTAAACTGAAATTAAAATGCCATCAACTTGACCCTAGAACCTCTATCTCTGCCAAAAATCAGCTGAATCCATCAAATAGTTGATGAGATACAGGGTGGGACATACGTACGTACATACGTACGTACGTATGTACGTACACACAGATATATGATTTCATGATTGAACTTTCTGGATCTCTGGGTTGCCTTGACTAATGATGCTGAAATTCTACACACTTATAGAACCTATCAAATAAAAATTTTGTGCAAAGTTTTAACTAATTTGGTTTATTGGTTTTTGAGTTATGATTGATCAAAGAAATGAGATTTCCAGCATAGGCCATTTTTTAAGTCTATTAAGGGATAGAGCGCTCTCGCGCCTCCCTTGATTCAAGAGAATTCGCGAGCTTACATCTTATAATTAATGGCCCGGATTAAACATCTTTCTCATCTGCCGATCGATTCAAAAAAGCGGTGGCCAGGCAGAATTCCCTTTCGTGAATTGATACCGACCAAACACAAAGGGGGATAATTCTTACAGCAACACTGTTAGTTGGCTATTCTAATATTATGAGAAAGTTTGAAAACGATTAATCGAATGAAATAAGTTTGATAACTTATGGGGACGGTTTATAGCACGAATCTATTGCCATTGGATTTGAAGACGACCATGTTGCAGCTTACAGGGAAGCAACGATAAAGAACCTTATGAGAGGATCGAGAATGATTGATGGAATTAACTAAGTTTGATTATTTATGTGGGCAGTATATGACAAGTATCTGTTAACATCAGATTTGAACACAACCATGGTGTAATCTACAGGGAAGCAACTCCGTGCTGATGTGTTCCACAAATGGGAAGCTCTTGCAAAGAAGTCGTGTTCATGAAAACGTCGCCTGAAGTTAGACAAACAGAGGATGAAAGGGATTTTATCGTAGTGGTAGGACACGAGATTTTGCTGTGAATGTTTTAAAGGAAGGAACCAGAGATTGGAGCTCAGTCGAGCACCTTTCATGGAAATAGCGATAGAGTAGAGAAAAGTACTAGCAACGTCTCTTCTAAGGAACAGACAAAATCATCCTTTACTAATTTCAGAGTTGAACGAACTGTAATGAAGACCCGCAAAGAGCAAATACAAAACGAAAAGCCAGCGCACTACAAAAATGCCTGAGCAGCCCCGTCGGAATTCCCCGGTAGAGGCGCATCAGGCGATTAGCAGTAAAGTAACCCCTTCCTAGACAGAAGGTAAAACGTGGGAAGGTGGAGCTCCTATTACCTGGCTGGTCTTTTGGCTAGGAAGAAAGTGTAGTATCTGTTCCGATGGATACTGCACCCTATAGACCGGTGTCGTCTTGTCCTTCAGGTCTTGATTCCGTCAGTCTGTGGGTTTGTCCTGTGAAGTTCTAGGAGGTCCACCTTCCCAGGCTTTGCCTCCTCTCTTTGGGGAGGAGTAAGTTTATTGCTTACTGCCTGAGGTGCCCCTACCGGGGAATGCCGACGGGGCTGCCCAGGCAATTTTTAATGGCCAGAGTGCTCACCTTCTCGGGCGCTGGCTTTTCAAGTCCCACTTTCCCGACCCGACCTTGGGTCACATCTTAGCTTGTGGTAGTAAGATAAAACTGGCCTTGTGCCTAACCTCCTGGAGAGGAGGTAAATAAACATACTTCAGCCCGACAGAAACAAAGCCACTGTTAGACTGATGGTCAAGGACGTATCCCTGACTGTTACGAACACCAACTCAAGCTGTGGTGTTTGAGTAATTGTTTGATCTATTTTACTTATGTAAATTATATCTAATACATATGTTTTATTAGAATTGAGTAAATAGTTGAGTTCTGGTAGAACAACATAAAACACCAAATATGCATTTCAATGCAAAATGTTACAACTGTCCGTACAAAAGCTAAACACACATTTAAAACTCTTTATTTTTTGCTTCTATGCTTCGTACAAATAGTCAGTTTTATAGAAATCTATAATTCTAGAATATTTTGATCAGGAGGAACGCGGTGGCTCGCGATGGAATGAATTAAAGATTTTTCCTTGATGTAAGCGTTGTGTGAATTTGAATAGGAATCTGTAAGTTTTAGAAGCCATAACAAAGCAGAAATATTTATTTTCCTCACACCTGATATTATCCTGTATCTCTACAAAACCACCATCCGCCCATGCATGGAGTATTGTTACCACATCTGAGATAGTGCATCATCTACTAGTCTCTCTCTCTCCTTGACAAGGTCCAAAAAAGAGTCGCCAACCTAATAGGTCCCTCACTGTCAACCAAGCTCCAGTCCCTGCCCCATCGCCGCAATGTAGCATCCTTGTGCTTGTTTTACAAATACTTCAATGGATTATGCTCCGATGAATTGGCTAATCTGGTGGCCCCTCGACGTAAATTCACTAGACCAACTCGACAATCAACTAAATCCCATTCATTCACTGTGGAGGTCCCCAGATGCTTGAGAGCCTTCTACTCAAATAGCTTCGTTCCTCGTGCTGCTGGCCTCTGGAACTCTCTCCCTGTCTCCTGTTTCCCCGACAGTACTGACATGCAGAAATTTAAAACTAATGTAAACAGACATCTCGCTGCGCAGATCCCAATTTAGGTTGACCCCCCCCCCAACCTTCTCCCCTTTTCTTTTTTCTCAGTAGCCCCTTACGTCTACATTGGCGGCCTGCCTTGTTTGGGGTGAACTATGTTAAAATAAATAAATAAATACATAAATAAATATTTATTTAAAATCAACTTAGTTTCGACGATATAACGTCATCTTCAGACATAGAAACAGTTTGTGTTTTTTTTTTCTTTTTCCCTTTTTCTTCCTCGTAACATGATGTCACTAGAAAAGAAAAGTTTGTATGAGCTTAACCGGTGATATTCTTTTTTCTTCAAATGTTCTAATCAGGAGGAACGCGGTGGCTCACGTGAAATGAATTAGAGATTTGTTTTCCCCGGTGTAAGCGTTGTGTAAATTTCAATAAGAATCTGTAAGTTTTAGAAGTCAGAACAAAGCACATATTTTTTTTTTAATAAAAATTTATTAATTTAAAATCAACTTAGTTTCGACAATATAACGTCTTCTTCAGGCATAGAAACAAATTTTTAAAATATTTTTTATTATTCGAATTACTGTTTTCATCTTATATGTTATTCTCATAACGTTTCGGCCGACCTTCTTCAGGCACGTCTTGTCGAACTCGGGAATCTTTATGTTGAACTTGGGAATCTATACGGAATTTCGAACCGACCCCTTTTATTTAATATACGAGAATAAATTGTTCAACCATGACCGGAAAGAAGTCTTAAGTCATTTTATTTTTTTTTTAGTTAGAATCGCCTGTAGTGAGGATTGAACCTTCAACTTCCAAAAGATTGTCACTGATTGTCACTTAACACCTTTATCCGTTACACCACTTACATTACTACACTTTGCTCCTAGCCAAGAAGAAAATGTTTCTCTGAAGCCAAATGTTAATCGACACTTCAACCTTTGACTTCCGACCAATTCCATTCCACAAAGAAATCGGCCAAACCCTAACCCTAACCAACCCCTTAGAATTGAAATCGGCCCTAACCAAACCCTAACCCTAACCCTAACCCTAACCAAACTCCTAGAATTGAAATTGGACCATCCGTCCAGCAGAAACAGTTCTGAAGTGAAGAGTTAGTGCTCTAAAAACACAACTTCAAACCGTTCGACTCGCTGAGGTGGAGTTTGTTCCCATCAATTTTTACGCGCCATGCGAGTGTCTATCACTATCTCGATGTATCCAAAGCATGACGCAAAGACAATGGAATTATAAAAAAATACGGAAACCATGACTCGAGTCCCGCTAAATAAAGCGATTCTATGTGTGACTAAACTTGCCGCCCCGTCCATTAGTCAGCGAAAACAGCGACCCCAACGTTAGGATATAGAGTAAGGGTGACGACGGACAACCCTGCACTCATCATCATCATCATGATCATGGATAGATTCTGTAAATGTGGTTGCGCGTGTAATTGTGAAGAAACGGGTTGTGCAATCAGCAACCACACCTCTCCTGAATCGACACTGCTTGATTCCAGTGGCAAGGAGAAGTCCAGAACGCCTGGAAACGATGCCGTGATAAGCAGAGAACACATACAGCACATGGTATTCCCAATCCTGCACCACCGACGGAGAACCCGCAAAAGACTTTGATTGCACACCATTGCCGTTGCCGGGCGTCGGAAGTCCGATTCAAATCCGACGGTCTCTAGAAACAATGGGCAATCCTGTCGAAGCTTTGAACTGATTCGTCTTTTATCCACTTTAGACTTATATGGACCAGATGCAAATTGTTCTGGGTAGATCTTTGCTTAAACAACCGAGTTCGGCTCAAACTGAATCAAATCCCACAGAACAACTTGCAAACGGTTCGATGAGATCCTGGACAAAGTTTTGAACTCTGTGCTTAGTGGGGTGATGGGGTAAGGGCTAGAGTTTATGGTTGAGTTTAGGGTTAGGGTTAGGGTTTGAATTAGGGTTAGGGTTAGGGCCTATAATCATCTAATTTATACAACTCGTTCTTACACCTGTAGCCAGATGACTTGGGTGAAGCGCTTCTAGATATGATCTCGAAAACCTTACGTTCTTACACCTGTAGCCAGTTAAGAAACTCCTTGGGTTTAGGGTTAGGGTTAGGATTAGGGCTTAGGGTTAGGGTTAAGATTAGGGTTTAGGGTTAGGGTTAGGGTTTAGGGTTGTGTTTAGGTTTAGAGTTAGGGTTAGGGTTAGGATTAGGGTTTAGGGTTAGGGTTAGGGTTTAGGTTTAGGGTTAGGGTTAGGATTAGGATTAGGGGTTAGGTTTAGGGGTTGGATTAGGGTTAGGGCCTATAATCATCTAATTCATCCAACTCGTTCTTACACCTGTAGCAAGACACTCCTTGTGTGAAGCGCTTCTAGATATGATCTCAAAAACCTTACGAATCTCCTGGGTCTATACAAGAGCACTTTCATTCAGTTCCTTGATCTTCCCAATGTACCCACCCGAACGGCGACAGATCTCGTCCTAACGCGTATCGGTGTCGAGATTCACATCTTCGTTTGATACTCTATTAAACCCTAACCCTAACCCTTACTACTTATCACTCACAGCAGAGCTATAGGGCCGTAATAATCTAATTCATTCCTACAATGCCCGTCTCTCTTCTTCAGCAATCTGATCACTCCTTCGGTCACTTAAGCTGGGATGGACCTTTGATAAAAACTAATGCCTGAAAACATTCTAAAGAGCCGGTGTAAACGCGTACGACAATCTAAAAAAAACAATGTGTAGGGTTTACCATAAAGTGATTCGTTGTATCCGACGTGCTTCAACGCATCCAACACCTTACACTCTGTTATCTTGCCTTTGCAACTAGATGCTACAGTTGCATCGATGTCAGCAGAGTTCGTGAACTTCCTTGGCGGAGAGTCTGAGTAGTTGAATGAAGCACTCCTAGAAGTGCCCCCGAAACCCTAACGAATTCCCCGAGTCTATAAAAGAGTACGTCCATTCGGTGCTTGATTTTCCGAATGTACCAAATCATAACAGCGATGGAACTCTTCTATACGCGTACTTGCTTCGTGATACTCTCTTCAACCTATCCCTAACTACCTGTCCCTCATAACGTGCGTTAGCGTACCGTTGAAGCTAGTTCTACGTTTAGGAAGTGTCCCCAGCCACCGCACGTGACAGCTTATTTCCTAATTGCTTCTTCATCCTCATCCCATCTGAAGCGACATGCCTTCTATACTTGACAGAGAAGCTTTTTTTTCCTGAACTTTTAGACTAACTCCCAGTTTACTCTTGGTAACAAACCCTAACAAATGATTATACAGATTAACCCACCATTTATCCTTGGTAACGACCCCAACCAATAATTATACAGATTTACCCACCATTTATCCTTGGTAACGACCCCAACCAATAATTATACCGATTAACCCACCATTTATTCTTATAAACCACCCTCAACCAAGGATTATATAGATTAACCCACAATTCATCCTTGAAACCACCCCAACAAATAATTATACAGATTAACCAACCATTTATCTTTGGTAACCACCCCAACTAATGATTATACAGATTAACGCACCATTTTTCCTTGGCAACCACCTCTAACAAATAATTGTACAGATTAACTTCCCATTTATCCTTGGTAACAACATCCAACCAATGATTATACTGATTAACCCATCATTTATCCTTAGTAACCACCCCAACCAATGATTATACAGATAAACCCACCATTTGTCCTTGGTAACAAGCTCCAAACAAATTAGTATACAAATTAACTCACCATTTTATCCTTGGTAACCACCCTCAGCCAATGATTATGCAGATAAACCCACCATTTATCCTTGTTAACCACCCATTCCAATAATTATACAAATTAACCCATCATTTATCCTTGCTAACAACCCCCAACAAATGGTTATACCGATTTACCCACTGTATATCCTTAGTAACCACCGTCAACTAATGATTATATTGATAAACCCACCATTTAATCTTGATTATACAGATTAACGCACCATTTATATTTGATAACCAGCCAAACCAATGATTATACAGGTTAACTTACCATTTATCCTTGGTAACCACGCTTAAACGAATAATTATACAGATTAAACCACCATTTACCTTGTGTAACCTCCCAACCAATGATTATATAGATTAACCCACCATTGATCCTTGGTCACCACCCCAACGAATGACTATACAGATTAACCAAACATTTATCTTTGGTAACAACTCCAACTCATGATTATACAGATTAACCCACCATTTTATCCTTGGTAACCACCCTCAACTAATGATGATACAGATTAACCCACCATTTATCCTTGGTAACCACTCCAACCAATAATTATACAAATTAACTCATCATTTATCTTTAGTAACAACCCCTAACAAATGGTAATACAGATTTACCCACGGTATATCCTTAGTAACCACCGCCAACTAATGATTATACCGATAAACCCACCATTTAATCTTGATAATCACCCCCAACAAATAATTATACAGATTAACCCACTATTTACCTTTGGTAACCTCCCAACCAATGATTATACAGATTTACCCACGGTTTATCCTTGGTAACTACCCCTAACCAATGACTATACAGATTAACCCACCATTTATCACTGATAACCACCCACCAAATAATTATACCAGTAAACAAAACATTTGTCTTCTGTAACAACTCCTAAACTAATAATTATACATATTAACCCACCATTTATCCTTAGTAACAAACCCTAACCAATGGTTATACAGATTAACTAACCATTTTTCCTTGGTACCTACCCCAACCAATGATTAGCCCCATCGGCATTCCTATAAACCACCCTCAACCAAGGATTATATAGATTAACCCACAATTTATCCTTGGAAACCACACCAACAAATAATTATACAGATTAACCAACAATTTATCTTTGGTAACCACCCCGATTAATGATTATACAGATTAACCCACCATTTATCCTTGGTAACTACCCCCAACCAATGACTATACAGATTAACCCACCATTCATCTAAGGTAATAACCCAGAACAAATGATTATACAGATTAACCCACCATTTATCATTGGTAACCACCCACCAAATAAACAAAACATTTGTCCTTCGTAACCACTCTTAAACTAATAATTATACAGATTAACCCACCATTTATCATTAGTAAGAAACCCTAACCAATGGTTATACAGAGTAGCCCACATTTATCTTTGGTAACTACCCCAAACACATGACTATACAGATTAACCCACTATTTATACTTGGTAACAACTCCAACCAATTATTATACAGATCAACCAACCATTTAGCCTTGGTAACCACCCCAAACAAATGATTATAAAGATTAAGCTACCATTTATCCTTGGTAACCACCCTCAACCAACTATTATACAGATTACCTTACCATTTGTCTTTGATAACAACCCCCAACCGATGATTATACAGATTAACCCACCATTTATCTTTGGTAACCACCCTTAACCAATGATTATAATGATTACCCCTCCATTTATCCTTGGTCACCACCCCAATTTATGATTATACAGATTAACCCACCATTTATCGTTAGAAACCACGCCCAACCAATGATTATAAAAATTAAACCACCATTTGTCCTTGATATCACTCCAACCAATGATTATACAAATCAACCCAATTTGGTAACAAACCCCAACAAATGGTTATACAGATTTACCCACGGTTTATCCTTGGTAACGACCGCTTAACCAATGATTATACAGATTAACCCACCATTTATCTTTGGTAACCACCCCAACAATGATTATACAGATTAACCCACCATTCATTCTTTGGTAACAATCCCCAACAAATGGTTATACAGATTTTCCTACGGTTTATCCTTGGTAACCACCCCAACCATTGATTATGCAGATTAACCCACCATTTATCGTTGGTAATAATCCCCAACCAATAATTATACAGATTAACCCACCATTTACTCTTTGGTAACAATCCCCAACAAATGGTTATACAGATTTACCCACGGTTTATCCTTGGTAACCACCCTCAACCAATGATTATACAGATTAACCCACCATTTATCGTTGGTAATCATCCCCAACCAATGATTATACAGATTAACCCACCATTTATCCCAGTCTTTCTTCTATTTTGTATCAAATTATTGATTGCCAAAAAATAAAATACAGAACAGTTTTTTGATAAACACCGCTTGCCAATTTCCGATTTCAAAAGCGGAAGCCGTCGCCAAGTGGGCACTTTCTATCTTCCCGGGTAACGCTTCGATGGAATATCCCCCAAAAAGCCCTATTCCCACAACGAAATCCTGCCAACCTTCCGTCACACCGTCGAAGCACAACGAAAGAGGGCTGAGGTCAGATACATTAGCGTCTGTCAAGTGTGTCATCCGGAATGGCAGGCAGATCGTTGGATACACAACACCGATTGACAGGTGAAATCTATCTACCATATATATATATATATATATATATATATATATATATATATATATATATATATATATATATATATATATATTTATATACGCTCATGATTTTTCGGATTTACGAAGGAGTGGAGAGGAATATTACGTTCCGATGATATAATATTCTTAGGGTATTTGTAATTTATACATATGTTAGTCACCCCGATTATTTATATGTATATATAAATATATATATATATATATATATATATATATATATATATATGTGTGTGTGTGTGTGTATCTATGTATATGTATGTATATATATGTATATATGTACGTATATATGTGTATATGTATATGTATATATGTATATATATATGTATATATGTATATATATATCATATATGTATATGTATATATGTACGTATATATGTATATATGTATATATATATGTGTATATGTATATGTACCTATATGTGTATATGTATATGTATATATGTACCTATATGTGTATATGTATATATGTACCTATATATGTGTATATATATGTGTATATGTATATGTATATATGTACCTATATATATGTATATATATACGTATATATATGTATATATATATATATATGTATAGTTATATATGTATGTATATATGTATATGTATATGTATATATGTATATATGTATAGTTATATATGTATGTATATATGTATATGTGTTTATGTATATATGTATATATATATATATATATATATATACGTTTATAGATTTAAATCCCTCATAATTATCATGTTAATTGTCGCCGGTCGATTTGTAAAAACCGGGTTCAAGCCCTCCGACCGACGTGAATTAACATCCCTACACTGAACATTGCATAAGCTTGAAACATCGATGTCAATAGGTAAAAATAATTAATATTTACATTAAATATATATATATATATATATATAAATATATATTGTTCACCAAGGAGAATCCTATTAAAGTGCGTTAATAAAAGGCAACATTTTTTCATTTATGCAAACATTGTTAAAAATAACAGAATTCGTCCGTTTAATTATACTTTTTTTATTATTTCAATTTTTCTGATGGCTTTTTTTCGTGTTAAAATTTTTTAAAAATTAATAAATTTTCCATATGTCTCACGAACATGTTCGATTCCTCGTCGAATCATTCTCAGGTGTCAAAAGCAAATGAACAAAAAAGCTGGAGAAAGAAGATAATTTTTAAAAAGATGGCGGAGAAACGCGCAAAGAACGTGTTTCGCATTGTTCCAGGAAGGCGTTGATGATGCCATCCAGCGTTGTTGAATTTAAATCGTCAACAACAATGTTGTGACGCTGTCCTTCAAAATGTTCCTGTCATGACTCTTTGAGTGATGGAAACCTTTAGAAACCGTCTCCAATAGTGTATAGCGAATATAGACAATATATGTATAGACAATAGAGATCACCATTCAGACGATGTAATTCTAACATTAAATCCTGTAAATTACATGAACAAAAACTGTAACTCTTGCTTTAAACAACACTAACATTAAGTTTACATAAATCTTGTTTTCTTTTCAGTTGGAAACTTTTCAAATGTGGGAGGTATTTCTGCCGCAGCCTGTACTAAATGTTCATGTGAACAACGATACAGGGGAGGAATTTGTTGCTGAAAAGGCTGGTAGCAATTTACTATTCCAAGGCCTTTAATAGGATTCTCCTTGGTGAACAAGACTCACCGAAATGGCTCACTGTGGGCAAAACAACTGTTATACCCGAGAGCCAAGAGCCCCATTTGCCTAAAGAATACAAACCTATCTGCTGCCTTACAGCCACATACAAATGGCTAACAGGGATAGTCGCCGATGCGACTTATAAACAGCTTCTTCTTTCGTGTAAATCAGATGATTCTGCTGTTGGCATTAGAATCCCCGATGTTTTTCTAGTTAGAAATCTTTCTGGAAAGACATCGGGGACTTACGGAAAGGACCACGAGAAGGTTGCCAACATCCCTAAGTGAAAGTGATACTGTGGAACCGACTAGATTCGAACTTAGAACACCCAGATCTTCAGTCCGTGTCGTTATCCACTTAACCACCGTCACCTCCCATATAAACAGCTAGTCGATGGCGACTATCTGGAAAACAACAAAAAGCCTGTACCAGGAACAAACTTGCTACAAAAGACCAATTCCTCATTAATAAAACTATCCTGGAGGAAAGCAGAAAGCGACAAAGAAACCTGTCAATGGCCTGCATCGATTACAAAAAAACATTTGACAGTGTGCCTCACTTCTTGATATTGCAGTGTTTGGAACTGTACAATGTTCATGAAAACGTATTTTCCTTATAAAACAAAACAAATGACCATGTGGCAAACATTCATTGGAATGGAACAAACCTCTAACCCCAGTATGCAGCGAAGTATCTGCCAAGAAGATAGCTTGTCACTAGTGCTCTTCTGCCTTGTAATGGATCCACTTAGCAAGCTCCTTAAAAACTGCAATGCTGGTTACTACCTTAGTAGAGGTAGAAAAAAGGAAGAAAATAAGAGAGTCAACCATCTACTCTTTGTGCACGATCTCAAACTCTGTGCAAAGACAGAAAAACACATTGTCTCCCTGATAGAAACTGTAAAAATGTTCACAGACGATGTCTGCATGGAGTTTGGATTTGACAAGTGCGTTAATAAAAGGGTAAAAGGCAATATCAGAGCATCTTCAGATAAATAACAGCCTTATTGAAGACCTAGAAGAAAATGGCACATACAATACCTCGGTATAGAGGAAAATGTAATGGTGGAACATGAAAAGTAAAGTTGAAAAAAAGTACATCAAACGCCTTTAAAATATCCTCAAAGCAAAACTAAATGGCAATAAATAAAATAACTGCCATTAACCAACTTGCAATCCATGTCACCTCGTATGGTTTCGGTATTATTGACTGGTCACAGCGCAATCTCAATAGGCTCGATACTACGACCAGAAAATTATTAACCTTACATAGGATAATATACCGAAACCAATGCATGGACAGGATATATCTACCACGAAATAAACCATACATATCGAGCCACAATAGTAAGCATGGGGCAATACATGAAAATCTTAGCAGATATGACAATGGTGAAGGATCATCTTGAATACTTATCTCTACAAACTTCAATCACAAAGTTTGCCGAAAACTTTGGGGAGTCATAGTGGAGAATATTTCCGAGATCTATGACGAACCAGCAACCTGATTGCAAGAAAGAAAAGAAAGAAATATACAGAGAAGAAGATAAAGACAAGAAAAGAAGGGAAACAACATGACGTTCTCTGTCGAATTAAAACAGCACTAGCAAATCAAAGAAAATTGACGCTCACCAATAATTCAATGGAAAATAATACGACAGGTCAGTACATGTAGAAATTTAGACGACCCGTGTAGATTATGTATGAATGACAAATTTGTAATCCTAAACTTTAAAGACCCCCGAAATCTATTAAACTGTAGAAGTGAGATAGCAAACAGCTGCCTACACAGAAATAAATTTACCTTAGGCTAACGATACATAAACAAATAAATAAACAAATAAGTAAAAAACACTAAACTAAACAAAAACACAACAATTTAAAAATTAAAACCTAAAATAGAAATACAAGAAACCACGTGTTAAAATAAATTCACCCATTATATTGATACAACAAAGAAACAGGATATAGGCCACTCTATAGAAAACAGAACAATAGAACAGGATATAGGAAGTAATACTACCCAAACCCTTGTTCGTGGGAAGCCTAACGATAGGCTGAAAGAACAAAGTATCTGATTAGTTAACTAGCTTGCCGTGTATATAAAAACACCCGGCAAAAATAACTCCATGCATTTTAGCCTGAGGATTCACCTCGGGGATGAAACGCAGGAGTCTCTGTGTAGCTTAATTGCCATAAATATATTTTCATAGCTTACTACCTAGCTCTACTAACGTATCGAGCACTGTTGAAGTAAATACCGAAAATTCATACATAAAAAATTATGCTTTCTTATATATATATATATATATATATATATATATATATATATATATATATATTAATTTTAAATAAATAATATTAAATCATTTTTACCTACATACGCTAGCGTTTCGAGCTTTCACTCTCATCAGTGCAGGGATGATAATCTTGGACGGTCGCACGGTTCGAACCCCTGCCACTTAATAAACTTACTACTCCGTATGCAAGCGTTGAAACCATTAGGCCACGGGACATTACCACATTGAAGAAGGTAATTTAAGTTCTATTTATGCTAAGGGCGGCATATCTAGAAAGACTGACTAAAGATTCTACGAACGTTGTTGGAGTATGCCTTATAGCTACGTGTCAGTCTATGTTTAACTTTCCCAAAGAGGGCTCAACTTTAATCTTATTAAAGGGGCTTATAACAATATTAATTTTGAATAAATAATATTAAATTATTTTTACCTACATACGTTAGCGTTTCGAGCTTTCGCTCTCATCAGTGTAGGATGATATATATCATCTAGCTATCTATTATTCTACACACCTTAGTAAAGCTAAAGCATCATTTCATGGGAGAGTGAATTAAGTCTAAATGGCAAATTCGGTGGCCATCTAGCAAGCCGTCAACAGAACTCAATAGGTGTCTCAGAATATCGTATTACGCTATAAATAACGGCTTGTTGTTAACTTACTTAAAGTGCTCAATCTAGCTATTATATATATATATATATATATATATATATATATATATATATATATATATATATATATATATATATATATATATAAAGATAAATGAAAGAAGAGAGATAAATATGTACGAATGACGACTCTATTTCAACTTCGATTGTTTAATGTAAGGTGTACTCGGTAAAAACATGTTAATTTTTCTTTCCTTAAGCCAAGGCTTTTCAAAGATTAAAATCATATCACCAGAGGAATTACATAGATAGATAATTTGACAGTGGAAAAACCAAAATTCAAAATTTGAGAAAATATAAAGTAATGGAAAGTAAGAGTGTGAGTGTAAAAATATGGAGTCTGTCCAGTTGGTGAATGTCCGTAGAAAAAGTGTCCGGTGAAAGGAGATTTAAAGATGGATAAAAGGTTTTTGTGAAGGCAGCGTTGAAAATGGTCAAAAATGAAGTAAATCAAATAGAAAGATGTTTAGTTCAATCGTAAATGGAAAGCCTTGGCTTAAGGAAAGAAAAATAAACATGTTTTATCGAGTACACCTGGCATTGAACAATCGAAGTTGAAATAGATTCGTCATTCGTACATTTTTATCCCTCTTCTTTCATTTATCTTTATAATTGCGCTATCTCGTATATTGAGCTTAAACCATTTCACTATAGGTGATATCCTCTAAAAGTATACTTTTAGTTTCATATTTTATATATATATATATATATATATATATATATATATATATATATATATATATATATATATATATATATATATATATATCATCTAGCTATCTATTTTTCTGCACACCTACATAATCATTTCTCGTATCATTAAAAAAAAGAAGCCAGGCAATTCAAGTGAATCGTGTTATCAAGTCGAAGTGACAGAAAGGTTGAAGGCTTGACATCACCTGTCAAGAATAAAAATTATATAAAAAAAGAATGCGAAAAAAAGCTCGAACATCTGAAGTGGTCGGGTGTGGTCTTTAAATTTACCGGCTTAAATGACTGTTTCACTTTCGGAGGGAGTTTCAGCTTTAAAAGTGGAACGAATCAGCGGTTAAATGGGCGGCCATTTAAAGACGATGTTGTGGATCGATTGTTTGCAGGTGGCAAGAAATCGAGTTGCAGTAAGCGGGAGGGATTCGAGGCAGGTGCACGTACATGAAGAGGGATAAGGACGACCATAAAGTCGACGATAAGGGAGGTGATTAAGAGAGGAGCAGAAAGTGAAGAGATTCTGATAAACTACTACTGCTATAACTACTAACAACAACAACGACAACGACAACAACAACGACGACGGCGATGATGAGGAAAAAACAACAACAACAATCATCATCATCATCATCATCATCATCCTTCTTCTCCGGATGGGTGTGAAAGTACTGGAACCTTGGGGGGGGGGGGTGGAGGCTTCTTGTCACTCAAATTCTAGAGACGGTTCTTGCGATAACGCAACATGATTTGCAAAGGTTATCGAAAGAGATGAACAGGGGTGTAAATCTGAGGAGATTTGCTGTCACTCAGATTCCAAGCGAACACCTCTTGGTATTGTCAGTGACTTGTGTGCAAACACTTCGTGGGTAAACTAAATAAAGAAACAAAGAAAGAAAGAAAGAAATGAGGGGGAGGAGAGGAGGAGGAAGAGGAGGAGGAGGAAACTCACCACTTGTGGTGATGGTTATTTTGAGTGCAATGATTTCACTGCCGTTCGTATCTCTGCGCTGATTACGTTGGTTTCTCATGATTGATTCTAACCGAGAAGTCATAACTAAAAGGCAATACAAATCGGAAGGAAATTTATTTTCATTTTTATACTTTATTTTTGGTGTTGCTTTTCTGTCAATGATTTCCTGTCAATGCTTTTCTGTCAATGCTTTTCTGTCAATGATTTTCTGCCAATGCTTTTCTGTCAATTATTTTCTGTCAATGCTTTTCTGTCTGTCAATGATTTTCTGTCAATGATTTCCTGTCAATGATTTTCTGTCAATGATTTTCTGTCAATGATTTTCTGTCGGTTATTTGCAGTTCAGTTCATTTGTGGGGGAATGACGCCTCGCTTTTGTCATGGGATTCACGATTTTAGCGGCATTTTTTGAGGAAACAGGAAACAGGAGTGAAATTCCAAATGCAAGCGGTTCGAGGAAAGAAACTATTAGATTAGAAAGTTTTCCAGCATCTGATGACCTCTATAGTGAAGGGGTGGGACTTTGCTATTTGTCGGGTTTGCCGAGGGTATTTATGTTGAGGGTGTACAAGGGCAGTAAGTTCGTCGGAGCACATTCAGTGGAAGTACTAGTAAAAAAAGCACATGGATGCGACATTGCTGCGATGGGACAGAGACTGGGGCTTGGTAGACAGTGTGGAACTTATTAATTAAGAGATTCTTTTTGCACCCTGTCCAAGAGGGAGAGCCTAGTGGATGGTGCACCAGCCCAGATATGACAACATTACTCCGTGAATAGGCGAATGGTGGCTTTATAGAGATATAGGATACTGTCATATGTGAGAAGTTTTCTAGCCAGGTAAAGGGAGCCTACCTCCTTTGCGGCAGACTTGACAGCGTCTTTTATGTATTTATTCCAATTCCTGTTACCTGTGACTGTTAAGCCGACGAGTCTGAACGTTGGACTCTCGTCTGTTGGCGAGTAGGACTTCTGCATATGTTGGATAATGGCCCTATAGGAATGGACGTATCTGTTGGAAGTCGTTGGTTTGACTTGCGCGAATTATCGCGGGTGCAGTCGAGTTAAGAATGGGGCCTGTTCTCACAGTCAGAGCTAACAGACGTGACAAGGTCACCGTGTGACGAGATCCCAGATCAAGGGTCAGTGTGCGCCTGCGAGGCCCTTGCGTGGGAAACAGAGGAATCCGTGACGTCACTCGTTCTTCGTTAGAAGCGAATTTCGTCAGTCTGGGTTTTGGAGGCGAACCTATCAGACATGATTTTGATGGAGTCAGCAATTTGATTCAAGGGAAATATTTCCCTAAGAAAATACAAGCGAGATATATCCCTTCCCCCCTCTATGAATGGTTAAGAAAATAATTGTTAAGTAACTACGATAAAGTTGTTATTTGCTCTCTCTCTCTCTCTCTCTCTCTCTCTCTCTCTCTCTCTCTCTCTCTCTCTCTCTCTCTCTTGACGTAGTGAATGACTCCCAGTGGATTAAATGACTAACCTTGTAATAAAAAGAATTGAAAGTAAAAAGATTGTGTTTGGTGAGTCGATCGTGGAGTTTTTGTTGCAGACAACGGGCGGCGTGGTTACCGACAGGAAGGAAAGAAGAAAGAATTCATCCACTAGACGACACGACCCTCTACACGGCGAGGGAGAAATCTGAGGTATGCAAACAATATATGAACTATGTGATTTATGATGTTTTAAAAATGACGAGTATTAAATGAGAACCGCCGTGGCCCAAGAGTGGGGCTATGCAACACATAGAGTTCACGAAGATCATTACTTACGATTGTCTGGTCTGCATGAAGTCCTACTCATTGCTCCCAGCTATTCGTTAAACCTGAAAGAATGTATACTTTTAGGCCCGACACAAGGAACAGCATGACTCAACGGTTGTATATGAAGTTGGGGAAGGTTTGTTTCAAAACACACAAAGAAATAGCACAGAAGCAACGTTACCACTTGCTCTCCATTGATTTGCGGTTTCGCACCTGACATATACTTGTTTGTCACTACGCAGAGACGACCAAAGGACGAAGGATTTTGATGTCGGCCTCATCATGGAGTTTTATCAGCGTTTTTTTAGCTGGGTTGCGGACATAATACCGCTTGGTTTCAAACCTGTCCGCCAGGGACTAGAGTTCCAAACGGCATAGCTCTGGCACTACCACGTTGTAGGAAAAGTTGGAATTTATGGGGGTGTTGTTACTATCAGGTTTTACAGCGTGTTACCCATTGTTGGGTTCCGATTTACTTGCCTCCCCACGATGCCTTGTTGGATAATCGCCCTGTGAGGCCGGACGCATGTTGAGTGGACGTATGTATGGAGGATCTTTTGGTTGTGCTTGCACGATTTAGTGCGGGTGAACCCATATAACCGAGTGCAAAAAAGGGCTGTTCTCACAGTCGGAGCTCATAAGCGTTGACAGGGCCACCACGTTGACGAGACCTCAGGTCAAGGGTCAAGTTGCACATGCGTATAGGGGTTCTGTGACGTCACAGGCTTTTGTGTGGGAAAATGAGTTTTGCCAGTCTGGTTTTTAGAAGCAAGCTGAACAGACGTATTTCTCACTGTAGTCCGAAATGAAAAGGGGAATTTATTTCCCTAAGAGAATACAGGCATGAGATTCATTCTTCCCCCTCTCCTCGAATGGCTAATGACTTAAGCTATGAATTAATTACGATAAAGTAGTAATTTGATCTCTCCCTCAACGTTTAGTAAAACATCTCCAAGAGCGACAGAAAACTGACGCCTGAATAAAACTAATCAAAATTTAAAAGATTGTTCGCCTCCTGAATCGTGTTATGAAGGTTTTTGTTTCAGACACAGCGGACGGTGATGTTCACGGCAGTACAGAAGCGGAGAAAGAACTCAACCACTAGACGACATCGAGACGACACCCCTCCACGACGAAGAAGAAAAGGCACAAGAAATTCAAGGACTATGTAACAGGCTGAGTTAGACACAAAGTCGGTTTTAAATGTGGGAAATTCAGTGCCCCCTAAAAGAGGCAATTTGAATTGGGACAAAAATAAAAATCACCTCAGTCTAGAAGGATTTCCCCTTCAATAACAGACAAAAAGAATAGATAAAGTAGAGTATCAGAATAAATACTACACTTTCAATGATTTATTTGCAGAAAATATGAAAAAATGCATATTTAAAACAAATTAGGCACAAGACCATTAAAATGTGGGGTAATGGGTGTCGTTATATATATGCAAAGTTGACTCAGTGAACCTGGTTCGCGCCTTGTGACCGTCTGAAATTATCGCTTCCTTACACTGATTAGAGCGTAAACTTGAAACGATGTCGTATGTAGGTATAAATAATTTAATATTTATTCATGAAATATATATATATATATATATATATATATATATATATATATATCAGGGCCGACGGGACAGTTATAAAAGGGGGGGTCTCCTAAAAGGTGTGTGGGGAGGCGGCCCACATTGCGCCCAGAATGCCAAATATGGGAATAAATTCAATATCTTGACTAAAAATGATCGTCCGATAATGGTTGAGAGCTCGTTAGAAGCGAAATGGAATTCTCTTGGTGATAGAAAAAGAAAAATTCAAAATATTTAAAAGTTTTTGCGTCAAGGGTTCAAATTACCTTATTTGGGCATATTGGGGAAAAATCACTCTTTGGGGCATATTATGGTTTAAAATGATCGTCTGGTAGTGGTTGATGGCTCGTTAGGAGCGGGATGGAATACTCTTGGTGATAGATGAAGAAACATAAAAAATAAATCAATTTTTTGGCGTCTGGGCCCAAACTACTATATTAGGGCATTTTGGACCAAAAATACCTTTTTTGACATAATTTAGACATGAAATGATCTTCTGATAGTGCTTGAGATCTTGTTGGAAGCATAATAGCAAGTTGCTTCTGGTGAAAACAGAACAAACAGAAATTTCGATTTTGGGGGGGCTGGGCCCAAATTACCATATTTGGTCATTTTGGGTCAAATACACCGTTTTGGACTTAATCTAGACATGAAATGATATTTATGACACTGCTTGATGGCTCATTTGAAACATATCAGCAAGTCGCTTCTAGTAAAAATGACAAAATTCAAGAATCAATTGGTTTATCAAATATAGAGAATACATAAAGTTAAAAGCATTAACTGACAAGATGCATATAAAAGTACAAAAGTAAAAAGTATAAAAGTTTAAATGTATTAAATATAAAAGTATAAATGTATGTATTGGAATTGGAATAGCTCGTTACATTGTTTCTCTGTTCTTCACTTCAAATTGCGTTCATTGGACTTTGCTCAAAAGATACTGTATCGGTTGTTCTGTGGACAGAAGGACTGGAGGGAGGATGGAATGAATAACTTTGGATATTATGCGGATCCTCAACAATGCGAAAAAAAGAATGTATCGATGCAATCCGAAAAATCACCGGTATGTTAATGGATGCACCATGTGCGAGTGGAAGAAATACAAATAATGGTCCGCTTTGCAACAGATTTTTCAACCCTCAAAATTGCTTTTACGGATGTTCTCTCATCTGTAACAGCGTCGATCGCGAAAATTCTGAAACGTTCATGAGTAACACCAACATCATCCTGTCTATCACCCAGTCTGTCATAAACAAATGTGTGCATGTGGAATCATTGAAAGCCTTGGACATCGAGATAATGCTTCATCTCAGAATTGCCTTCGTCGAATAGAAGGCTAAACCATGGATTATGATAATCCCGAGCTACCATCAAATTAATTCCGGAATGAATATAAATATAGAAGTCATAGGTAGAAATAGAAATAACGTAATCTGATATTCGCGGAAAATAATCGGAGTAAACGGTCATTAAGTCTTTGCGTATTGCTTTATATTATGTAGTAAATTAATACCAGGCGAATAATAAATAAAAACGGAGTCTTTTGTGAAAATTAAACTGTTTATTAGTTCCCGGTGTCGATGAGTGAAGTGACAGTACAGAATTGTTAGGGAGAAAAGGTGTTGCTACCACCTATATGGAGTTGGTTTGGCGGAGAGTCGTAGATGGTGGGTCAAATGTAATATTTAGTGTTTGTTGGTGAAAAATAATGAAAATTTACTATAATACGCTCGAGTGAATAAGCGTAATGAATTGGTGAGTTTAGTAGCCTGTGATGGATGGGGTTATTTTCCTATTAAGCAAATATGTACAGGGGAAAAATTCTCTCTAATTGATGTATAAAAAAAAGAAAAGAAGAAGAAAAGATTTTGTATAAAAACTCCTAATTCTGTTATTCCGGTTGATTGTCTGCCGCTGTCTTCAAAAAAGGAAAGCAAATAAATTGTGATTCACAGCTAAACTAAAGAAATGCCCAAATCAGTTTAATTCAAGTTTCACGGGTTTTGCTTCGGGGTGTCGATTTTTTGGAGAAGAAAATGAAAGTCCGTAAATATACCTATAGAATAGGGACCTTTAACAAAAACTCACCCATTTTGCTTGGTTTTCGCCAAATCGTAGATAAAATTGATTGTTGGTCTTATATTGTAATGATGACAACATAAAACCAACAATCAATTAATAGATAAGCTAATTAGATAAAATTAAACACATGCATATCAACTTAATTATTGATTACCGTAAAGTGGGGGGGGGGGCTATTTCAAAAAGTGAGGGGGCTTGAGCCCCCCTGCCCCCCACCCCCCGGTGTCGCCTCCATGTATATATATATATATATATATATATATATATATATATATATATATATATATATACTTCTGTCATGTCTGTGTACATAAAATCGTGCGTATGCTGAAAGAAGGCGGGTCACCGTTCCCTGCTTCCGGTTCCCTTGCCAATTTCCGGCCGAGCATGCGCTCTTTATCCTACTAATTATTCGCCGACGACACTTTCTCTTCTGTTCACACATGTTTTGTGTTCCGACAAATACGAAGGATTACATTTTGGCTTGTCGCCTGGCAAAGTTGATTTACAGTCCGTTTTTGCTGACATTCTCTACAAAAAGTTATTTACGACTTTTATAAGTACGGATGGCCCGAATAACCCATAAATTATTTTATCCATCTCTCCTGAACATTAACCCAGTTTAATGATAATCGTATGCAAATTTATTAATAAACTAGCTAGCTTCGCACGCTCGCTATCGCTTCGCAATTCAATTCCTATTCACTATTTTAACATACTACTACAACTACTACTACTACTACTACTATTACTACTACTAATAATAATAATAATAAATGAATATTAATATCATTCGTTAATTTATTTTTTAATTTATATTATTAGGAGTCATTATTAAGATTAACTCTCATAAAAATTCAATTTGCGTATGTGATTATTCTTTCTTTTCTTTTTCAATATTATCAGTTATTATTAAGATTAAGCTTCCCCTTCATTTGCTCATGAAATTAAATTTGCATACATGATTATTGAAGCGAGCCGGACGCACGTATGTTCACTTTTATTATATGGAAAGAATATCAGACTTTTATAGCTACGGATGGCCAAAATAACCTATTTTTTTCTCTACCTCTCCTCGACACAAGCCCAGTCTAATAATGATTCTATCATTTATTTATGAATGTCAATCTTTTACAGTGACGGATGGCCCAAATAACCTATAATTTTATACGTCTCCACTGAACCATCACCCCGTTTAATAATATTAAATCAGCAGGTACAGGCATAGAATTTAAAATATAACTGGAATTTTTTAGAAGAAGCTCGTTATTAATAGAAAAATGCGTCGGGTTACGGTTAGAGTTAGTGTAAAATTAGGGTTAGGATGAGGGTTAGGGCTATGTAAAATACAGAATAAAAGCCACTGTGGAATACTGGACTAGAGGCAGACATATATGATAGCATTTGATGTTACTAAGACAAAGCTCCTTTTAATCTTTGTAAATGGCCACAAAAGTGGTGCAAAGCTGTTCCGTTCCGGGGATTCATTAAACCCTTCTTGGGATAAGTATTATATATATATATATATATATATATATATATATATATATATATATTTCAGTATACGTATGCATGTATCTATATCCCCATCTGTTTCCGTATAAATCTAGTCATCAATATATATATATATATATGTATATGGACGGCGGCACCGGGGGAGCAGGGGGGGGGGGCTCAAGCCCCCCCCCCATCTTTTTAACTTGGCCCGCCCACTTTACGGTCATCAATAATGAAGTTATATATGCACGTGTTTAACCGCCCCCCCCACACACTTTTATAACTGTCCCGCCGATCCTGATATATATATCGTTCGTATGCAGCATACAAGTAGTACCTGTCCTATGTATATATTTTATGGGAGTATAATGTCCGAATTTCTAAGAATAGCCCGCGTTACTTTAAGGTTAATGGATTTTATACCTCCAGTCACTTCATGAGTAATAAGAATGCTTAAACAAGGTGGAGATAAAAATAAAATATTTAGACAATTAAATAAGGCAATAACACGCTATCCTGACGCTTTTAAATTATATGAAATAAATCAAAAGAAATTGATAAAAGAAATCCAAAACTCTACTATAAAAATGTATAACATATGTAAATAGTCCATGATGAAATAAATAAATAAATAAATAAATGTATATATATGTATATATGAAATATTTTTATAAATATATTTTTTTAATTTTGAAACATTTGTAGATAAAGAAAATAACCAAGAGGAAAAAAGGGGGGGGTATTATAATGGAATCATCTAACTCTATAAAATAGATGTTCTGTAAAATAGTAAACTCAATTTGAAAGGAACCACACAGGTAAGGAGAAACTATATTTAATAACTTAAAAAAAACAAATCTGGAGGCAAAACTAAATCAAATATTTATAAACTTTTTAATTAAAAAATAATTATTAAATAGGGATGTGGTGTCTGATCAACACTGCTGGTATGCCATGATAAAGAAATACTGTTTTGTTTTTAAAATCCCGAAACAGTTTTCATGGTAAACAACTGACGGTCTCTTATATAAAAAACATATATAAAAATATATTTATATTAGAGTAAATTCTTAGAAGTTAACTAATATAGTGATTGCAGTAGATTGATTGACTTACTAGACAAATCTCTCAACGAAAGATTTTTTTCTCCAGTTTTGAAAGTTAAAAGAAACTTCAGAGACTATATATATATATATATATATATATATATATATATATATATATATATATATATATATAATATAATATATTTAAATGTTGTATTTATTTTATTTTATGTAAAATTTTGAAAGATAAATGTTGGCGATGACATTTATAATTACATTGTCGGTGTTTCTCTATCCTGTGGTGAAAAGAATTTATCTTTGAAAATCCATGGATTAAGGATATGAATCTAATTGCTCTGAACTTTTGATGTTCTAATAAATATTGTATCTTTACAATTTTTTATTCTCATCTTTCATCTATAGAATACATATATATATATATATATATATATATATATATGTGTGTGTGTGTGTGTGTGTGTGTGTGTGTGTGTGTGTGTGTGTGTGTGTGTGTGTGTCTGTGTCTGTGTGTGTGTGGGTGTGTATGGGTGTGTGTGTGTGTGTGGAAATTGAAAAAATAAAAAATATTATTTATGTATTCATCGCCGTATCGTCTTTATTTCAAGACTTCCTCAGGATAATTGTACTTGTGTGTTGGCTTCTTTAGACATGCACTCATCCTGAGGAAGTCTTGAAATAAAGGGGAAATGTCGATGAATACATAAATAATTATTTTGGTTTTCCTTTTCTAATTGCAATTACGTCGGAACACTTTTTTCCTTTCCCTATAATATATATATATATATATATATATATATATATATATATATATATATATATATATATATATATATATATATATACTAACATTTTAAATAAATATTTATTATTATCGATATTTGATGCTTATACAATCTTCAGTGTAGGGAATTTTAATTATTACCGGTCGAAAGGTACAAATTCTGTGTCAAAGTTGCCACTAACTTGTAGCTCGGTATTCTACCCCTAGGTATATATATATATATATATATATATATATATATATATATATATATATATATATATATATATATATATATATATATATATATATATATATTAATTTCGGAATAAAATTCCATCATCAGGGGTGACCAGTATTGAGTCATTTTTTTTTTCATCAAAAACAAGAATTCAAAAAAAAAATTAATTAATCTTGTGTTGCGTAAGGCTTATATTTCAATTTTATTAACTAACCCTGCAATACTTTGAAATTGAACGACCAACCCATATTTATTAAGACTAGCGAGCCAACGCTCTTTTCGTTCGACACCGGAATTTGAATTCTTGCTTTTTGATGAAAATAAAATGACTCAATACTGGTCACCCCTGATGATGGAATTTTATTCCGAAATTAATAGGATTAATGTAAAAAAAAATTACTCTTGTAATGCTAATGGCTAATATTTCAATTTTATTAACTAACCCTGCAATACTTTGAAATTTAATGTATATATATATATATATATATATGTGTGTGTGTGTATGTGTGTATATGTGTATGTATATAATCTCTCTGTCTCTTTCTCTCTGTCTGTCTGTCTGTCTGTCCGTATCTCGCTCTCCCTCTATATCTCTCCCTCTCTCTCTCCATATATATATATATATACATATATATATATACATATGTTTGTATCTATATATATATACATATATATACACACATATATATATACATATATATATACATATATATACATACTTATATACACATATATATATACATATATATATACATATATATATATATGTATATATATATATAGAAAAAGAGACAGACAGACAGGCAGACAGAGAGAAAGATAGAGAGTGAGCGAAAAAGATTATATATATATATATATATATATATATATATATATATATATATATGTATATATATATGCGCGTGTCTGTGTAAATATAAAATCTCTCTCTCTCTCTGTATCTATCTATCTAACTCTCTCGCTCCTATATATATATATATATATATATATATATATATATATATATATATATATATATATATATATATATATATATACATAATTAATTGCACGCATTCCACAGGTATGATTGATGCCGGGTGAAAAACACATTGAATGACACCGAACAGAAAACATGAAATGGATCACCAACAGAGTCCACACGAAAAGAGAGCTACTCTTCACCCCCAGCCGGCGATTCGCACTTGACACGGCACGGCTATCAATCAGCCTTGTCAAACAATGACCTGTCCGAGGCAAGAGGTCAGATAAGCGCGTGGCCTTTGCGCTAAGAAAAAGACCATAAAAATATAAACGAATCCATATACGAATCTCGAATCTAATATAATTCATAGACAGACACAGTTTTCGGGACGTGGTTTACAAATCTCGGGCTACGTGATAAACATAAGACATTTGTTATGCCCTTCGTGAGTGTCAAACTCACTTCTAAAGTAATTGACCAAGGGGATGAAATGGATCTATCAATCGAAAGGTTATTCCTGTACATCTCTCAATCTAACTATCTACTCAGCTTCCTCTCTCTCTCTCTTATATATATACATATATATATATATATATATATATATATATATATATATATATACCTGAATATTTTACCTGAATTATTATTATTATTATTATTATCTATATATATATATATATATATATATATATATATATATATATATATATATATATATATATATATATCAAATATAGAGTTCATATTTATTTATTTTTATTTTAAGCATCTATTAGGAATTAAGAATAAGAAAAGAGGCAAAATACCTTCAAAAGCATATTTAAGATGCGATATTAATTTTTTTCTTATAAACTTTCATTTTAGTTTATAATAATTACGAATATTTCGCCAAGTATAATTGGCCTCATCAGTGTGTCTGGAAATCCTGATCTTATTGGATTACTCCGTCCTTGTTGGTGTAATATGGACGTGTGGTGTCAGTTGTTTTTTCTTCCACTTTTAAATATGAGGGCGCGTATGCGCGCAGGATAAGTATCAAATATAGAGCTCATATTTTTTTGTAAGCATCTATTAGAGGTTAAGAATAAGAAAAGAGGCAAAATACCTTCAAAGCATATTTAAGATGCGATATTAATTTAAAAGAAAAATCGTAACAGGTTTTCTCTTTTTCTTTCCTATAAACTTTCATTTTAGTTTATAATAATTACAAATATTTCGCCAAGTATAATTGGCCTCAACAGTGTGTCTGTTTCGATTTTTCTTTTAAATTAATATCGCATCTTAAATATGCTTTGAAAGTATTTTGCCTCTTTTCTTATTCTTATTCATATATATATATATATATATATATATATATATATATATATATATATATATATATATATATATATATATATATATCTTCGGGTGACAATAACCAAGTGAACAAAAAGCTGGAGAAAAGAAGAAAATTTCCACATTTTACATGGCTGTTGTTTTTAATTCGCTTCATTTCTTCAGCTTTTTGTTCATTTGCATTCATTAATTTTCTTTTTGATTTTGATACAATAAAAACATCATTAGAAAAACTGAAAAATAAAAAAGGTATAAACAAGCAGTAGAATTCTGTTATGTTTAATAATGTTTACTTAAATGAAAGAATGCTGCCTAAATACGCACACAATATATCTATATATATTAAATACAAACTCTGTCTGTGTGTGGGTGTGGGTGTCCGCCTGATCTTTGTGCCTTATGTTCACCCAAACCACTGGACAGAATTGCTTGGAAATTGGAATGTGGACTACTGACCTCTAAGTGAAGGTCATAGGCTATATAAGGAATATATCACTTTAACGTTGGGGTCCTCCGGGTCCCTCGCCAAACTGAAATTTGTTTTCTCTTTGATTCAAATGAAATTCATACCATATGTAAATGACCAAAATTATGTCTATTTCCAAAATTTACGCAAATTTTAATAATATTAAGATGGTCCCCGGGAGCACACCTCCTCCACTGAAAACTGTTTACTTTTTGATTAAGATAATATATATATATATATATATATATATATATATATATATATATATATATATATATATATATATATATATATATATATATGAATTTTCCATATATATATATATATATATGTGATAAATAATTCTCAAAGCAAGGCGAACCCTTACGCTCTCTATATCTCTATCTCTATCTCTATCTCTATCTCTCTCTCTCTCTCTCTCTCTCTTTAATGACTGTCGCAGTCAGCCGAAGCGCTTACTCTCTCTATGTCTCTGTCTGTCTCTCTCTCTCTCTCTCTCTCTAAGATTTTGTCGTGTGATTCAAGCAGCCGCCTGACTAGGGAAGAGGAAGGCGAGGTTATGAAGAACAGACGACGTGGGCGACCGGAAACGGAACAGACAGGGAATGTCGCAAGGGCGCGAAAAACAAAACACATGAATTTAACAGATGAATTTAAGAATACGTCAGAGAGGGCGAAAACGGCAAACGGAACCCTTGTGCAAATAAAACAGAGAAAAGGACAATCGTATCGCCGGTTGAATCCAGAACATTATTACTCCCAAGGATTACGATTCCAGGATCTTAAAGGACAATCGTATCGCCAGTTGTACCTAGAACATTCTTATTCCCAAGGATTACGATTCCAGGAACTTAAAGGACAATCGTATCGCCAGTTGTACCTAGAACATTCTTATTCCCAAGGATTACGATTCCAGGAACTTAAAGGACAATCGTATCGCCGGTTGTACCTAAGTTTTGGAATTTCCTTGCTTTTGTACATTTAGTGTATATGAATTTTCATCTTAACCCTATTAAGGGCATATGATTTCAGTATACTGGCATTTATCATGGAATGTCACTACTTTTGTAAAGGCTATGCCTCAATACAATGGTCATTTTTAAGGTATTTTGGAATTTTCTGGAAAACTAAGGTATATGGTCAACTGACATTAAAATTCCATCAACTAGACCCTAGACACTCTATCTCTGCCAAAAATCAGCTGAATCCATTAAATAGTTGATGAGATACAGGGTGGCACATACGTACGTACGTACACACGGATAATGTAAAATCATGCCTTACCTTTCTGGATCTCTGGGTTGCCTTGACTAATGATGCTGAAATTCTACACTCTTATAGAACCTATCAAATAAAAAAATTTTGTGCAAAGTTTTAACTAATTTGGTTTATTAGTTTTTGAGTTATGATTGATCAAAGAAATGAGATTTCTAGCATAGGCCGTTTTTGACGTCTATTAAGGGATAGAGCGCTCTCGTGCCTCCCTTGATTAACATATATCTAAATATCTCGGTGAGTAAGATATCTAGCTAACAGCATCTATATATATATATATATTATTTATTTTTTTTGAGTCACTCATCTTATTATAAAGTGACTTTTTTTCTGTTCCCTATATACTTCGGATTTCGGATCCTGTCATCTGGACTCTATGTATTATAATTAAATGCTCATCTAACCTCTACTTTTCACTGCATTATCCCTTTGATTATTACATAGACACATTGATCTTATACCATCGTTTCAGTGAAAATGTTTGTTTTTTTTGCAAAATATTTGTTTTAATTGTTTATACTTTTACATTTAAAAATGTATGCTAAGTACATTTTACTGTATTTTATCCTCTGATGAAGATGACGTATCTTTGAAAATCCATGGATAAAAGAATAGTTTTTTTTTAATATTTTATTGTTTGAATATTTGGTGAATTGATAAATATTGTAATTAATCTAAATTCTTATTTATTATTATCATCAATTTTATTATATAGTTTATGGTAATCTTGTTCGATGACAGACTGCCCAAGCAGGTGATTTATGGGGAACTAACTTGGAATACTCGCCCACAGCACAAACCGCGTAAGCGATTCAAAGATTGTCTCAAGGACGATTTAAAGTGCTTTGGAATTGATGTTGGAAGATGGGAGAGGATGGCTGTATATAGGGTTAGGGTTAGAGTTAGGGTAAGGTCAAGCTGGAGAAAAGTAGTTTCTGAAGGCAGCAAGCTTTTTGAAAAGAATAGGACGAAACATGAACAGCTGAAGAGAACAGCGAAGAAGAGACGGAGGAAATATCGAACAACTAACGTGCCAAACTTGCAATTTAATAACTACATCACGTGCCAGTTCTTTGAATCACCAACGAGTGCATGTGATGCAAAATCAAGCACGGAGAAGAAGTAGCTTCAATTAGAGCACCCCTACAGATAATCACAACACCTGCCACTTCTGTGTTATGGTCAGTAAAGGTATGGCAGTCCTAAAGAGCCATACCCGCGCCGCTCACTGGGAGGTTTTACTCTAATATCACTTCGATACGCCAAAAAAGTGGTCATACTTGAAATCGAATAGACAGTCGCCATATATATATATATATATATATATATATATATATATATATATATATATATATATATATATATATATATATAAACAATATTATAACTCCACGTCAATCAACTAACGTTTTTATACGTATTACCGCATCTTGTTCAGAACAGAGCTAAAATAAATTCAAAATCAAATATGAGAAATTTGTAGTCTCGCTTTGGAAAATCTCAAATCGAAGCCAGATTTTAATATATATATATATATATATATATATATATATATATATATATATATATATATATATATATATATATATATATATATATATATATATGGCCTTTTATTTTGTTGTGTTACATTAGATATATTAAAAAGCACGTGTTTAGGAAATTGATGTATACCCAAAGTCGAGTAACCATGGAGATAATATATAAATATAAACACTTGTTGAATAATTTGTTCTTGTGAGTTGAGTCGCCATTTTTGTAATAGCGTTCGACACAAGAATCAAGTGTGTTTTTTCTTTCTTTCTCTTTTGTATCATTTGTTTTTATTTGTCTATATTATTTCGAAATTAGTCAGATTTATCCGACACGGATAAACGCCCCGTTCATCTGTGTTGAAAATAAAAGTCTACATATTAAATTAAAACTCAATTAAATTTCTTTCTGATTTTCGTGATTCATTGCTTTCAAAAATGCGATCGTTGCAAGAGAAGTTAAGACACTTTCTGACAATGATAAATCGCTGTATGACGTGACTTATTCGCATTCTCCAGAGAGCTTCGCCACATACTTGAAAACAAAATTCCGTCTTTTATCGCTTATCTTTTTAGCTGTCAAGAGCGGCATGCTAGTCTCAACTCTTATTTGGTCTTTCTTGAATGAATTCTTCTTGGTATGATTTCTTTACATAGCTGGAGTCTGGTAGTCGGGAAACATGCCCAACCCACGTTAATCTCTTTTTTTCTTTCGAATAACGTTATTGATATATCGTTGTATATAAAATAAAAAATGAGTTTTATTTGGACAGTAATAATAATAAATACATAATCTCAAACTCAAGGAAAGAGAAATGTCATTACGTGGCATGTATCTTTTCAATTTGAGATCCCGGCTTTAAAACACAGTGTGACCCCAAAGAAATTCTTATAGAATCTGCAATACTTCATGCAATCCAACCATATTCGTTCGACGACTAGCAGCTTTCCATGACCAAATAACATAACGTGGGCGGGGGAATCCCTGGTTACGTAATTATATACTATGATGGTATGTGGAATTTGATTTTAGTTTCCGAATGAACTTTAGTTAATATACTCGTAGCAATATAAGATGTTGCTGAATAGAGGAGATAGAACTACATGGGAATAATGATGCGAACAACTTGAGCCAAATCATCGTTCAATGACTTGCAGACTTCCGTGACCAAAGAAAACAAGATTTTTATCTTTGAGGTTGTAATAAAGATAGTTTATATCAAAATAATCTTCAGATTATTCCCGAACGAAAGCGAGTCATCACATCCAACTTCACGGCAGTGTCAAGAGAGGAATGTTTCAGAGTTATTGAAAAATCTCCTCGTCGTATTCAGGTATGTTTACCATTGAACGACGATAAAACAAAGACTGTTGAAAATTCATGCCTGAAACTTGGTGGACAGGTCAAGCATCGACGGAAGTGTATTAATACCAAATGGTTAGATTGTAAAAATCGTTGTGCATTTTATTAACGATTCCATTGATGGCGTTTGGGGGGCACCATGTATTATAGTTATTTGTGTATGTATGCCTCTTATTCACTTAAACACTACAAAACTACGGGTCAGATTTGCACCAAATGAAGCATGAGGTATTGTTTTTATTATCGGGTTATTTATAAGTGGTTTGTATTTACGCTACGTAGAGACCAAGGGATACGCGGCCTACTACTGGCATGCACCCGCTGCAAGGAAACAGTGGCCGCGCACGGGAACGGACCTGGAACTGTTTGATTTGGAGGTGACCGTCGTGATTATGCAAAATAGGCGCTTTTGGCGGTCCAAAAGAGCTGAATAAAAGGAGTAGAATTGTTGCTCGAGGAACAGATGTTTTGGGGGGCGCCACGCAATTAACGTCATTCGAGTGTGTTGTAAGCAACATTATTTTAGTTTTGGCTGTCACTTAGTTGAAGTCAGACGAGTACTGCAACTGCTGCTACTAAGAACGAACGTCTTTTTTTGTTGGTGAAGAGAAGAAAAAAGAAAATTATCCGGACCAGAAAAGGGCATACTGTGACTGAAGCGTAAGCGGGCTACTGTCATAAGGACCAAATGTATAGGTCAGCAACCTGGGTGGGGAGTTGGGCAACAAGATGTTTGTTCACATTACATTTAAATGTCTGCATGTTGGTACTGGTGGGGAAACAGGCAACAGGGAAGGATTTCCAAAGGCAATCAGTCTAAGGACAGAAGCTATTAGAGTAGAAGGTCTTCGGGAATCTAGTGATCTCTACGTTGGAGGGGTATGATTATTTTGAGTCTAGAATATGTCGCGAATTTAAGGCTTAAGATTAGAGTATGTCTTGAGAAGAAATTGAAATTTAAGGACTCTTGTTTCATTGGTGTCTGATGACTATGGATCAAATTCAATACCAATCAAAAATATTTTAATTTTCGGTGCTTCTCCAGATCAGGACCCGTTAGGGTTAGCGTTAGAGTTAGTGTCAGGGATTGGGTCAGGGTTAGCTTAGATCTTAATCTGGAGAAGTACCGAATTTTTAAATGGGGGTTGTGCCCTCTTAAAAAACTCTTTAAGATACTACCCTTTTTTCATAAAACTAAATTAAACTAAAGATAGCCCACATTTGGGCCCCTTACACCTAGCAGCTGTGTTTTAAAATTCATAATGATCGGTTAACTAGTTTAGGAGTAAATCATGTACGTACAGATATATAAACATATAAGCATACCTAACTTTATAAAGATATAGATATATCCATGTGGATTAAGTTAGGTAAAGCCGTCCAACGTATGCAAGCATATAAAACGGACGTTGAACAGATGATGATCATGATGATCATGATCATGATGATGATGGTGGTGGTCGTGGTCGTGATTGATATGGTTAGTACTGGCACTCAAAACTAGATTTTTTTAACTTGCAATCATTTTTAAAAATCGCTTCATATAAAGCACTGAAAAATCCTCGTTTTTTTATTAATAATATATAAATGTAAATATCTACGAAACTACAAGTGTTGAGCTTCAAACATTTGGTGTGACGATAGCAGTCCTAGCTTTTGAACGTAAATACCCTCGACCAACCAGGCAATCAGAAAAATCCCACCCCTTCCTAGGATTGAAAAAGCTTTCCACTTTAATAGCTTCTTTCATCGAACTTTTGAATTGCTTCCTGTTCCCTGTTACCCGGGCTGTACCGACGTGCAGAAATTTAAATGTAATGTGAACAAACATCTTGCTGCATAACTACCCACTTAGAATGCTCCTATTATTCTGGCCCCTAATTTCACAGTAGCCCTTTACATCTCAGTGGCATTGTTCCTTGTTTGTGGTGAATATAAGTTAAAATAAAAACTAAAAACATTTAAAATTATTTTTTGTTTTAATTTAAATGTTAACTTTTTTAAATTCGAAGTCAACTTTTCTAATTTGATATTATACTGTGTACTTTTCCCGTACGCATCAGATCGTTATGCGAAATCACATGACATTTTTCTCGAAATTCAAACCGGAAACGGAAGTGTATACGTAGTTAACCAGATCTGTCACTGCTTGGATTTTCCTATCTCAGCCTCTTGTGAGGAGGAGGTTATATTATGAATAAAAAATGTAAACAATATGTCACCGTTAATTATGGGATATATATACCATATAGCAGAATTTGGGGTAATTTTTAAGTTTCAATTTATCTTTTGTATTTGTTGTAGTTTTTAATTTGATTTTGATTTTTAAATTTCCTTGTCTCGTTAATTTTTTTTATAGGGTCCCGAACGTAGCTTATCTGGGGTTGTGTTTTGTTTGCCTTTTTTTTTTATATAACTACGCTATTTTTTATGATATTTTTTGTTGTTGTTTTAGAAGGGTTGTCCGCGAAAGAATTTTAATTACGGCGCTCGCAAGAGTAACCATGACATTAAAGTGTTCAGTTCACAGCTTTTTTATGTTTGGGAAAAAGTTTCCCTTCTTTCTTTATGAGATTAAAACGGCTTTAAAAACGTGGAGGATATTTTGTGAAGTAGAGTTATTTAACTGCAACACATTAATCTTCCTCGCGGCCATTTTTTTTATTTCTCCTCCTCCTTTTCCTCCTTCTCCTCCTTCTTCTTCTTCCCTTGTTTGTGGAATGTGAAAAATGCGGAAAGGAATGTGGATGGCAGATTTTAAACAACGTGAAATCTCGGCCAAATTCAAGCCGACACTTGTAACGTCTTGTTTGACGCGTTGGAAAACACATGACGACATTTCAGTCGTAACCTTATCTATCAATCTATATGTCCGCTCTGTTATCTACCTATCTATATATCTATCTGTTTATATTTATCTCTCCCCCCCCTCTCTCATAATCAAAAGAAAACGTAATACTTTTACGTACTGTGTATACACACACACACACATATTGGTTGCGGAAGTGGCCTAGGTTAAAGAACACTTGCCTACCCGACTGGCGATCGGGTTTGAAACTTCAGCTTGAAATGTATATATATGTATGTATATGTATATGTATATATATATATATATATATATATATATATATATATATATATATGTATATATATGTATATATATATGTATGTATGTATATATATGTATATATATGTATGTGTCTATATATGTATATGTATATATATGTATGTATATGTATATGTATGTATATGTACATGTATGTATATATATATGTATATGTATATATGTTATAGAATATATATATGTATATGAATATATATGTGTATGTATATATATATGTATATGTATATCTATATGTATATGTATATATATATATATACATATGTATATATATGTATATATATATATATATATGTGTGCATATATGTATCATGTAAAAATATATAAATGTAAAAATATATAAATGTTTGTATCTTTTCTTTATTTCTAATTAAAATATTTTAACTAAAAGAAAGATGTTTTAAATAACAGAATACATCTTCTTAATCATACTTTTTCCCTTTTTCAATTTTTCTCATGATCGTTTCTGTATTAAAATCAAAACAATAACTGTATGTTCCATATGTATCACGAACGTTTTCGATTTTTTGTCGAATCATCATAAAGTGGAAAAAGTAAATTAACAAAAAAATGTATAACTTAATAAACCAACACCTACAAAAACATAACTGCCTCTCTCTTATTTAAAACAAATTTTACTTAATAACAATAAAATAATACATTCTAAAACCAATTTAAAACATTTTACAAGTACTCGAAGCTATTTGTATGAAACCCAACAACCTACAATCAATAACATAACGTATGAAACCAGTCACAACATTTTAAATGCTTAACGTAATACAATTTTATCCTCTGACGCGAATTCTGGCATCGCGGAATTTAAATTGTAAACGTCTTTCATGGAACAGTGTGAGAACTTTCTTTTTGCGTCTAACTGACTTCACGTGCCCGTTTCTCGGTTATCTTTTTAAATTCTTTTGTTTTTCCAGCTTTTTTGTTAATTTATTTTTTTTCAGCTGATGATGATTCGACGAAGAATCGAAAATCTCCATGATACATATGGAACATACATCACTTTTTTTTTTATTTTAACACCAAAAATATCATAATAAAAATTGAAAAATTAAAAAAAAAGAATTATCAAGTAGTAGAAGTATTTTTTTAGTACAATTGAGGTGATAGTTACGTTCGCTTTCAGACAGACAGACAGATACCAAATCTTCATTAGTAATAGAATTAAAATAGTACAATTGCTAGAAGTCGAAGTATAGTTTAGGTTTCAGACAGACAGACAGATATAAAAACTTCATTAGGAGTATAATTACAATTGTATAATTACTAGAAGCCAACGTATGTTTCGGCTCTAGATACAAAATTTACATTAGTAGTAAAAGTACAATAGTAAAATTACTACAAGCCGAATACAGTTTAGGCTTCTGACAGACAGGTACTAAATCTTCATTAGTAATAGAATTACAATAGTACAATTACTAGAAGCCGAAGTATAGTTTAGGCTTCAGACAGACAGGTACTAAATCTTCATGAGTAATAGAATTACAATAGTACAATTATTAGAAGCCGAAGTATAGTTTAGGATTAAGACAGATAGGTACTAAATCTTTATAAGTAATATAATTACAATAGTACAATTACTAGAAGCCGGATTATAGTTTCAGCTTGAGACAGATACGCAATCTTCATTAATCATAGAATTACAATAGTACAATTACTAGAAGCTGAAGTATAGTGTCAGGAAGGTAGTTAGATATATTCGAAACGGCTTACTGAAGGAAAAATAAACATCAAAATAAAATTCTTAAAAGCAGAGGATCTCATAGATACAAAGTTCCTTACCAGAACTCCGAGTCGACAAAATTCGATTCCAGAACAATTCGTTTTTAAATGGGTGAAATCTGACAGTTTGACATTTAGCGCCATTCAATAATCATATTTGGTTTGGTGCCCGGACGATCTCATTTTAAAGGGCGTGAAAGGTGATAATGTACATAACACACAAAGGTATAGGATTAGCCTGTGGAAATTTGACGATTGCTTTGTTCATCTATCGGCACAATTTACTGTTAATAAAAATATTCTCCTTGAAATAATAAATGCATGTTATAAAATATGTCATCAAATACCTAATGCATCTAACGTATTTCGTTTTTGGTAAGATAGAGTTGATTTATCAAATACTAAACGTTCGGGCGATCTCATCTTTAAAAAATCGGGAATGGTGATAACGTACGAATAAGACAAGCATCAGCGTATTATTACACAGATACTAAAAAATAGATAATATCCAAACGTTTTGAAAACCAGCGACAACAGATTTATTACTTTTTCGAGCGATCTCATCTTTTCAAAAAGAGGGCATTGGTGATACTGTACTGTTACAAAGCGAACACCGTGTTTGGATGGAAGGATTTGAGTGACACCTTGAAGTTCATAGGTGACCTGGAAGCGGAAGTCGATGGAATAACGTGATTTCCGACAGAGGGTTTTTGTGTCTCCTTTTTGCTGACAACTGAAGCAAGCGGAACAACGTGCCAGTTCCAAGAGGATCCCAGTGAGGGTGGGGGGCGGTCGCGTACAATGTAGATAAGTGTAACGAGACAGGCGATCTATCAGTCTGTATACACTCTCTATCTTTCTCTCTCTTTCTCTCTCTCTCTCTCTCTCTCTCTCTCTCTCTCTCTCTCTCTCTCTGACGCGGCAGTCCGCATGTTAAAGTCTTTGCATCACCTCCACTGGGTGTATGAATGGTTCAAGTGGTCTACATCAAGTGTTTTATCTACAGACTATCTAAAACCTGGGTTCACAACAACAATACGGGCGTATAAAAGGTCTATACACCCATCGATCTATCTGACTATCTATGTCTCTCTGTCTTTCCTACTTTCTCACGCGTACACAAGTGGGCAGTCGCTCTGATATTTCATGTGACTGTCTCTCTGTTTAAATAAACCGAGTGTTTTATCTACAGACGATCAAAAACATGGGTTCACAGCGACGACATGTGTGTGTGGAACAAATACATAGAAGACATTGCCAAGGCTGCTGCAAAGAACGTGGTCTCTCTCTATCGTGCTAGAAAACTTCGCACACCTGATAGTATCCTATATCTCTGGAAAGCCACCATTCGCCCATATATGGAGTATTGTTATGATATCTGGGCTGGTGCACCAATCACTAGTCTCTCCCTCTTAAACAATGGCCAACAAAAGAGTATCTAATCTTATAAGTCCCTCACTATCCACCAAGCTCCAGACTCTATTCCATCGTCGCAATTTTGCATCCTTGTGCTTGTTTTACAAGTACGTCAATGGAATGTGCTCCGATGAACTTACTGCTCTGGTGCTCCCTGGACGTAAATGCACTCGACCAACCAGACAATCAGCTAAATCCCATCCATTCACTGTGGAGGTCCCCAGATGCCGGAGAGCCTTCTACTCTAATAGCTTCTTTTCTCGCGCTGCCAGCCTTTGGAACTCCCTCCCTGCTCCTTGGTTCCCCCGACTGTACCGACATGCAGAAATTTAAAACTAATTTGAACAAGCATCTCGTTGTACAGTTCCCAATTTAGGATAACCCTCTAAACTTCCACCCTAATTCTCAGTAGCCCCCTATACGTCTAGAGTGGCACCCTTTAAAAGGGTTCATACTCCAATTGGTAAGAGGGCGCATATAACTGTACGTACAAACTTGAAAATGCATTAGTGTATTATTATATAGCGGGACCCCATGATAATTTCACGATTTCTGTCTTCATCCATCTGCATAAATTATTGTTAAAACTATTTCGTTTTAAATAAAACATTTATGTAAAGTTTAATAATATCAAGCAAAAAATGTCTCTATCTTCTCCCGTAAAAGTAATTGCGATTGTCAGTTGAAATAAAAAAGAATATGTCTTTTCTTTATTTATTAAAAATTGCAACAATTTATATCTTTTTTAAGCAAGGTGCGGTCCGTAGAGTCGGGGAAGACGGCGCTAGGCGTCGAAACCAGGGGAAACAAAGCCCGGAATGAGCGGATGATTTAAGAAACACACCCTATACATACTGCATTAGCGGCTGCTGCTGGTACAATGCTTTGATGATATCTGATTGGTTGGCTTCAGTGACGATGCGCACAGAAAGAAAGAAAGAAAGAAAGTGTGTTGATTTCTGTCACACAAAGTTTAGGGGTTCAATGATCAGGCACCCGGTTTTATTATGGGTGTCTAGTCATAAACAGAGTCGACACAACAGGGGTTAAGATGTTTAATGATTAAACATCTTGTTTTGTTAGGTGTGGCGAGTTATAAACAAGGTCGTCGCGACACGTACATTTCAGAACACGTATTTAAATAATAGAAATTTAGATGCATAAACAAAACATTTGATTCGTATATTTCCGAACACGGATTTCAAAATAACTTACGCTTGTTAAACGCTACGATGTAAATATAATTTCCGGCCACTAAAATTACAAACACAAGTGGCGACCAAATGTTTCGTAATCTTACACGTAAACAGACAAGCGTTGCATCGCAAATCGAACAACTTAGCTGCTTAGCGTAAGTCAGTAAAGTAATTATTCGATTATTAACGTAAATCTATTAAATAATTTTTTATTTATTTTTTCATTCTGGCGTTGCTATACTGCATTTCCTAAATTACATAAAGTTATATCGGTGCTTATTTTTCATCTTTAATTCTGAAGAGTCAAATAAGGGGGAAATAACTCAAAGTTTTTAACCACAGTTTTATCTTGGAATGGATTTTAACACTCGGAACTTGCAAGATATTTTAAATTTAACCAGAGATAATGCCAAATTAATAGACTTCTTGCAAACGCACAGGTTAATTTTCGAACAAATTGCTGAATTTTACCCAGTGTAAAACTTTCATTTATTTCGAAAACTGTATTTCCCTTGTTTCATGTTTTTCCCCCTTCCATTTACGTATTTTTTAATTTTTTCTTTATCTTCTTTGATAGTAAATTTATTTTAATAAATCATTTTATTTTTCATTGATGCCGAATACCATAAAACATTGTGATTGTTTTATTCCTAAATAATCCTTTTACGTATATATTTTTTAAACTTTATTTTACATTAATCAAAATAGTAAAATCCATGTTAAGATAACCCGTGTTGAACACGTAGAGTTATCTCCCCTTTATTTTACTCTTCAAAAAGATTTTTTTTTAATTTCGACCCTACGATACATAAGCACCATGATCTCCTCTTCCATTAAAATTATTTCGTACGGTTAATTTCTTTAAAATCCTGTTGAATAACATAGATAGTAAAACATTACATGAACGATAAATACTTAGTTTAATATTTGTCCAATTAATTAATTATTAACAAACGATGCTGGAATAATTACATTTGACTTTCAACATTACGAGGAATGAAAATATTGGATAGGGTACCCTGGGGTGAAGTGGGCCACCGGGGTGAAGTGGGCCACGAATGATTATCCCTATTTTCTCCCAACTTAGTTTTTCCCAGACTTTGATGCTTCCATTCTGGATTGCATCAGGTATTGTCTTTATTATATGACCATTGAAACTGTATCATTTTTTTCTGCTCTTCACTCTGATGAAGAAGGAAGTGTGAGTGCCAACGTATGCTTTTTCCATTATCCAATAAAACTTTTTGCTGATTTCTCTAGATAACTCTAGTATATGATATTCTTGAAGTGAGAAGGCCATATAAGTATAATTACAAAGCCATTTTTAAATTGTTGGTGGGAAGCAAGATTTTTCTTAGAATTAAGTGACCGGGGTGAAATGGGCCACCCTGGATTTTTACATATTTATCGAATCTAGTAGTAGAGTTGAAAACATCTTCAAAATTGCATAATGATTCCAATTACCAACCAAAAACTCCGCCAATGCGGAGTTTTTGGTTGCTGCTTTAGAAAATTCTAGTTATGACTTTGTCTAAACATTGTATTAGTTCATTGTATGTTTGTTTCACATCATGTGTGACCTTATCATATGAGTCGGTTGATATGTGACATCTGTAACGAGTATGTGTGCCGTGTGTGTTACCAAGGGATACTGATCTTTAACAGAACTTTTATTGTATATTATCTATTCAAGAGTTAAGTAACTTCATCTAATATACATGCGTTTATGAAAAAAATACTTAATGCACTTCTTTACAGTGATTTTTTAACTCTTAATATAGATGGCCCTATTCACCTCGGTAATCTTTTTTTTTCAAGATACGTAAAGTACCTCATAAAACTCTGTACATTTTAGTACTATAGTAAATTTAGTACATTTTAGTGCTATAGTAAATTTAGTACATTTTAGTGCTATAGTAAATTTAGTACATTTTAGTGCTATAGTAAATTTAGTACATTTTAGTGCTATAGTAAATTTAGTACATTTTAGTGCTATAGTAAATTTAGTACATTTTAGTGCTATAGTAAATTTAGTACATTTTAGTGCCATAGTACCGGGGACATCACCATGCATTATCTTTATTTGGCTGAATGCTGAGACTCTATTTGAAACCCTGAGAACATTTCCTCTTTCATGCATGTAGTTTCAGGGAAATTATCAGATGTCAAAGAAAGAAAGCACCCAAAACCCAAACCCCTAACCCTAACCCTAACCCTAAGCCCATATTACCCCGGTTTACCTCATTCTCATTCTACCAAGATAGGCAAAGTGTGGCTAGGCAATGAAAGCCAATCTCATGAACACATATTTGCTAGCGCACATACGTCGACTACACAAAAGACGACACCGAGGAACTGGTTAAATACATATGCGTGTATTCATCGTTAGTGTTCAAAAACTATAGTATTGCAACAGAAAGTACAAAAACAAAACAATTAATACATGTCCCAGAACACCGAAAAAGATATCACTTTGAAAGGAGCTACCTTTATCGTCAGTAAAATTGTATTTAAGAAAATAATAATACTTTGGAAAAAAGAAATGGCATAGTTTAAAAATGACACACGAAAGTTAAAACACTCCTGATCAACGCCGAGTTGGTCCAGTTATTTTATATAAAAAAAGCATAAATGTGTTAATTTGTTTTGCTTTCCCATATATAATCCCCTTTCTCTCTTTCTGGGTATTTAATGTCGAATACAAACAATTTTGAAAAAATTGTCATGTTTCAAGTACATAAAAGTTCCCTATGGAAAGGAAAATAACTCTTACTAATCCACGTGAGACTTACATCCAGGCACTGACACTTATCTCAGCATCTCATCGTTTCCATAACGGTAAAACGACTCTTTATCCACGTGCGTTATTTCTAAAAAAAATTATATCAAATTGTGTGTTTTTCAAAATAACTCATATAATTTGTTCTGTGACAATATTTTTGCTGTAAATGATAACAGCATATTAAAGAAAAAAGTCTAGCTCTATTCCCGATCGAACGGCAACCCTAACCCTAAACCTAACCCTAACACTAACCCTAACCCTAACCCTAACACTAACACTAACACTAACACTAACCTTAGCCCTAACACTAACCCTAACCCTAACCCTAACCCTAACCCTAACCCTAACCCTAACACTAACTCCAACCTTAACCCTAACACTAACCCTAACCCTAACACTAACACTAACCCTAACCCTAACCCTAACCCTAAACCTAACACTAACACTAACCCTAACACTAACCCTAACACTAACACTAACACTAACCCTTACCCTAACCCTAGCCCTAACCCTAAACCTTAACACTAACCCCCAACCCTAACACTAACTCCCAACCCTAACCCTAACCCTAACCCACACATGCAAAACAGTGGATGAATATTTGAAAAATGACTTCAAGTCTGTAGCAGAATAGGTCAAAAAGTGGATGGTCAAGAAAAACCGTTCTTTCATCACAACACGTCGACGTTTTAATAGCAGTTTATTTCTGGCTAAATAGTGTAAAACCATTCCGTGATGCGATAGTTGTTAACAAGCACCAGAACACGAAGAAAAGGGTTGGATATATGTGAGGATCCGAGTATGTTTTTAATAGTATTGTTGCCACTCTTCAAATACTACATAGATGAAACCGTATTAGAATGTTAAAAAAGATATGATAATCACAAAAGTATATTTAATAATAACAAAAACAAAGACAAAACAGGTTAGTATCGAGATCTACACTGAAAAACAATTTAAGACCGATGGTGAAACTTTTATTTTCTCATCAAAATATTATTTTAATAAAATGATATGAATTATTTTTACTTTTTACACTTTATCCAGAATTTTATTTTATGAAAATCGCTCCAGACAAGGCACGAAGCCATTTGATGTAAGGAGCTAACAAGAACAAATGTGATTATCGCAAAGACAGGAGATGCTTATTGACCTTAGTCTTGAAAAGACCAAGATTATAGGTAGGAGGAAAACAGTCAGCAAGAAGAGAGTTCCACAAGCCTGCAGTTCTTGGAAATAAGCTACTGGAATAGGAAGCTGTATTACAATGAGGTATCAAAACAGCGAATTGATAAAGACCACTAGACCAACAAGGCAAACCAGCTAGGAAAAAAGAAGCGGGGAATCGATCACATAATTCTGAAGAACATATGCCATAATAATTTATATTTATTTATATCTAGTTCGAATTATGTAAAGCCTTTATATTTTATGCAACTTGACAATTCTCAATGTTAAATGAATATAAATACTTCAGTTTCGGAATTTTTTAGATGAAAGTTGACAATTTGTAGAATTTGGAATATTGGGACTACTGTTCTCATCTTGGGTGTTTTTATCACAACGTTTCAGCCGATGTAATCTCCGACCTTCTTCAGGTGTACTTTGTCGAACTTGGAAATCTTTCTGTCGAACTCGGGAATCTGGACGGAATTTCGAACGGAACCCTTTATTAAATCCACGGGTAGCATGCTCTCGTTCCATCTGTGATGACTGGGAAGAAGTCTTCAGTAATTCACAATTCTTCGCACTGAGGATTGAACCTTCAACCTTCAGATGACTGTCACTTAGAACTGAATTGTACTTAGTACTATATCCGCTGCGGACAATTCTAGTATAAATTTTGGGAGCCTTAAACCTATTCTTGTTTTTGATCTACTTATCACTATAGATCACTACTTATCTATTATTTATAATTATAGGTTCCCATATTTTATTGAATTCTATACTAGGTCTGCTTAGTAAGTCATTGTCGCCTAACATATGTGCTGCTTCTTTGAGTCGTCTTACTCTCCACCGTTCTTCTCTATCTATAATTTTTATTTCATCCCATAACGCTTTTCCTTCCATATGTGGTCAGCCATACCCGACTTTTCGATTTCTCAACATAATACGGCTTTCCGGTGTTCTTCTAGCCTTACCTTTAGTGGACGACATGTCTCGCCTTTGTATACTTTTCCAGAGGGCTAAGAACTGTGTGTATGCGATTCCATGTAAGTGTGGAAAAGTATACAAATTTTATTACAAGATTAAGAGATATTTGATAATATAGTTTATTTTAAATATTTAGAGCTATTCGATAATATATTTTTATTACAAGATTAAGAGCTATTCGATAATATAGTTTTATTAAGAGATTAAGAGCTATTCGATAATATATTTTTATTAAAAGATTAAGAGATATTTGATAATATAGTTCATTAAAAGATTTAGAGCTATTCGATAATATATTTTTATTAAGAGATTAAGAGCTATTCGATAATATAGTTTATTTTAAAAGTTTAGAGCTATTCGATAATATAGTTTTATTAAAAAATCAAGAGCTATTCGATAATTTAGTTGTATTAAAAAATATGAGCTATTCGATAATTTAGTTTTGCTAAAAGATTAAAAGATATTTGATAATATAGTTTTATTAAGAGATTAAGAGCTATTCGATAATTTAGTTGTATTAAAAGAATATGAGCTATTCGATAATTTAGTTTTAATAAAAATCATTTTGATAAGAATAAGTTTCACTATCGATCTTAAATTTATTTTTCTCAGTTTAAATTGCATAGTTGCTTTTCAGTTGTTATTGAATCGCCTTGACAGAACTCGAACCTCGCATGCTAAACTTACAGTCCACTTCAGTAACGATTACATAAGTTCTACTTCCATGTTAGGGTTTCATATGACACGAGTGTCGTGCACGCTTGATCTGAAATGTTCAGGTGAACAAGTCTGTTCTTCCGAAACCGAAGATGCTCCCTTTTTGAAAAGTGATCAGTTTTCTGTACTCGTTAACCAAAGTCCTTACAACTTGACTTCATAATTTGCCGGATGTCCTGCACCTGGCCCGGCTGTAACGGACACGACGCAGAAGCTTTTAAGTGATTTATCCTCGTGAAAAATCGATGCTGTCTTCCTGTTTAAGCGTAACCGATGCCTTCCAATTATACAGTAAGTTAACACTTTACCTGACGAATTATCATATTCGATAACTTAACTGGGATATCTAAATCTATAATATAAGTAGAAGAATACTCGTCCCAGGACGGGTAAAATGACTTCATCGAACAGAACAGTTTTGCACCACTTTTATGTCCCCTTGCGAAGATTAAAATCAGTATATGAAGCTATTAAACCTTATGTCTACAATCCGAGAAATGTGAATTGATCCATTGTAAACAAGATTTGAATCATTCAAAGGTTCAGAAAAAAATATGTCCGCACATCAAAAGTGGTTCATTGTGTAGAACTTGTATATATATATATATATATATATATATATAAGATGTTTATGTAGTTTGCTTGAAGCATTGTTTATTAGTATATAGAAATGTGATACTTAGAAGGCAATACAATGCAGAGGTGTGACGGATAGACACAAGTTGGAGCAAATAAGACATATAATGGTGGAACAAATTAAATAGTTTCACCCTTAATACGATGTATACATACATACACACACATATATATTTTTTTTCACAAACTCACATATATCTGTCTATCTACACAATGTTACAATGTTATGTAATACCGGTATCAAGATGGTCTGGTGGAAACTCCGTATGATATAATATTTCAGGAACTCTTTCTTCTTCAGAACCGTGCTCAACTCAAGTTCAAGCGTGCATTTGAAGGAAGCCGTGCGCTTGAACTTGAGTTGATCACGGTTCTGAAGAAGAAAAGAGTTCCCGAAACGAAACGAAAATCCCACACAATCAAAGTGAAATTTCAAACACAATGTCTCCAAGTGTCCATGAAAGCACGACAAAAATACACTATGGCGAAATGAGAGTTGATCCACTTTAAACAAGATCTGAATCATTCCGATGTTCAGGAAAAAATATGTCCGTACATCGAAAATGGGAGTTGATCTACTTTAAACAAGATTTGAATTATTCCTATGTTCAGAAAAAATATGTCCGTACATCGAAAATGGGAGTTGATCCACTTTAAACAAGATTTGAATCATTTCTATGTTCAGGAAAAATATGTCCGTACATCGAAAATGGGAGTTGATCCACTTTAAACAAGATTTGAATCATTCCTATGTTCAGAAAAAATATGTCCGTACATCGAAAATGGGAGTTGATCCACTTAAAACAAGATTTGAATCATTCCTATGTCCAGGAAAAAATATGTCCGTACATCGAAAATGGGAGTTGATCCACTTTAAACAAGATTTGAATCAATCCTATGTTCAGAAGAAAATATGTCCGTACATCGAAAATGGGAGTTGATCCACTTTAAACAAGATTTGAATCATTCCTATGTTCAGAAAAAATATGTCCGTACATCGAAAATGGGAGTTGATCCACTTAAAACAAGATTTGAATCATTCCTATGTCCAGGAAAAAATATGTCCGTACATCGAAAATGGGAGTTGATCCACTTTAAACAAGATTTGAATCAATCCTATGTTCAGAAGAAAATATGTCCGTACATCGAAAATGGGAGTTGATCCACTTTAAACAAGATTTGAATCATTCCTATGTTCAGAAAAAATATGTACGTACATCGAAAATGGGAGTTGATCTATGTTCAGAAAAAATATGTCCGTACATCGAAAATGGGAGTTGATCCACTTTAAACAAGATTTGAATCATTCCTATGTTCAGAAAAAATATGTCCGTACATCGAAAATGGGAGTTGATCCACTTTAAACAAGATTTGAATCAATCCTATGTTCAGAAGAAAATATGTCCGTACATCGAAAATGGGAGTTGATCCACTTTAAACAAGATTTGAATCATTCCTATGTTCAGAAAAAATATGTACGTACATCGAAAATGGGAGTTGATCTATGTTCAGAAAAAATATGTCCGTACATCGAAAATGGGAGTTGATCCACTTTAAACAAGATTTGAATCATTCCTATGTTCAGAAAAAATATGTCCGTACATCGAAAATGGGAGTTGATCCACTTTAAACAAGATTTGAATCAATCCTATGTTCAGAAAAAATATGTCCGTACATCGAAAATGGGAGTTGATCCACTTTAAACAAGATTTGAATCATTCCTATGTTCAGAAAAAATATGTCCGTACATCGAAAATGGGAGTTCATCCACTTTAAACAAGATTTGAATCATTCTTATGTTCAGAAAAAATATGTCCGTACATCGAAAATGGTTCATTTTGTAGAACTAAAAAAAACGGGTCATAGGGTTGGACCTTAAAAGTTACTACATGCTTAAGGAAGATAAACTGAGAAGAACATATCAAAAATAAACTCTTACATATGAAATTCGAAAACCGACATTTACTTCTATTCGGTAGATTTTCAAATCGGAAGATTTAACAACAAAGGAGGTAGATAATTCAATAACTTGAAGGCCAATGATATAAAATAATCAAAATAAATAGAATAACATTAAGTAAATAAATAAATATATAAAAATATATAAGTAAACAAAAATAACTACATAGCTAAAAGAAAAAGCTAAATCAATCAATAAATAATAATAAAACAATAATTTTAAAATATTTTTAAAAATATAAACATTAGTAAAAGAATAATTGAAGTTGAAAACAAAAATAAGAGTAAAAACTAAAATCTAAAGCAACCATCAGAGTACACTTTTTCTCCGGGCAACGCCGAGTAGCCCTGCTCTTATATTATACAGAACTATATAAAAAAATCAGTGTATAAAACCAGGGAGACATGGCTAGTATGTCAAAGATAAGAAAATATAATGCATCAATAAACCTTTGAAGCCATATAATGTAGTAAGTATTAAAACCAATAATTATAGTATAATTAATAATGATAAAAATAAGAACTAAAATAGCAATAATGTAATCAATAAGGTAAGTGAAATGTTATGGGAATGTAATTCATAAGGTAAATGTCTCATATAGAAATTAAGAATGGATCTAAGTTTCTTAAAAGCAAATAATATAATTAATACTAAATTTTTAGACTAGTTTAATACATAAACCAACAACTAAATTAATATAGAAGCTTCATAAAGTAAACATCTCTGTATGTCATTTGACCCCTGCTCTTATTTTATACAGTGTTTATCACTCTCGCTTTCGTCACTCTTTTTCAGTCTCTCTCTCCCTCTGTATGTTTATTAACAGTTAACACAATGAAATGTTAATAGTGAAGGAAGTGCCTTGCAATCTACAACCGCGCTTCTCTTCAGCTGACATTGCTTAAACCCAGTGACAAGGAGAAGTCGAAAACCACTGGAAACAATTAGGAGATAAACCGAGAAGCGTTGGTGTTATTTAGGAGCTTAACAAAAAATGTATGATACAACTCACCACCCGGCCGGAGATGATGGTTTGCAGAAATAAATAAACTAATATTATGAATATCCATATGTTGGAACAGATTTTATGGGAGTATTAAAAGAGAAAAAATATGTCGATCAATTTAACTACACACGAATATAATACTGTTAATAAATGTGTCCCTTGTGGTTAATTAATTATTTTTTTAAATAATCAGTTAAATCCAACTTCTCTTATTCACGCTGATTAAGACATCTCTTTCGGAATGTCTATATTTCTGTATACACATAGAACACTACCAACATAGAGTTTACACACTCTCCACAAAACTGCCACTGCTAATAATCCTCTACTTGTAAAAACCAATGTGTATTTATTTGTATATAAATAAATATATGTACTTCCATCCCGTTATGCAATGGATGTCGCTCAACGGGGGGGGGGGGTGTTCAGACGGCCTTGATCGCAAAGAGTAGAATTTGATGCAAAGTTCTTCGCAAACAGTTTGGCTTCATCAGATACTGAGTAAATCACATCTGGTCCATTGACGCTGGTTGGAATAGAGGTCACTCATCTATTCAGAACCCTGTTTGTTATTCGTCAAAACTTGTGGGAAGCAAGCCTCCTCTCAGCCACTTTAGACTTAACGGACTGGGCATATTATGACTCTCCTGCGTTTTCTATAATACTTTTACAGAAATTGCTGACAGTCATAAAGGCGGCTCTGGTTTCAGAATATCTATTTCGTGTAAAGCAATTGAGATAGTGGTTTCTCTGAGCAATGGCGGCGGCACATTTTGGGGTGTACCACGGCTGGCAGTTTGACTTCTTCTTTAATTTCTTAGACGATATAAAGCTCTCAATACCACCGATTAACCAATCAGTGAAGTCGGATGCGATACAGGACACATTCTTTTCAAACATAGGATTCTGAGCAATTTCTGATATGAACGATCTGAGGCTGTCCCAGTAAGCCCTCGAGTATCGATACACTATGCGATGGAGAGGGGCATCAGAGGTCTTAATACACTTTGTTTTGATCGTAATTGAAACAACTGAATGATTATAAAAATCAGAAGGTTATGAATTATATGAAATAAATACCCCTTAAAGTAATGAGAAATTATTATACAAGAATATAGGAATATAAATAAAAAACGAGAATAATGAGAATATGTGAAACATAGTTTTTATAAAAAAATTAAATAAATAATAAGTAAATAATACTAACATAATATGAACTGAAATTGTGCATTACATTGCAGTCCTTAGATTGAAGATATCATGAAAGGGTTAATAAACAAAAATAATAATCGAAGTCAAAACCAGATATAAAGAGGAAGTTAATACTAATCTATTATAAATAGAAAGTTAATATTAATTTATTATAAAGAGGAAGTTAATATTAATTTATTATAAAGAGGAAGTTAATACTAATCTATTATAAATAGAAAGTTAATATTATTTTTTTATAAAGAGGAAGTTAATATTACTTTATTATAAAGAGGAAGTTAATATTGATATATTATAAAGAAGGTAATATTAGATTATTATAAAAATATAGTTAATATAACTTTATTATAAAGAAGAATTTAATATTAATTTCTTATAAAGAGGATATTAATATTAGATTATTATAAAGATGAAGTTAATATAAATTTATTCTAAAGAGGAAGTCAATATTGATTTATTATAACGAATAAGTTAATATTAGATTATTATAAAAAGGAAGTTAATATTAGATTATTATGAAAAAGGAAGTTAATAGTAATCTATTATAAAGAGGTAGTTAATATTTATTTATTATAAAAAGGAAGTTAATATAAGATTATTATAAAATGAAGTTAATATTAATTTATTATAAAGAGGAAGTTAATATTAATTTATTATAAAAAGAAAGTTAATAATAATCTATTATGAAGAGGATATTAATATTAATTTATTATAAAGACAAAGTTTATATTAGATTATTATAAAGATGAAGTTAATATAAATTTATTTAAAATATGAAGTTAATATTAATTTATTATAAAGAGGAAGTTACTATTAATTTTTGTATAAAGAGGAAGTTACTATTAATTTATTATAATGAGGAAGTTAATATTAATTTATTATAATGAGGAAGTTAATATTAATTTATTATAAAGAGGAAGTTAATATTAATCTATTACAAAGAGTAAGTTAATATTGACGAAAGAAGATATTATAACTGAGGTCCGTTTGATGTATTGGTTAAAGAAATTTATAAAACAGAACATCTATTTTCAGAAATAAATAATAAATTGTTTTACGTATGTATTTCATTTGCATGAAAGTAGAATTATAATTATAGGTTATATATTGATATCGAATGTTGCGACATCTGCGCCAGTTTAGGGTCAAAGAATGAATAAATCTTTCTAAATCTTAGCTATTATTTTACCTGGAAGAAAATGTTTACTTACAATTTTCCGACCGACAGTTTTTTAGACACGTCACTAATAGTTACGCGATGAGGTGAAGAGACGTAGATGAGCTTCAAAGAAAAATGGCAAAAGGTGTTAAAACTTTAACTATTAATTTATTATAATGAGGAAGTTAATATTAATTTATTATAATGAGGAAGTTAATATTAATTTATTATAATGAGGAAGTTAATATTAATTTATTATAAAGAGGAAGTTAATATTAATCTATTACAAAGGGTAAGTTAATATTGACGAAAGAAGATATTATATTAGATATATATATATATTCATATATCCATCACAAGAACCAGAAGAATGAAAAAATACAACGACGGTTAGTAATAATATGAGTTTCTGTGATGAATCTTTACAACATGTAAAGCAGCAGCAGATATTTTCCTTTGAAAGAAATATATGAAAAGCAATTACTCTTTATCACTTAAGAAATGGACACCAGAAATAGAACAAGCTGACAGCTTTTATCACCAATAATTACAAACATTTATAATTTAAATATCACGGTGGTAAAACTTCAGACTATAGACAGTAATATCGTAGGTTCGATTCCTGTCAAAGTTAGCCATGACGGCTGATAGCCAGAAACATTACTTTTATGTGCGTATAAAATTAATAAAATATATATATATATATATATATATATATATATATATATATATATATATATATATATATATTAGTACTTCATGTATCCACATAAAATATTATAAGTGGATATAATTTTTTATGTATCAGTTTTCAGTATTTACTTCAACAGTGCTCGATACGTAAGTAGAGCTAGGTAGTAAGCAATGAAAATATTGCCATATATATTTTCATTGCTTATTATATATATATATATAAGAGGAGGCAAATAAATAAATAAATAAATATATATATATATATATATATATATATATATATATATATATATATATATATATATATATATATTCAAGAGATGAAGGATTAGAATAAAACACTGTATAGATACAATATTTATTAAAATATCAGAAGTTCAAAGCAAGGAGTTTCATATCCTTAATCCATGGATTTTCAAAAACAAACTTTTGTCACCAGAGGATAAAAACCGGTAATGTAACTGTAAATATTATCGAGAACATCTAACTTTGGAAAATTTATACACAAAAAGCAAAGATAATGAACTGTTGGTTGAACTTCTTATGTTTTAATAAATATTGTATCTATACAATTTTTTTATTCTCATCTTTCATCTCTTGAATTGATTGCTCTATTCAATATATTGAGCTTCATATTATCGAAATATGCGGATACTTTGGTCCACTTTTGAAATATATTTGTATAATTCAAGTAAATATATGGTAAGTTTTCATAGTTTTCGTGTTGTATTCTTGGGGGGGGCATGGTTAATTATCAGTTTAGGTTGAATTTGGAACCAGATTATTACAATATGAGGAAAGAGAAGCCATAATTAGGTGTGGCCAAAGTCACCCTGGCATTGTGTGACTTTGGCCACACTATACCAGCTCGATTGTAACTAAAGTAAAACTTGCATTGGGGTGTCGTCATGTGTCGCCATGGTGTGACTTTGGCCACACTATACCAGCTCTATTGTAACTAAAGTAATACTTGCATTGGGGTGTCGTCATGTGTCGCCAT
>OY744518.1:82432407-82439907 GCA_963556195.1 Sepiola atlantica
TGGATTTTTTTTGAATACTTGGTTTACATGAGTCGTGTGTTGTTCTTTGCTAACGCTGTTTATTAGCACATCGTCCAGGTACCCTACTGCGAAATCCATCCCATTTAACATCCTGTCCATAATTTGTTGAAAAATCGCAGGGCGACCTTGATCCCAAAAGGAAGTCGGTTAAACTTGTATAATCCCTTATGGGTATTGATGCATAGCAGTTTTGAACACTCTTCATCGACAGGTATTTGAAGATAAGCGTCGCTGAGGTCGATTTTAGAAAAATATTTTCCTCCACTCAGTTTCGCAAATATTTCTTCAGGGCTCTGAAGAGAGTAATGGTGATCTTTTAATGCCTTGTTCAAGCCTGTGGAAAAATCGGCACAAACCCGAATCTCCTTGTTCTTTTTCTTAACATAAACTGTAGGTGAAGCCCACTCACTGTGATCAATTTTTTAAATGACAGCCATGTTCTCGAGTCTTTCTAATTCACCGTCTATTTGCTCTATGGCGGCGTATGGAACATTTCTTTTCTTTCTGAACACAGGTAGTTCATTTGTTTTGACTTCAAACTTTGGTACCGCTTTTGTACACCTGAAAATACGTCTGGAAAATTCTCTTTTAATTCCCTCTTGAGTTTTTGTGCCTCCACATTCGAATCCTCAACCTTTTGGCAAACGGAGCTTAAAGGCAGATCCCATAGTCTAAACTTTTCAATTAGATCAGTTCCAAAAAGGTTGTTCGATTTTCGCATAACAAAAATTTGGGCTTTTACGGTCTTATTCTGGAAAGAAATATTCGTCAATAATTCCCCTTCGAAGGTTATTTTTTCACCACTGACGCTTCCCGCCGTTTTTTTTGTGATTTGATCATAGTGGGTCTCCCAAGCTTCTTCAATGTCTGTATATTAATGATGGAAATGTTAGACCCACTATCAAGCTGTAGTCTTACTTTCTTTAAAGCATTTTGACCTGTACATATTTCCGGATATTTTGTTCTGCAGGTTCAATTTTTGTCAGTTTAATGTCTTTCTACCAATTTTTTTCCTACAACGTTATGCCTTATGTCCTTTCTGATGGCAGTTGTCACATTGTTTGAATATGTAGGGACACTCATTGTACCAATGGTTATATCCACACCTCCAACACGGTCCAGGTGGATCTTTTCCATGTTTTTTTCTCTGGTTATTCATTGAAGTCAATTTTTTCTTCTGATGGATCTTTTTAATGTGCGACACTCCGTTTTCCTCTATGTCACGACTGTCCTGTTTCAACGCAACAAAACGTTCACAGTCTTCCGCTAAGTTTTGTATTGTTAGAAATGACTCATTTTCGAGTTTATTTAAAACACGACGTCTGATTTCAGAGTCTTTATTTAAGACCAGACCTTGCATAAATATTAAACATTTAAAATTATCTGATGATTCCTCTAATTTAAAATCGTCACAAAGTTTATTTACTATACTTGCATACGTCATGTAGTCGTCTTCCTCTCTTCTAGTGACATTCATACACTTATATCTCCTGAGGAAAAGAGAAGTTTTTGTCGAAAACATTTCTGTTAGTAAGGTAACTGCCTCCTGGAAGTTCAACTCACTGGTCTTTTTTGGAAGGATAAAATTCACGAACTTTGTATGCTCGGCAGCTCCTTATTTTCTTAGCAAAAATCTAACTTTTTTAGAGTCTGTCCATGTACTGCAGTCCGATACAAAAATATCCTCATATCTTCTATAGAAGTGAGCAAAAGTGACATCGTCTTCTGGATTATACTTGAAAATTTCGATAGCGCTCCACACAGCCGTCTGGGAGAATGCATTATGATTCTCGTTTGCTTTCGTTAACTGTGTTGCCTTCAGAAATTTTCTCTGTTCCTGTGTTTTTATCAAGAGTTCTTCGAAGTGTTTCTGCTGTTGTAGCAGTTTTTCTTGGAATCTTTCTTCTCGTTCAGCATGCATTTTTCTTTGGGCTTTTTACTGTTCCAACGACTCTCTTTTAAATTTCTCCTCAATTTCAACTTATTTTCTTTAAAGATCCATTTGTTGTTCAACTTGCTGTCTTTGTAACGTAACATTTTGTTCCGTTTGGAATTTAACTAATTAAAAAAGAGAATTTTTGAATTCAGTGTCCATCATTCACGAATTCAAATTATGCACCACACAATTTACACTTGTAAAAATAAATCAGTTTTCCCCACAACGTGCTTAATATAATTAGTTTGCTCAACCAATACACAAAACAAGAAATATATTATTTCTTAGTAAAAAAAAAATTCAATCCCAGTTCTTTTGTTTGAAAAACAAAACTAAGAAAAAAAAAATCCTTTTTTTTATCTTTTTTTTATATATATGTGTACGTAGTTTTACAAAACCAAGTCCGTCGCTATAAGCCTTATAAGACTAGTTTTATGGGAAATATTTTTAACCCCTTTTCATTTTGCAAAAATGCGACTTGCTTATTTAACAGTTCTTTGTTAGAAGCACAAATGACTTACGCGAATATATATTTTTCACTGTCCGTCCTTTGCTCTCGACAATTCTGTGGTAGACCGTTTTAATAAATAGTCAATCCGGATCTTGCTCAAATATAAGATGTTGTCCTAATAACGACAAACTTACACAATATCTGTAATAGTTGACGCGGATAACATTTATCTTAACGAGTCAGTGAACTTGAAGAGAGAAAAATAAAGGTATCAGTGTATTCAATTATTTCAAAAACTGAAAATGTCTTTCGCGTTTTCTAGTTTTCGATTTTTGGTGGCAAGTTTTAAGTTTGTGTTTTTTGGGGGGTTTTTTCATCGCTTAACTACTCTTGTAGTAGTTAATTTGCTGTTAATCCAAATATTTGACGAAGATATTTTTTTTCCGTGAAGATCTTGCAAATCCTTGTATATCAATCACTTTGGGTGATTTTTCTGCAGTGATATCGTTTCGAGTTCTCGTCGCCAATCTGTTGTGAAGTTGTCCAACAGTAAATAATAAATAAAGGAAGTCAAGTCGAGGGTTGGTTTAACAAGTGTACTAACAAAGTAAGAAACTGACTAGCACTTGGCTAGACAGTTACAAGACTGTTCTTATTATTTATTTGTAAAATTTAAAAAATGATACAAAATGCGGCACAAGGCCAAAAAAGGGGAAGGGGAAAGCGATCGGTCTGATTCTAACTTTTTAACCTAGCTAGTTCCATGCAGGACCATCATTCACCAAAATACCACATTTATACTGTACATCCTTCTCCAATCACCAAAAGAAATCACTCCATGAATAACCTACTTAAAACACATATTTAAAAATATGCAACGGGTAAACAATAAATGAAAATATATACAATGAGAGAAAAAAGGTTAGTAAAAGACCCCCCGTTATTAAGCTGTGGCAGATGCGCAGATTTGCCAGTCGAAACGAAAAACTCGAAAAAAGGTTTTATGCAGGCCCCAACGCTTTATTAACAACACCTCCTTCGAAAATTTCGAAGGGTGACCTGCATCCTGACAAATCTAGAGCTCTGTCACCTAGGTGGGGACGGGCTGAAAAAAAAGGGGGGCCATAATGAAATCCTTCACACCCTAGCTAAGTTACCAAACTTATAATAACTAAAAAACTGTCCTAGTCTTAACTTAAAAAGTCAATGTTCGGTTTTGCAACTCAAAGTCCTCTACCTAAGGTACGTCTAAATACCACTCTATTCTAGCACCAGTCACTCTACACAGTTGTGCACCTCGCACCCACCTTTCACCAAAATCTGCCGAAGAGAGTCTCACTCTCTCGGCCCTAATGCGTGCTTTCAGGTAATATTTGAAAATTGCAATAAGGTCGAGAGGAGCGTAGGTCTCAGCTCCGTAGACTGTCTGCATTCGAATCTTCCATACCGTATCTCTCATGACTGCTAGTAAGCTTAAAAATAAAAATCGTTTCATCCTATCATTTGTCGGAGCCCAGTTGCTACATACATTAATAGTTTCCAGGTTGAAAGAAGATACGTCAAGAATGCGAACCATGAATCCAGAAACAAGCCTAATCAGCGGCACGACTATACGGCAAGTAACGAAGGCGTGAACCAAGGTCTCGTCCTCGTCACCGCACCTAGGACAAGTCGGCGAATTTGCCAAGCGAGCTGAATGAAGCCTCTTCTGGACCCAGAGAGCATTTCTTATCATCAGCCAGGTCAATGATGCCTTGTCATTATCGAAGCACCTTAACCCAGGCGTCCAAGGCCAGATTGAGCGTAGCTCCCCCTCGACAAACCGAGCCCCTCAATCCTAACATCTCGAAAGGATCCCCTCACCATGACCCGATATATTGCCTTCCGGGACATCAGCAGGGTGTCAGAGAGGCTTTCTTTCACCCTTGAGAAAAACTTCAAAGCTCGTCTACATTCGCGAAAAAATGAACACTCGCCTCGGGGCAACCTGTGAGCCTCCCCCTCGTACAAGTGCACACTTTTAAAAACAGGAAATGCTTTCTTGGTGTCTTCCATCCAGAAGACACCGCTTCCGTCAGTTTGTGAACTCATTAGATCTAGGTAGAATAGTCTCAAGGTGTGCTGACGGATGTTTATACATGGCATACCTAGACCGCCTTCAGACGGATGGAGATAACAAATCTCGCGACGGACCATAAACACTTGAAAAGAACCTGCTGCATTTCCAGCAGCGTATCCGACGGGAGTGGGAGTATCGATAGACGATATAGGATGATCGGATAGATGTGTGAGTAACATACTTCCGATCTCCCCTTTAATGAAAGAGTTCTACGGGTCCACAGACTAGCTGCTCCCCGAATCTCTTCTAATACTTCCGACCAATTTTTCTCCAGCTGAAGATCAGGACTGAACCAGACACCGAGTAGCTTGCAAAGTCCGTCTGTCCAGCTGAAGGGCCCCTGCAAGGTAACACCCTTCCAGGCGCCGATGCGCAAGCCAATAGACTTGTCGCAGTTAATTTTGGCCCCTGTTATCGTTTCATACAATCTGATTTCTCTGTCGACGACGCTTATCTCGACACTGCTCGTTACAAGCACATTCAAATCGTCGGCAAAGGCGGAGTACTTTAACCTGGTACAACCACCGGGCAAAGTAATCCCATTTAGGACCGGAGTCCCCCTTAGCCTGTGAAGGAAGGGCTCCAAAACAAGCACATAGCGCATCGGTGATAATGGACATCCCTGACGAAGAGATCTGGATAAACTGAAGGGCCTAGACCTCATACCGTTCACCTCTACCAGTACCACGGGGTTCGCATACAAGAGGCGAATCCAGGAGCGAAATTGCGGGCCAAAACCGGCCGCAGACAAAACAGCCTCAAAATAACGATGGTCAACCCTATCGAATGCTTTGGACTGATCTAAATTGATCAGCGCGGCTTCAGTGTCGACTTTATCGTAGGGTAAACCATCGATCCCGTGGGGTCTTGTTAAGGCCGACTCGCCCTAAGGCTTCCCAAACTTCATCCTCTGTTATGCGACCTTCGCACCTAGCCGCTTCGGTCGCCTCGAGACGAGGAAAGTCGGCTAAATAGGTGTCGAATTGTGCTAATGACAAACCGGGCTCCCTGGTAAAGAGATCCTGGAAATGAGAACGAAACGCCTCCAGAATACCTTCGTTTGTAGTCACGAGACGCCCATCCGGCAATGAGACACGGGCGATATGTCGATCGGTAGCTTGTCTACGTTCTTCTGCACGCAGTTGAGCGGCCATATTTGATGTTTCCATGGGCAACCTTTTTAACCTAGCCCTAATTACTAATGCTTGATGTTCTTGAGTAGTCAAGGACGCCAGCTTTGCCTTAGTTATGGTAACTTTAACACTATCACCCACCTCCACCGCCCGATCTAATCTAGATTCTAGTGTCGCTTTAACTGCCCTAGTTGTTAGATTGAGTCGTCTGCTAAAATCGGCAGCAAAGGACCTAATTGAATCCTTGAGACTATTCCACCTCCTATTCCCAATGATAGCTCCCGACAATTCACGCTGTAGGGTTAGTTCTAATTGTTCCTGGAAGCCCTTCACCTCGAACAACGAAGTGTTGAGCTTCCAGTAACTTGCTAATTTAGGCTTAGGTCTATCTAAGTTCACTCGAACCCGAACGAGTCTGTGATCCGAGTAAACTATATTATGAAAACTTGGACATTGTAATAATTCTACGTCGACTCTCCTAATTAAGAACCGGTCGAGATAACTCGAGAGCTGTCCCGAACCAAAGCCGCGTCTAGCTGTCTAATTCCATATTCTATCAAGGGGCTTGTCATTCCGGAATTTATCGATAAGATCGAGCCTATCGAGGAATTCGCGAAATACTCTAGCATCCCTATCATCGTTAGTTCCCCTATCCGTATTACGATCTAAATCGGGGTCCAAGATCGCGTTCCAGTCCCCTGCTAAAATAACCATCCGAGATGTATTCATGAATTGATCGATCCGCCGAAAAAAGGGGTCACGCTCATTGGGGCGATTGGGCGCATAAACCCCGATGAGCCGAAATGCCTTATCCTTTATTGTAACATCCAAAACACATATACTTCCTTCCGGATCCACGAAGCAAGGGTCACACGACGCATCTAATGATTTACTTACCAGCCAGGATACACCTCTTGAGCGAGAATCAAAGTAGGCTGAATAAACGCGAAAACGCTTAGTCAACGCACCCAAATGGTCGCCTAAAACCAAGTGGGTTTCCTGAATACAACATACATTCACTCCAAGCTGCTGAAGATCCAGAGCAATACGAAATTTACGTAAGTGGGCCCTCAACCCCCGGACATTCACACTTGCTAGAAGGAGAGCCATTGAGGATATCTTAGGGTTGGGTTCCAGAAACGAACATTGACGATGTCAGGATGCCGACGGCTCCCCCAAAAGAATGCATGGCCATCTGTTCTGTAATCTCTCCGGTGTAAGAGATACCGCCAACATCCAAAGGATATATTAGCTTTGCTATTCGGTAGAGGGATGGGTGTAACCAAACGGGGGCCCTCCCGACACAATCTTTGCTCATGCAATCAAGTTCCTCATTTTTTTAAATTGCCATAGGCTTATTTATTTTAAAATTATTATTTGCATCCCCCAGAATTTGCCAAAGTCCCTTGGCCTCAGACTTCCTTCTTATTACAGTCAATGCACGTTTTGCATTGGGAAAGTTTAGGGGATCTTCTACGGATTTAACCCCCCCCCCCCCTTCTCTAAAGTCAAGCAACTTTTTTACATTAGCATGTTTAATGTTTTTTTGCGGCATTCACCAGGCCTTCAGTGACGACACACAAATCTTTGCCCGGCGGAAATGCCGTTTTTTTCTTGTCCTTTCGAGTGAGGGGCTTCTTTGCTTCTTCTGGGTTGCAGGAGTTGGTGGAGGAGGTATGTCTTCCATTGGGGAGGGTGAGGATGATGGGATGGGAGGTAGCTGTTTTCTAGGGGAAGTAGGAGGAGTACTTTTAGGGGTATGCTGAGGGGAGACAAAGGGGGAAGGTCTTGGGGACATAATCTTTTTAGTTGGAGACAGAGGGATTAATTTGTATTCCCT
>OY744518.1:82449907-82524907 GCA_963556195.1 Sepiola atlantica
CCAGTTTTTATCTTACCCACACAAGTAAGATGTGACCCAAGGTCGGGTCGGGAAAGTGGGGGTTAAAAATTGCCTGGGCAGCCCCGTCGACATTCCCCGACAGCGGCGCCTCAGGCAGTAAGCAATAAACTTACTCCTCCCCAAAGAGTGGAGGCAAAGCCTGGGAAGGTGGACCTCTCAGCACTGCACAGGACAGACCCATTGACCGGCGTAAATCAAGACCCGAAGGCCAAGACAACACCAGTATGGAGTGCAGTATCCATCGGAACAGATACTACACTTTGATCTTAGCCAAAAGGAAGTGAAAGGTTGATGTTTATTTGTGTGTGTTTATCTGGTATGTCAGTTGTGTCCACCTGTTACGTTGCACAGGTCTACATTTCCTTGATGACAGGCTTGGGTTGGGTCAAATATCAGGTCAAATGTATAATGTTACCTTTAAGACGAAAATCAAAGAGATAGAGAGAGAAAGAGAAAGAGGGGGGGATAGAGAGAAAGATGGATAGGAAGGAAATAACGGGAGCGAAAAAAAGAGAATAGAGAGAATTAGGGAATTGAAAGTTAGAGAGAGAAAGAGAGAAAGAACGAAAAAACAAATAGAGAGAGGGAGAAAGAGAAGGGGGGTAAAAAGTGCAAAAAGAGAATGTAAGAGACAGCTATAACATGAAAGAAGATGAGAGAGAATGAAAGAAAGTATGAGAAATAGATCGAGAGATCGAGAGAACGGGTTAGAGAGAGAGGGGGGGTAGAGAGATCGAGAGAGGAAGTTAGAGAGGGTGAGAGAGAAAGAGAGATAAAGGAAGAATTATAAAAAGATAATAGAAATAGAGTTAAAGTGAACGAAATAGAGAGAGAAAGAAAGAAAGAAAAAAAGAAAGAAAAAAAAGAAAGAAAAAAAGAAAGAAAAAAAGAAAGAAAGAAGGAGAGGTAGAGAAATAGAAAGGAAGAGCTAAATAGAAAAATGGATAGAGTAATAGAAAGAACGTGAGAAAGACGAAGAAAGAGAGAAAGGGGAAAAAGGGTGAAAGAGTCTCTCTCTCACACTCTTCACTCAGCCAGAAAAAAAACAGAAGTAGAGAAAGAACGAGAATCCCAAATAGAGAGAGAGAGAGAGAGAGAGAGAGAGAGAGAGAGAGAGAGAGAGAGAGAGAGAGAGAGACACACACACACACACACACACACACACACAGGGGGGAGTAAGAAAGAGACAGACAGGCAGACAGATATAAAATAGGTAAAAAGATAAACATAGAAAGACGCAGAGCAAGATACAGAAAGCGGAAGACAGATAGAGACATAGACAAAGAGTAAAAGAAAAGGATAGATACATATATAAATAAAGGAAAGGGAGAGAGAGAGAGAGAGAGAGAGAGAGAGAGTAAGACAGATAAAAAGATAGAGAAAAAAGGAATAGAACGGAAGAGATACAGAGATATAGAGTAAGAGAGAGAGAGAGAGAGGTACATATATAAATAAAGGACAAAAAAGAGAGACAAGGACAGATAGAAAGAGATAGAATAAGAGAAAGAGATAGAGATAGATAAAGATAGAAATGAAGGCAAAAGAAAGAGAGAGGGACAGAGATCTAATTAGTTGCACTGAGATTTTCAAAACCCGTTAGATCGGAAGCAACAAATCTCCAGAAAATCGCTAATTCTTTTCATACGCTTTTTAAAACTATTACGAATATTCATAATATTTTTTATTTTAATATTATTAATATTAATTGTTATTTGTGATTTTAATGTTATTTGTATTCAATTAAAAAAATATTAAACAAACAAGGGACGTCATTCATAAACGACTTATTTTAATGTTTGTTTTTTACAAATGATTGGCACGAGGTCGAGGGAGTATGTGATTGGCACAATGCCGAGAGGGTATATGATTAGCATAAGGCCGAGAGGATATGTGATTGGCACAAGGCCGAGGGGGTATGTGGTTGGCACAAGGCCTCAGGAGTATATGATTAGCACAAAGTCTCGGGGGTATGCGATTGGAACAAGGTCGGAAAATTCTGGAGGGACCTATTGGTTGAAAGCCCTGTAAAAATGTGTTGGTTTTAGGGGCAGCTTGTCATGGTCACCGATACGCACGGCTTGCTGGCACTCACAGGACCGGCGGGACAGTTATAAAAGGGGGGCTCTCCTAAAAAGTGGGGGGCGGTTAAATACATGCATATATAACTTCATTATCGATGACCGTAAAGTGGGGGGGGGGGCAAGTAAAAAGTGTGTGTGGGGGGGAGGCTTGACTCATACCACCTTTCTCTAGTTGGATATTTAAATTTGGTGGCTGAACTGGCTCTGAAAACTAGATGCCGGTGGCGATGACTTTTATCAAAGCGACAGTAATCCTTTGTCCGCAGAAGCCTTTCTCTCCACGTGTCCATGGATTACGCTGCTTACACGGAGTTGTTCATCCCATGACTGACTCCAAACCCACCTTTTCATTTTGGGGATTTGATCGCTCTGTTTGGTGCTGAAATCCAAATATTTGAATTTCGGTTTTAGTTTTGCTCCTTATCCTCGAGTGACCCCCGGGCCTTGATAAGCGGGGGCTCATCAATAACAAAAACAAATCTTTATCGTTAAAAATTCAGATATTCTGAGAAGTCGTTCGAATCGTTTTCAGTCTCAAACCAGTCTTCTTGCGTTTGGGATATGTTACTAGTAGATACTTATTGGTGTTGGTATACCCCTTTTTCGCGATACGTGATTTGAAAATTCGGATGTGTGGGTGACAAATGAAATCTCCAGATTTTACAAAAAAAAACACTGCTAGCCGCTAGATCCAGATTTTACCAGCTAGATCCCAAATGAAATCTCTAAATCTAGCTGGAAAACCGCTAAATTAGAAACACTGGTTGCCAAAACCTTAAATTTTAAAGATTAACTTTTAGTTTTGCCAAACATTTAATACTTACAAAATTCCTAAATTATAAAAAATACAATACATAAGATATAAAATAATATAATTGAAAATATTAAATATTAAAATTAAAATTTAGAATTGAAAATTTAGTTATTCAAGTAAGCACGGTAGGACCATCATTTCTCACTACGCAATATCATCCTTGCGTTTAACGTCATGCGCGGCAATATATTAATAGTTATCTTCTAACCCTAACCCAAACTCTAATCTTAATTGCTCCTTTGCCACCGCGACAACCGACATCTTTGTACCGCTATACGTATCGCTCGTTCGACACCTTCTACAATATGGTATGCTAGCTTCGTACACCAATTTCGTTTGGGATAGCTAGCACCTGTAGCGGGTTCAGAGACTAGCGACGGGGATGGTCCGTGAACTCCACATAAAGTCCTATGAACAATGATCGGAAGCCCTCAGCGTAGGCAACTGCATGGAGACTTCATCCTCGCCGTTAAAATCATGTGTGGAAACTACAATATCTGTCATTTTGGCTTAGATCAAAGTGTAGTATCTGTTCCGATGGATACTGCACCCCATAGACTGGTATTGTCTTGGCCTTCGGGGCTTGATTCCGCCGGTCTATGGGTTTGTCCTGTGTAGTTCTAGGAGGTCCACCTTCCCAGGCTTCGCCTCCCCTCTTTGGGGGGAGTAAGTTTATTGCTTACTGCCTGAGGCGCCCCTACCGGGGAATGCCGACGGGGCTGCCCAGGCAATTTTTAATGGCCAGAGTGCTCATCTTCTCGAGCGCTGGCTTTTCAAATCCCACTTTCCGACCTTGTGTCACATATTCCTATGGTGGGTAGGAGTTAAATAACGCCTTTTGGCTAAGATCAAAGTGTAGTATCTGTTCCGATTGATACTGCACCCCATAGACTGGTATTGTCTTGGCCTTCGGGGCTTGATTTACGCCGGTTTATGGGTCTGTCCTGTGCAGTTCTAGGAGGCCCACCCTCCCAGACTTCGTCTCCCCCCTTTGGGGAGGAGTAAGTTTATTGCTTACTGCCTGGGGCGCCCCTACCGGAGAATGCTGACGGGGCTGCCGAGGCAATTTTTAAACCCCACTTTCCAGACCCGACCTTGGGTCACATCTTACTTGTGAGAGTAAGATACAAACTGGCCTTGTGCCAAACTCCTGGAGAGGACTAAATCAATACTCCTTTTTATCTCATAAAAATCAAATTTGCATACATGATTATATTTTCTTATCTTTTTAGTATTATCAGATATTATTAAGATTAAGCCTCCTCATCTTTACTCATAAAATTAAATTTGCATACGTGATTATTAAAGTGAGTCGGACACACGTTCGTTAACTGTTATTATATAAATGTTGCCATCTAGTGTAATCTATTCCCCCCCCCCCTCATTTTTTGATGAATTATTGGATTTCATTTTTAGATTTTTATTACGCTCCTTCTCCGTATTTAATATCTAGCAACCTCACTGACTAAAATGATCAAAGAGAGAGAGAGAGAGAGAGAGAGAGAGAGGGGGAGGGAGAGAGAGATGTATATATAGAGAGAGTCAGAACTAGATATATAGAGAGGGAAACAAACAGAGGCATAGAGAGAAATTAAGAGATGGGGATAGATACATCTATAACTAAAAATAAAGAGAGAGAGAGAGAGAGAGAGAGAGAGAATAGAGGTAAGAAAAAAAGAGATACATATATAAATAAAGGCAAAAGAGAAAGAGAGAGATAAATAACGAAGGGCGTGTTTATTTATTTATTATTCGGTATAGAAAATAGGTGCAACATCAGTACCATTGGTTTCAAGCTCAGAAAGCGTTAACCTCTCGGCTATCTTCAGCTTTGTTGTCACTTGGTAAAGAAAATGGAGGATCTCGCAAAAAACACGATCGGATACGTTATTTTCTTTGAAGGGTTAAATTAGTATCGTCTAAATTATGTGTTAAAGAAATATGTGAGATTAAAAAGACCAAAAAGCGGGGATGAAGTTTCAAAAATTAAGATTCAAAATTTAAAAATATTTTATAAAAAATCTCGTGAGTCACAGTTTTTGCTAACGGCTATTTTGATCTGAGGCGTTTTTTGCTTTGAAGGGTTAAATTAGTTTCGTCTAAATTATGTGTTAAAAATATGTGAGGTTAAAAAGTTTAATAAAGAAAAAAAAAAAAGAAGGAATACAAATTAAAAATTAAAAGATTAAAATTAAAAAAAAAAATTTTTAATCCCGTCAGTCACAGTTTTTGCTAACGGCTATTTTTATCTGAGGCGTTATTTGCTTTGAAGGGTTAAATTAATTTCGTTTAAATTATGTGTTAAAGAAAGATATGTGAGGTTAAAAAGTTTAATGAACCCAGAGGGACAGGTATAGATAGAAAGAGAGGAATGTAGACAGAAACCCATAGAGGGGGGTGAGATAGAGAGAGAGATAGAGAAAGAGAGAGAGAGAGATATACATACATATGATGAGAAACGGAGAAAAAAGGGAGAGACAGAGAGGTTAAAAGTGAAATGACATTTTAATTATTTTTATTTTTATTTTTTTATATCTAAATGTTTTAGTGGTTTCAAAACGAAATGTTATAACACGCCTGTTAAGTAGGGGGTCGGAGGGGTGACATCGTTGTTGGCAATGATTTAATACTTAAAGTCACGTGTCCTTCTATAAATTTCAGATCTTTTAATTTGAAGAGCTCTTTTCATTTTGCCTTGTTTTTATTTTGTACCAGAGCCTGATGTACCTTAATAGAGGGTGACTCTCCGCCCCCCCCCCCCCCAATTTTTTTTTTACTCACTCATGGAATCGTTAATAACATTCACAATCTTTTCCGAAATTCCGATCTCTCTCTCTCTCTCTCTCTTCTCTATCTATCTATCTCTCTCTCTCTCTCTTTCTCTCTCTCTCTCTCTCTCTCTCTCTCTCTCTCTCTCTATATCTATCTCTCTATCTATCTATCTATCTCTCTCTATCTCTGTACTCTTTCTCTATTTTCCTCTCTCTCTCTCTCTCTCTCTCTCTCTGCGCCCTATCTCTCTCTTTTCCGTATCTTTCTCTTCCTCGTTTCTCCCCTTTCCTCGTCTATCTCTCTCTTCCTCTCTATCCAAGTCTCTCTCTTCACCGTTTCTATCTCTTCCCCTCTATCCACATCTCTCTCTCTCTCTTCCCGTCTCTTTTTTTCTTTCTCTCTATCCACGTCTCTCTTTTCCCCGTCTTTCCCGTATCTCCCTCTTCTCTGTCTCTCCGTCTCTCTTTCTCTCTCTGTCTGCCTGCCTGTCTGTCTGTCTGTCTCTCTCTCTCTCTCTCTCTCTCTCTCTCTCTCTCTCTCTTTCTCTCTCTCTCATTCCGATTACCGAGTAAACTGATACCACATCACGAATGTAATTTATAGTAAGAGCGCCCATTTCTCCTAACCCTGAAGAACGGTAAGCAATTTATAATGGAAGATTACCGGACAAGAGGTTACGAGGTCACGCCGCGAATCCATTCTTCTTTTTTATTTAAGAATAAACCGAGTTTAAAATTTAAAATAACATTAAACAACAGAAATATCTGGTAATTTTTTCAGTATAGTTCACAGCAGAGAAATCGAAAAATAAATATATACGACAAATAAATTTTATCAAATGCATTTAGATTTTGTTTTTCTACTGACCTGTATACTTTAAGCGTTCTGAAACTGTTTTCAGGTTTTTTTTTTTTATTTCAAAATTAAATTTCGCTTAAACTTCTCTCTTTCGTCACACGAGAACCAAAATGGCTGCTCGGTCCTCTAGTGTCGTTGGTGCTTCATTGTTTAAAAATAGGATCAAGAGAACAATAGGGACCCCAGATCATTAACACAAGATGCGGGACATATTTTGGAATCACCGGTTGACCTCGCAATACACGTGGTCTCTATTTACAAAACACTTGTAAATAAATCTTTTATTTATTTTACTAAATGCAGTGTATTTCGGAATTTTTTTTTCTTTTAACATGTTAATATTTATTTTAAGGCAGAGAGTCCATAAATAAAACAAATAAAATATTAACATGTTTTCTTTTAAAACATGTTTTTGTGTCACTATTTACTTGCCTCTCCACGAGGGCAGAAATGGGGGGGGGTATGAAATATTTATCACCGTACTTAAGTAATCTTTCGTTTTGTAGGGTAAATCAAGCTTCCCAAAAAGGGGCACTCTGGATCTTACCTCAGTTTAGAAGGATTTTTCCATACTACACATTGCTCCTAGCCTGAGGAGGCAAAACGGATGATTACGCAAGTTATTTTAATAAATAAACGAAATATATACGCTTTTTAAAAAATCGGCTGACTTGTAATCTTTCGTTTTGCCTCCCCACGAGGGCGGAGTTAGACTTCAAAAATCAGTTTCCAAACGGAAGCAATTTAAAATTTATGAAGTTTTTTCCTTTTTTTTCTGTAAGCAACAATTATAAACAAATAAATAAAACTTCGCTAGTTACTCGCCTCTCTACGAAAAGAAAAAAAAGTATCCACTTTTTCTTAAAATACACAACACGAAATATAGAATTGCGTTTAAAATTTGTTTTTTTATTTAGTAAATAAAAGTAAAAAAAAAAATGATAAATTGTTTTGTTTATTGCAAAACGACAGATTACAAGTCAGCCGATTTTTAAAAAAGCGTATACATGTTAAAAGAAAAAAAACCCGAGTTGTTTTGTAAATAGTGACACAAAAACATGTTTTAAAAGAAAACATGTTAATATTTTATTTGTTTTATTTATGAACTCTCTGCCTTAAAATAAATATTAACATGTTAAAAGAAAAAAAAAATTCCGAAATATACTGCATTTATTAACATAAATAAAAGATCTATTTACAAGTGTTTTGTAAATAGAGACCACGTGTATTGCGAGGTCAACCGGTGATTCCAAAATATGTCCCGCGTCTTGTGTTAATGATCTGGGGTCCCCTATTGTTGTCTTGGTCCAAAAATAGTAATAAAGAACTGCACCTAACCCTAAGTCCGAATGGTAAGCTGTATCGGACTAGGATTACTGGTAGGGTAAGTTATATTTTTTATTTCATTTTTAGCCTGAAAGTATCCGATACTAAACGACCACCTCCCCAAAATCGACGCCATAGTTGTATTTTCTTTTTACTTTGTGTTTCTATAACTCAACTTAAAGATAACAGTTTAAAAGATAATACAACCAATTTTTACACTTTAAAAGTATACAGGTCGGTATGAAAATTATTATTTTGGTGAAAGTTTTTTGTTGTATATTTTGCCACTGTTTTTCGATTTCTCGGCTGTTAACTATACTGCAAGATTACCTAAATATGTTCAGTCTTGAATAATACATGTGTTTTGTTTTTTCATTATTTATTTACCCTATATTGATGCTCCTTTTCTAATATTGAGCATCTATTATCGTATCAGGAGTTTCGACACTATCCCTGCATATCATCCTATTAGATGTTTATTTACTCCTCGCGGAGTTAGGCACAAGGCCAGTTTTATCTTACTCCCACAAGTAAGATGTGACCCAAGATCGGGTCGAGCAAGTGGGGTTAAAAGCCAGCGCTCGAGAGGTGAGCACTCTGGCCATTTAAAAATTGCCTGGGCAGCCCCGTCGGCATTCCCCGGTGGGGGCGCCTCAGACAGTAAGCAATAAACTTACTCCTCCCCAAAGAGGGGAGGCGAAGCCTGGGAGGGTGGACCTCCTAGAACTGCACAGAACAGGCGTGCAGTATCCATCGAAACAGATACTACACTTTGATCTTAGCCAAAAAGCCGAGAGAATTATGTCTTTGAAAAAAAAAGTATTTCTTTTTTATATATAATATCATTAAATAATATATATATATATATATATATATATATATATATATATATATATATATAATTAAGATAGGGATAAAATGATCCGACGTAATAGTAAATGAAAAGGAAAACCAAAAACTTATAAATATTTATGTGTTCACCAATGTAAGACTTTTGCTTACATACCCAGCCGAGCCTCGCCGCTCCTAGGCAAGTCAGAATTGATGCATGTATGATTTTTTTTCTTCATTTTTCTTCATCCTGAGGAAGTCTTATAATAAAGACGAAACGTTGAGGCAAGTCAGAATTGATGCTTGTATGATTTTTTTCTTCATCTTGTTTCATTCCGAGGAAGTCTTATAATAAAGACGAAACGTTGATGAACACATAAATATTTGAAGTTTTTGGCTTTCTTTTTCATTTTCCATATATATATATATATATATATATATATATATATATATATATATTATTGTTTATTATCTATGTACGTATACGTTTCGTCCTTTTTAATATGGACTCATCAGCATAGAGATATGACTATTCACTAGCGATTCGAAACCCTGGATTACAAGTATTTTTCAACTCAAATCCAACGTCGCTTATCGCTCGGCCAATTTTAAATAGCCGATAAACAATAATAATTTTAACACTTTTAAAGCGGGTTGACGTCCAGGCATTCTACTTCTATTAGGGAAGGAATGATGCATTATAAAGCAAGTGGCGTCATGCTGTGTTAGTACTACCATTACAGTGCTCTGTATATATATATATATATATATATATATATATATATATATATATATATATATATATATATATATATAATTATAAATATTTGTATTGTGATATATATATTTATATTGTGATATATATATATATTTATATATTTATATATATATATATATATATATATATATATATATATATATATGTGTGTGTGTGTGTGTGTGTGTGTGTGTGTGTGTGTGTGTGTACATAAAATTTATATAAACATTAGAACAGCCTACGCAATGACATCATTTTAGTAAGGGGTATCATATATCCCCAATTCTAGCCGAAACGAAAAAATTGTCGTCATCACCGGATGGCGGGCCCCCATCTTCCAGTCCGCCCGGCGCCCCCCCCCCCCCCCCCTTCAGACACTCTTATGGGACGCAACCGACCCAGTTATAAGAACGGTATGTACACGAACGGATCGCACGGATCGCAAGCGACACACAATCGCATCTCAGGTTTCAATTGACAAGTTACATATTTATCTGTCTTTCACGCATCGCAGTTGTCGCCCCGCACCGCCGCGCCATGCCACGCCCCGCCCCGCCCCGCCCCGCCACGCCTCGTCCCGCCCCCTCATCCGTCTCTATTTCCGCTGCTTCCACCGTCGACGTCCAAAATTGCATCTAAGGAATGGAGAACTTCTCGACGGCGACAGAAGCGACAGTTTTAAATCTAGAATTATTCGACTGTTAAAAGCTTATTTGGATTGAGAGGCCTACGTTCAATCTCGAGAGACAATGGATACCTCTTGTAAGGGTGCCTGCGCGAAAAGTCAATTGTGATGCAAGAGTTGCTCAATCTACAACCACACATCTCTTGAATCAGCACTGATTGATTCCAGTGTCAAAGAGAAGTCCAGGGAAGAGATTTCTTCCACATACAACATTCGGTATTCTCAAATGGTCACCCATTTTAGTAATGACCAGACTCAACGTCGCTTAACTTGGCCTTTAGCGCATCATGAAATCAGCTATGCCGAGTTTCAGAAGTGATAAGCATATTTCAATTGAAAGCCAGACAATTAGGCAGAAATCTCATTACGTAAAACGAATTATTTCATCGTGTGATTAGGAGGTAAAATGTAAAGCCTGTTGTGTTGTAAACTTTATCAATCGAGGATACGTCATCGGCAATCAGTCAAACAGAGTCTGGACCATCTTGGAGTTAGTGATCCAGATTTCTTCACTTAGGTAGTAAGTTTCTATTTAATGCGAAACTAAGGGTGGGGGTGTACCTTACAACGAAAATAGTTTATAGTTACCTAGACATGAACCAAAACTAGACCAGCTCCGGTGTTAGTTTCGTATCCAAATGACCTAAATAGACACCTGAAGGCTAATTGATGTAACTTTAGAAAGTTAAAAAAAATACCCTCAAGTGAATTAGAATTTTTATAAATAAATTATAGAACTTATTAACTATTTTAAGAAATATTACTGCATTAACATTTATAAATGTCCACACAACTTTTACGATGTACTAGCCCTGAACGAAAAATTCAAAATGGCATATTAGTGGGTTCCCCCACGTGTGAGTTTGCTCTTTTCTTTGTTTTTTTTTTGTTTGGTTTCACCCAAAAATGAACCACTGTATAGTGTAGGTTTTTTCAAGACACTTTTATCCAAGAATATTTTACTCTTTGTAAATTTTTCTGATCATTTTGTAATGTTGCAGAGGCGATATTGGCATACAAATGTTGTTTGGCACAAGACAAATGAAACGGACCGTAACAAATATATCTCACAGAAATGTCATGTTTTTTGGAAATGTGAAAAAATAAAAATAATAAAATAAAAACATGGTTATTGGAATATAATATGAACCTGACTTATATTTGCCCTATTGTCACTAATTGACTATCATCGAGCTAAATCTTTTAAGGAGACTGCAAAGTAAACGGGCACTGATAGTATATGCTAATACATATATTGTCATTATATATATATATATATATATATATATATATATATATATATATATATATATATATATATATATATATATATAATCAGTCGATGAAAAATCATATGCACACCAGTGGGTTAAAATATATATATAAAATAATGAATAAACAAATAAACGCGTAACTTACTATTTCGTGCTAAGTGCATTTGACGATTTTAGAAGCAAGGTAAATCCCAATTTCTTTTTTCGTGGTTTCTTTTTTGTTAGGATATTCTATAGGTAATTTTCGGAAACCTTTTCCTTTTCAAGCCTTTAATATATATATATATATATATATATATATATATATATATATATATATATATATATATATAATATTTTTTTTTTTCCAATTTAATTTTCGAAGATATAATTCATCATCAGAATTTCTGAATTTCAAAATAAAGATATATAAAATACCTTTATTATTATTAGTCCTCATCTCGTTTTTTGGTGTTGTCGGTTCGGTGTTGATGAAACGAATATGGATGAGTGTTTTTTTTGGACGGCACGGGGCGGTGAAAATTGTAATAAGAAATGTGTCCTTGTTTAGAAAGCATTGTTTATATGGTAATATTAATTATTAAAAATAATAATGAGCAATTAGAACGCCATACAATGCATTTTAGTTTCATTAACTTCTTTTCTTTTTTTTCCAATTTAATTTTCGAAGATATACTTTATCATCAAAAATATACTTCATCCCCAAAAACGAGATGAGGACTAAAAAAAAGGGTATTTTATATATCTTTATTTTGAAATTCAGAAATTCTGATGATGAAGTATATCTTCGAAAATTAAATTGGAAAAAAAAATATGTTAATAAAACTAAAATGCATTGTATGACGTTCTAATTGCTCATTATTATTTTTAATAATTAATATTACCATATGAACAATGCTTTCTAAAAAAGGACAACATTTCTTATATATATATATATATATAATAAGAAATGTTGTCCTTGTTTAGAAAGCATTGTTCATATGGTAATATTAATTATTAAAAATAATAATGAGCAATTAGAATATATATATATATATATATATATATTTATTTATTCTGGTACAGAAAAATTAGTACAACATTCGTACCGTCGGTTTCAAGCACGGAAGGTCTTACCCATCCGGCTCTCTTCAGCTTCTGTTGTCATCTCTTTTGGAAATGTGAGGTCACATTTCCAAAACAGATGACAACAGAAGCTGAAGAGAGCCGGATGGGTAAGACCTTCCGTGCTTGAAACCGACGGTACGAATGTTGTACTAATTTTTCTGTACCAGAATAAATAAATATTATGCTCTTAATTTTTAACTTTGATTCTTAATTAATCGAGCACTCTGCTGGGATTTTTCCTACCATTCTACAAAGAATTTATATATATATATATATATATATATATATATATATATATATATATATATATATATATATATATATATATATAAATCGAAAGACATTTCTTCAAATGGATTTACATATCTGATGAAAGCGGACCACCGCTTGAAACGCGTTATATAAAATTATAAAATGATAAAACAACAAAATAATAAATAAATGTTGAAAAAAACTTTTTACAAATGTTGGTAACCTTACTCCTTTACATATATACTTTTCTCTCGTTGGAACTTCACTAATACTGCACTACCCTCTTTTATATATATATATATATATATATATATATATATATATATATATATATACAATGAATAATCAAAAAGTGCTTATCTAAAAAAATACCTTTTGCTAGTATATATGACGAATGAAAATATACTACACTACCTCCCCAAATGAGGAGGTAATGCCTGGAAGAATGGTATCATTATGAACGAACATATACTAGACTACCATAAAAAAGAGGAGGTAATTCCTGGGAGAATGATCTTAAGACAACAGAACATATACTATACTGCTGCCCCAAAGGAGGATGTAATGCCTGGGAGGATGGGCTTATTATAATAGAAAAAATACTACACTATGCCACCCCCGGAGTTTAGCATTAAAAGATATTAAATTAGCCTGAAAAGTATAGTAAACTTAATTGGGCATAGAAAAATGAGTAATAGTATAGTTTCGGCTTCAGACAGACAAATACCAAACCTGTATAATTAATAGAAGTAATAGTATAGTTTTGGTTTCAGACAAACAGATATTAAATCGCCATCATTAAAAAATAGTAATAATATATGCAAACAGGCAGATATTAAACTCAATCATTAGAAGATAGGAATAGTATAGTTTAGGCTCCAGACAGACATATATCAAATCTTCCATTATTAATAGAAGTAATATTATAGTTTAGGCTTCAGACATACATATATGAAATCTCTATTATTAATAAAAGTAAAAGTATAGTTTAGGCTTCAGACAGACATATATGAAATCTCTATTATTAATAAAGGAATTGTATAGTTTAGGCTCCAGACAGACATATATCAAATCTCCATTATTAATAGATGTAATAGTATAGTTTCGACGCAGACAGACATATTGATATATGTCTGTCTGAAGTCGAAACTACATAATCTTTATTATTAATAGAAGTAATAGTATATTTTAGGCTTCAGACAAACATATATCAAATCTCCATTATTAATAGAAGTAATAGTATATTTTCGACTTCAGACAGACATATATCAAATCTCCATTATTAATAGAAGTAATAGTATAGTTTCGACTTCAGACAGACATATATCAAATCTCCATTATTAATAAAAGTAATAGTATATTTTCCACTTCAGACAGACATATATCAAATCTCCATTATTGATAGAAGTAATAGTATAGTTTCGACTTCAGACAGACATATATCAAATCTCCATTATTAATAGAAGTAATAGTATAGTTTCGACTTCAGACAGACATATATCAAACTCTATTATTAATAGAAGTAATAGTATATTTTCGACTTCAGACAGACATATATCAAATCTCCATTATTAATAGAAGTAATAGTATATTTTCGACTTCAGACAGACATATATCAAATCTCCATTATTAATAGAAGTAATAGTATATTTTCGAATTCAGACAGACATATATCAAATCTCCATTATTAATAGATGTAATAGTATAGTTCGGTTTCAGACACCTATTCCATATATCCATTAATAATAGATTTATTATGGTTATAAAAGTCTATCTGAAAAAAAATGTGAAGATCTGCTATCCATATTTGGCACTTATTTTTATTTGGTTCCAACCATGAAAATTCTTGATTGCAAGTCAAGTGATAGGGGAAAGAGGTCCTTCTCTATTTATCTGATTTTCTTGGGTTGGATGGGGTTAAATCCCGTAATTGCATAACTGGATTTCAAAATAATACAAAGAAAAAGTTAAATAGAAACAAAAAAGAGAACAAAAAAAAAACAAACCCCAAACACGAAGAACGCCAATTCTGTCCGTTTTTGTGTCCATTGTCTTTCCTTTTCGTTACTCGAAGGTTTGTAATTCAAACCCGGATGTGTGTCAACCCGAAGTGTGATTCACGCCCCCACAGGATAGAAAGAAAACAAAAACAACAGCCACCATCATTCCTTCAGTCTTTTTCATTCTTCTTCTTCTTCCTCCTCATTCTTCTTCTTCTTCTTCTTCTTCTTCTTCTTTCTTCTTCTTCTTCTTCTTCTTATTATTATTATTATTATTATTATTATTATTATTATTATTATTATTATTATTCTTTTTCTTCTTTTTTTTTCTTATTCTTCTTCTTCTTCTTCTTCTTTTTCTTCCTCCTCTTTCTTCTTCTTCTTTTTCTTATTATTATCATTCTTATTCTCATTCTTCTTATTATTTTTCTTCTTCTTCTTTTCTTTCTTCTTCTCTTTCTTCTTCTCTTTCTTCTGCTTCCTCTCTTTCTTCTTCTTATTATCTTCTTCTTCTCTTTCTTCTTCTTATCTTTTTCTTTTCTTTCTTCTTCTTTTCTTTCTTCTTCTTCTTTTCTTTTTTCTTCTTCTTCTTCTTATTATTATTATCATTATTATCTTCTTCTTCTTTTTCTTCTTATTATTATCTTTTTCTTCTTTTCTTTCTTCTTCTTTTCTTTCTTCTTTTCTTTCTTTCTTCTTCTTCTTCTTCTCTTCCTTCTTCTTCTTCTCCTCTTTCTTCTTCTTATTATCTTCTTCTCTTTCTTCTTATTATTATCTTTTTCTTCTTTTTTTCTTCTTCTTCTTTTATTTCTTCTTTTCTTTTTTCTTCTTCTTCTTTTCTTTCTTCTTTTCTTTCTTTCTTCTTCTACTTCTTCTTCTCTTCATTCTTCTTCTTCTCCTCTTTCTTCTTCTTATTATCTTCTTCTTCTCTTTCTTCTTATTATTATCCTTTTCTTCTTTTCTTTCTTCTTCTTTTCTTTCTTGTTCTTATTATTATTATTCTCTTTCTTCTTCTTCTTCTTCTTCTCTTTCTTCTTCTTCTTCTTCTCTTTCTTCTTCTTCTTCTTCTTCTTCTCTTTCTTCTTCTTCTTCTTCTTCTTCTTCTTTTTCTTCTACTTCTTCTCTTTCTTCTTCTTCTTCTTCTTCTTCTCTTTCTTCTTCTCTTTCTTCTTCTCTTTCTTCTTCTTCTTCTTCTAACAGCAGTTACGGTAAATCTGACTACGAAATAACAGTTATCTATAACTAAATATATTTTATATATTAATCAAATTGTGAGACAACTTTACGTGTGTCTGTGCGAGAATTGAATTAATACGTTTGTTATTTATTTACATTTATTGAAATAAAAATAAAATGGCGTAAAATAAAACAAAATTCTAAAAATCCCGTTTAAAAATAATTCAATTACGAAATTAAATTCACCAGAATGCATTTCAGTTTATTCCTAAACAAGTCGTCCATTTTGACATTTCATTAATAGTTGAAAGAAAATAAAATAAATTTTAAAGGAATTTGGAAGCATTTAAACTGTCGAATAGGAACTGGCTTTAAAATGTTGAGCAAATCCTTGTATATCAAAAAATCGAAAGTTTTGTAAGTTATTTATATCCAATAAATTAAACAACATCAGCTCCCCACCAAGGTTGTTCCTCCAAAAAACCTGCCCCCTATCACAGTAGCATATTACGCTTCAGCGACAATATGCAGTGTTTGGGGTGAACAACATTTTTAATAAAGAAAGAAAAATAAAAAATAATTAATTATTGTTATATAACTATTTGGTTCAAATAATAATTAACTGACTAAACGCTTGGGTAATAATTAAATTTAACTTTTAAAATCCTATTTAAATATATATATATACTTTAGTAAAAGAAAACAAACATATTATGTAAAAAACACACTCCCAGACAACGCCGTTTAGTTGCAGAATATCTTCTATAATATAAAAGAAGTTGTGCGTGTGTGTTAACCTAAAAAACACCCACAAAGTTAGTATATTCTTGATCGGCGATACCTCTGGTGATTAACAGAAGATTAAGATCTATGCTGATGATAACACTCTATCCTTGTGTTGCTTCTCGCCCATCTCCGTGGGATCAGTTGAAATATGCAGCCGATCTAAAAGTTGGCCCGGGGTCGGTTGTTGATTGGGGTACGAAATCGTTTGCTTCGTTTAATTACGACCTTAGTTAAAAAGGCTTGTTCTATAGAAAATTACATCACACAATTTGGTGTAGGCGAGACATGCCGAAAAGTCAGACTGTCAATAATGAATGATAGCTTTCAAAAAAGTATTTAAAACTTTAAAAAGTGTTTAAAAGAAGGAACACATTTGATTTATTCTTAAACTGAACTTCAATTAATATTAATTAAAAAAATAATTAATTCATTCAAAAAGAATAGTTAAGTTGTTTCTGCGTTAAAGTAAATAAACATCACGATTTTTTATGGATTTTAAAGACTAAAATTCGTTTATTATTTTTATTGCGAACAATCTGAAAACAATTCTTTACATAAACACATGCAAAGTCAATCTGAAAACAATTCTTTACATAAAAACATGCAAAGTCAATCTGAAAAAAATTATTTACATAAAAACATGCAAAGTCAATCTGAAAACAATTTTCTTTACATCTTTATTAAAATAAAAACATGCAAAGTCAAGCAATGAAGATTATATTTTTTAAGTTACAGTATCAACCTATTTGCTGTATAGAAAATATTGTTGGTTACGATGTGTTTTTAACTTTTTAAGCAGCATACAATTGTTAAATTATGTATGACCTAGGCCACAGAAGGGTAAAATCAACCAGTATGGCATAAACTTTGGGAAATTAATCACAAAATAATAAGGGAGTATGAGTTTAGATGAATGTGACGTCACTTTTTTATCGCTGATATATAAAGAACGAAGGTTTCAAGTCAGTTCTGGATGGGAGTTTAATCAAGACAGACGTGAAATAATCAAGCTGCAAAACTTTCAAACAGTTAAAAATCGCCCTAAAGCGAAAATGCCCCCCACCGAAGATGTCTGTTCGTCGAGTCACGCATTTATCCTCTAGAAAGAAAGCTATATATTCAACCTTTTTGCAAGTGTAATAAATAGGCTGTAGTTAAGGTAAATGTTCCTCTCCAGAATAAGAAATAAAAAGCCCGGAAATTCCAAGCGAAAGTGTTTGTCTACCTTTCTGAGTGAAGAAAAGTTTGTTACAGATAACCAAACAGAAATCGCTAGACGATCACGACCAGCAGTCATAGAAAAGGACAGGAAGAAGAAACCAATAAAGCGACGAAGCGTCAATACAAGGACCAGAGAAATAAACGGCGAAGTGAACCACGGCAGGTCAGTCAACGCTGAAAGAGAAGAAGAGAAAAGAAAGAAGAAAAAGGTAAATTCACACTTGAACGTTGAAATGGGCAGTTAGACAATTGTCGCTTGTCGCTTTAAAAAGGGAAGAGAGGGAGAGACTAAAGAATTGAAGTAGAAGAAGAAAACAAAACCACTGAAAAAACACAACCGTATGAACAGAAACGGCAAGAAATATCATAAGCTGCCCCCCCCCTAAAATGGTATCGGCCGAGGCTGACACCACACAAACTATTTGTAGAGGGTCAAGGAGGATGAGAAGACTGAGGAGGGACAGCACAGACCAGACCTCCACTGGAAGAGTGAGAAAGTTCCGGGACCTTAGGGAGGCGTATTGTCATTCAACTCTCAGGGAAGACCAATGGTCGTTTCCAGCGAGTTGCTTAAATAAGAAATGCTTCCCATCACGGTAGAAAACTTCGACAGTCTGACCAGTATTTAAAAATACTTGAGATCGGTTTTCTGCATCTCAGTACAAAGAATTGTATACACGTTTAAAATAATGATGCAGACATGTTGATTAATAACGCATAAGACGTCACGAGGAGGCTAAGGCATGACCCGCAATAATGAAGAAAAGCCGAAGACTAGATAGATTGTCAATTAAGCTAAAAGAACAACGGAAATGAATCGGTGACCTTTAAACGAGTCTTTGCTTTTAATTTTTTTGTACGGGAACTTTATATGTCCAGGTTGACGGAGTTTCGATGGGATCGGCTCTGGGCCCATTGTGCTACAAATGGTGCTAGTAATCTAGAAAGTAAAACATTGAATAGCATCTCTAAACCCTTCATATACGTCAGATACGTCGACGACATCCTTCTATTAACTGAAAACTTAGATAAATTAACCTTAATCAAAAATACATTCGAAAATAACTTCGTATTAAACTTCACGCACGAAATAAATATAAATAACAAAATACCCTTCTTCGATATAGAAATAAAAGATAAGTTCACCGCATACCTGTACAAAAAATTACAAGCAAAGGCTCAAGCTTGCTTAATTTTAAAAGTGACTGCCCTTAGATATAAAATAGCCTTAGTGAAAGATCTCATCTACCGAGCAAAACGAAACTCATCCACTGATAACATATTTTATACTGCACTTACTGACATTAAACAAACACTAATTAATAATAACTTCCCTAACCATATCGTCGATCAGCAAATCAAAAACTGTTTAGCCGCCATAACAAAAAACAATAATAATAATAATAATAATAATAATAATAATAATAATAATAATAATAATAATAATAATAATAATAATAATAATAATAATAATAATAATATCAGTCTATACTACTGCTACCAAATACACCCTAATTATCAAGTAGATGAAAAAATAATAAAATATATTATATATAAACATATATTCCCTACTGACAAAAACCATAAACTCCGTTTCACTATTTACTATTAAAAAAAGTTAAAACAACTAACTTATTAATCAGAAATAACCCGACGTTGGGGGACGGTTTACTAAAAACTAGTAATGTTGTATATGTGTTTTAATGCCCAATGTGTCTCCAAAAAGAACACATATATTGGTATGACTACGACTAGTATCTCTCGTCGCCTTACATGCCACCTCTCTTCCCCCCATAGCTCTATTTACCAACACTTAGTAGAACATGACGCACCAAAAAAGATTTCAAGAACATATTAGTCAAAAACACTGCCATCCTCGCTGCCTCAAATTGCAACTTGCGCCTCCCCATAATTGAAGCATTACTCATTCGAGCAAACAAACCTATCATCAATCAAGCTCGATATGAGGGGGGATAAGGTATACTAAAATGCCTTATATATTTTTTTTAATTGTTTTAATCGAGTTTCTTAATAGATTCACCAGTTTTAGTTTGCATAACACCTCAAGAAGAAGACTCATCGGAGTGGAAAATGTTAGCAGTTTTGGCGAGTTCCTGTTCACACTCGAACTGAACATTGGTCCGGCAACATGAAAATATGGATAAAAAACAAACAAACAGGAATTGTCCCTGTTGTTTAATCAAACATGCATCAATATATATATATATATATATATATATATATATATATATATATATATATATATATATATATATATATAGTCTCGGAAGTTTCTCAACCATTAAAACTATATTTAAAAAAAAACAAAAAAACAACAACTTATAGTCCCAAGTCTTTCAGTGGAAAATCACTCATGTAAGTCAATTTATCTTTTACAGTTATTATATTAGTTTGTTTCTAACACTATTTTAAGGGATCATCAGTTGTTTACCATGAAAAACTGTTCCGGGAATTTATATATATATAGTTGGCCAAAAAGTTCGTTCGTTTATTTAGGAGGTAGGAACTCTAACATCAAGTTTAGAAACATAACCGTGTTTATACAATTCATTTTCCGCGCTCGATTTGGAAATCTTGAGAATGTCTGCGATTTGTCTGGTTGTCAAACGGCAATCTTGTTCAACTACAGCTCTAACTTTGTCACTGTCGATCATCTTCGACCGAAGCAAGGAGCATCTGTCACTGAAAAAGTTCCTTTTCGGAATAGATAAAACCATTTATTGCAAACCCGTTCTATAACAGCGTTCTCCCCATACACATGGAATATCTTTATGCAGGTTTCTGTAGTTTTTTCTTTTTTTCTGTAGTAAAGAAAGCATCAGATGTTTGTAGTGCTCTGCTTGATTTTCCATTTCAGAGCTTGATTTACAAGCAAAAATCTTCTTTGCTCGGAGGCTTATTACACACTGATATCAACATACTCGCTACACCAAATATAAAATCGTTTTATATTCCTATTTGAAGAATAGGAATATAAAACGATTTTTAGTAGGTTGAAAAGATGACATCAAAAAAACTAGCTACCTTTTTGGCTAATCCGATATGATAATCTGCGACGTCATGCTATTCTCAGAAGCAGATCATCAGTTTGTTGATGGGTGCAACTGGAACAGTGGAAAAGCAGGAGTTTTGGTCGTGGTTTACACCTCTAGATCTGCCGGGTTCTGTCTTTGAGCATGCATATTAACAGGGTAACCTCGAGAAGGATGTAACTTACATAGCGAGAATGGCCAGTCACTATATACTACGTATCACATAGTTCTGAGATGCATGGAGATGAGTCGAGAACACCCCTGGATGCAAACCCTTTATCTTCTTCTTCTTCTTCTTCTTCTTCTTCTCCTTCTTCTTCTCCTTCTTCTTCTTCTTCTTCTTCTTCTTCTTCTTCTTCTTCTTCTTCTTCTTCTTCTTCTTTCTACCCACTCACCTTTCTTCTTCTTCTTCTTCTTCTTCTTCTTCTTCTCTTCCTTCTTATTATTCTCTTTCTTCTTCTTCTTCTTCTTCTTCTTCTTCTTCTTCCCTGTTATCAATATCTTACTTTTCCTTCTTCATTTATTCTTATCCTTCTTCTGCTTTGTTTATCAATGAAACTTCTTTTCTCTCTTCTTTCTTTTCATTCTTTAATTCTTCTTCTCTTTCTTCTTCTCTTTCTTCTTCTCTTTCTTCTCTTTCTTCTCATTTTCTTCTTATTCTCTTTATTCTACTTTTTTCTTCTTCTTCTCTTTCTTCTTCTTCTTCTTCTTCTTCTTCTCTTTCTTCTTCTTCTCTTTTCTCTTTTTTCTTCTTCTTCTCTTTTTTCTTCATTTTCTTCTTCTTCTTCTCTTTTTTCTTTTCTTCTTCTTCTTCTGATTCTTCTTCTTCTCTTTCTTTTCCTTCTCTTTCTTCTTCTTCTTCTCTTTTTTCTTTTCTTCTTCTTCTTCTTCTTCTTTGTCAAACCTTTATCCTTTAATGTTAAACACAAATGATTGTGTGCTGTTGTTATTAAAAGTTTTATTTATAGAAATATTTATAAACAATCTTTTATTATATGTAGCTCTAATTATAATTGAGCACTATTATATAAACTCAGTAAAATTCTCCGAATTTTTACATGTGGATACAAACCTTACCTAGATTAATTTCATGTATCCACATAAAATGTTATAATATAACCCGTCTAGATCCGCCGTGTTCTGTCTTTCCCCATGCATATTAACAGAGTAACTTTTAGAAGGATACGGCTCCTCACCACACACGAACATTTATTTACTATGGAAGGGTTATCTTTTGCGCATCGCATAGTGCTGGGACGAGGACACCTCGTGAAGCAACGGAAAAGGTGCTACCCCTTGAAAAACCATTGACCTTAAGTTAAGTATTATTACTTAGTTGTTGAAGATCTGTAACTAAAGTACTGATTATTACAATAGAAGCTTAGTGTCTGCCTGTAACGGAAGCTACGTCATATTTCTCAAAGATATGACGTCAGACTAAGTAAAAATGAAAGAACGAACTAAAGAAACAGAACTCATAAAAATAAAAAGAAAAAAGAAAAAAGGAAAGAATAAAAATAAGGCAAAATAAAAGAACAAAAGAAGGAGATAAAGCAAGGGAGAAATGAACCAGTATTAATATTTTTAATTAATAGTTTGATTTAATTGATTAATTAATATTTGTAATTGAATAACATTTACTTAAAAATTATTGCATCAAAATAATTATATAGATCGTTCAGCGATGAATAAATCTTTAAACAGAAATGTACACATGAAAACCAAAATCATTTGAACCTTTTCGTAAAGGACATAGATATTGATTCCGTATTTCAATCTTACTCTTAAACGTTGAATGATCTATCTTTTTCAGCCCAACCATAGAACGCTCCCTCTACCTATACTTTTGATTTTTCTTTTAAGGGCTTTTCGATTGGCTATTCCAAATCATTTTTTCCATTCACGATTACCGAAACAAACGTTTAACGGATTTATATTTATCGAACACTAATTGGTCGTAGTAGTAATTAAGACACTTATCTCTGAATAGTCGCTTGTATTATTCGTACATCTCGATACAAAAGCGTGTTGGTTTGAAAGAGTTGTCCGCAACCTTAACAAGGTCCTTCGCATATAGTCATTGGTACCCCACTATCTGGAGTAGTAATGCCTTCCCATTGTAATATATATATATATATATATATATATATATATATATATATATATATATATATATATATATAACCCCCGTTTCCTTGTCTATAATGCAACGACCGGCTTGAATAGTTATCTCTACACTGACGATTCCGCAATGATGAAACGTATACGTATGTAGATAATAATTAAATATTTATTATTAAATAATTATTTTTAGCCCCTGTTTGGCTTGGCTCTTTAATGCGAGATAAGACAGTCGTCAACACTGGCTACAATGCAACGTTCCTCGAAGTAGAACACTCTCTGACTGCTGCTTATAAGATGTCCGCTTACTGACATAAATAAGTTTATTTCACATGATTTCGATTTTTTGGAAAAATGTTCAATTTTTGTTGATCTCAAGTCACTTTATATATATATATATATATATATATATATATATATATATATATATATATATATATTTAAATGCCCTATCAGAGAATGTGTCTCTGCAAACAACACGTATATCGGCATGACTAGAACTAGAATATCACGCCGACTAACTTGCCAGGTTATCCCTTTCAAAGTTTCATCTATCAACACTTGACAACACATAGCATCCCAAAAAATGAATTCAGGAATATTTTAACCAAGAACACAGCCATTCGTGGGATTTCATATTACAGTATTTGTCTCCCTATAATGGAAGCGTTGTTTATTCAAGTAAATAAACCTAGTATCAACCATGCTCGTTATGAGGGGGGGGGGCGAAGGTATGTTGAATTGTTGTTGAAGTGGTATTGAAATGTTTTTTAAAAACGTCTTCTCAATAAATCCACCAATCTTTTATTTTGCATACTCATTCATCCGCCTGAAGATGACCGACGTCGGTCGAAAACGTTCGCGAAAATATGGCGATTTTTTATACAACATGGACGACAATACCAAATCGGTCGTGCGACGAATCAAAAAATAAATAAACAGAAGCTCGCGCTACTGTTTAACCAAACATACATAAGAGAAGGAATGCTGCTTAATTACACAAATATATATATATATATATATATATATATATATATATATATATATATATATATATATATATATATATAAACGCTATTGTTTTATTTAACTACCTCTTTCGTTGGCACATCCCCAAAGTATTTTTAGCGTCATGATTCCGATCCCCTACGGTGACAGTCATTCGACAGTTCCTGTGTTGTGACCAAAATGGAGGCCTTTGTAAATATCTACTCATGAGCAGGGAAATACTTGACTGAAACCAGGATTTGATTTCAAACATTGAGTTTCGGTTAAGTGGAGTGCAAAATGGCCCCGTTGTTTTCTTACGTAATTTTAACGACTTTTACATCAGCAGCCGACATTTTCTTTACGTCAGCCGATGAATTCGACAAAAAGGGGCAAAGCAAGAGGGTGTCTCAAGAACGAGATAGATAGATAGATAGAGAGAGAGAGAGAGACAGACAGACAGACAGACAGACAGACAGACAGACAGACAGAGCGAGAGATAGAGATAGCGAAAGAGTGAGAGATTGTGATATATATATATATATATATATATATATATATATATATATATATAGAGAGAGAGAGAGAGAGAGAGAGAGAGAGAGTGGGTGTGTGTGTCTGTGAGAGAGAGTGAGAGAAAGATAGAGGCATATATATATATATATAGAGAGAGAGAGAGAGAAACAGAGAGAGAGACAGATATAAAGAGACATAGATAAAAGAGACATAGATATTATTATTTCATGTATCCATAAAAATGTTATAAGGAAATATGATATTTCATGTATCGATTTTCAGTATTTACTTCAACAGTGCTCAATACGTAAGTAGGAGCTAGGTAGTAAGTCATGAAAATATATTTATACAAAACAGAACAAAAGAATAGACAGTAAAGTCAGCCGAACCTTTGTCTGTGAGAATCCCTACCATTGGCCAATGAAAACATTAACCCGTCGGAGGGAATAACAAAGAATCTAATTGGATAGCTACTAAGACTAAAAACTACGTGTATGTATATATATATATATATATATATATATATATATATATATATATATATATATATATATATATATATATATATAAACAACCCGGTAACACGAATTCTATGCATTTTAGCCTGACGATTTCCTACGGGGATGAAACGCGGAAGCCTCTGCAGATATATATAGATATATAGCTAGAGATTCCCAATTAAAACTAATAAAAAGAATATGTTGATTAAATTATTATTTTATTTACTCCGTGAACTGGCAAAGAATATTAAATCAACATTTCCTGGTGCAATCCTCTATTTGTATAAGAGTTAGATAAGGCCTAAAATGGAGTACTGCTGACACATCTGGGGAGGTGCCACTCAAAGCACTCTTTCTCGCCTTGACAATGTACAAAACCGACTTCGCAATCGAGCGGGAGATGATCTCTTCTCTTCGCTACGACCCCTTTCTTACAAAAAAGACATTGTTAGTCTTTCTCTACTCTATCGCTATTTCCAAGCCGACCCTCCATGTAAAACCTTCTCAACAAAAATGCCACTTTCTACCTACATTACAAAGAACTCTCCTTTCTTCGTGCGTGTGCCTACAATCAAACTGAACGTCCATTAATAGTTTCTTTCTAACCACTTCCCACCTGTGAAACACGTTACCGCGGGAATGTTTCCATACAGACTATAACATGGTGGTTTTTCAAGTCCAATATCAATAAATAGCTGAATATTAATTAAACATAATTCTCAGCCATTTTCTATTTTTTTCCATTTTCTTATCTTTTTTTGTTGGGGATGTGGCATCCTACCGGAGGCCAGATATTCGCCCGTAATTTCAGAGATTCCAATCGTTCTTTTTAAACATAATTGTTTTGGCTCTTTCTTGAACTTTGTTCATCGGGTATATTCGCCAGCTAAGTTTCGATTTTTTTTTTCAGAAGTCGCCTGGTAGCTCCTATGATTACTGAAATGATAGAGAACTTCTTATGGTTCCAGTTTCTTTTCATATCGTACATAAGACCTTGGTATTTCATAGTATTTTATTTACCTCCTCTCCAGGAGGTTAGACACAAGGTCAGGTGTGGGTTTTGATGAAAAAGATTTTTTGTAGAACGAACTGGATTCGAACCCGGCCCACCAGGTCCACAGTCCGCGTCGTTAACCACTTAGCTATTTTATAGTATATATACTGTAAAATTCATTAAAATCGGATATAAGTATTTGAAGTTCTACTTAGAGATTTTGGCACGTAGATATTCAGCACATCGAGGGTAACGTAAAGAGTCGGTGCCTCTTCCATTGTCTTCCCCGAAGGATTTTATACATATGATATAAATTTTATCAAAATAATAAATGTTTGTAAGTTTTAAAGAAGGTCCGGTTCCCATAGCTCTTTTGGTTATGGGGTGCACTTATAGATTCAGGACCATTTCCATTGTCTTCCCCAGAAACTGTTATGATTTGAATTTTATAGAAATAGGATATATTTGAAGTTTTAAGGGGGTTATACCCTTATAGCTCCCTTTGGGGTGCACTTAGAGATTCAGAAACACTTCCATTGTCTTCCCCGGTTAATTTTACATAAGAATACATTTTTAGATTTTATGTAGATTCTCTAACCTTTCTTTCTATAGCGAACAAACAGACATCACACACACACACATTGAGTTATATATATATATATATATAATAGCAAATATATTCTCCCTCCGGTCGCATATTTTTGCTAGGCTGGGAGGATGATATCATGATGAACGAACTACATACACTGACCCTCAAAAGAGGAGGTAATTCCTGGTATAATGTTATTATTACAACAGAACATATACTACAATACTCTCTCCAAAATAGAGGAGGTTAAACCTGGGAGGATCTTGCCCATAGAAGGAGAAGGAGCAACAGAAAAGATGGTACACTATCCCCTCTCCTCACACCACCCAAAAAGGAGGAGGTAATTCCTTGGAGGACGGTTTTATGATAACAGAACTGATACTACACTGTTCACGCCCATTAAAAAATAATACAATAATAGATTAAATCAGTTTTTTTTATTCATTTAAAAATGCCTAGTCATAAAAACATTATTTTTCTTGTTCTCTTGCTGTTTGGCTAAGATCAAAGTGTAGTATCTGTTCTCAGCATCATGGCGACATAAGACGTCAATAAAGATAATAATACAGTGCCCTTAACGTAAGAGAGGAAGGAGGAGAGAGGGAGGATATAGGTTGGATAGCCAGCTAGTTAAAGAGAGAGAGAGAGAGAGTTAGAGAGTTAGAGATTTAGAGAGAGAGAGAGAGAAAGAGAGAGAGAGAGTCAGTCAGTAGCCAGCTTGCTAGCCAGTCATCTTTTCCCCTATTTTCCTTTCCTCGTTTATGCCGGTCGGTAAAAGTTATCGCAAGCAATGTTAAGAATAGTTATTCTTAAGTCATCTATTTATTTTATTAAATCATTTTAATTAATTGCTGTTAATACTGACGAAACTATTGCACATAGGTAGATAAAATAGTACAATACAATTTGAAATAAATAACATCAAATATTAATTATGAAGTGCTTAAAAATAGATATGCAAATTAACCTATCTAATAGCTGTCCTTAGATCGTTCGTCTCTACTATATATATATATATATATATATATATAGAGAGAGAGAGAGAGAGAGAGAGAGCATGCATTTCAAATTTCTATGTTGTATTATGGATTTAAATAACACTAACCCGTTTTTATGGTAATATAGGAGTGATAAATGATAAAGCTTACGCATATATAGATTTTGTTGCCGTATATTTTTACAAAGCCCGCAACATTGTGTTACAAGACAACTTTAACACATGACATATATTATAGTGAATAAAGCATTGCGTAGAAAACTACCCACTCTCTCCACCAGCTAAGTAATGTTTCACGTATCTAGGATTTTTCATCCCAGGCGAGAGGAAAGATCGATTCATATATTTTCCAAGTTTACTAGTGAATATGATGCAATGGCCCAGATAGACAGACCTTAACCCTAACCCTAACCCTAACCCTAACCCTAACCCTAACCTCACTCTCAACAAGTCATGTCCACATTCTAAGATTATTTCACACTATCCAAGATAATGTTTTCTTTTATAAAGAGGCTTTTTATAAAATATTTATTATAAAATGTTTTCGTTTATTTCTGAGCTTTTTATAAAATGTTTTCATAAAACTTTTTCTTCTATTTCTAGGCTTTTTGTAAAATGTTTTTTATAAAACGTTTTCTTCGATTTCTAGGTATTTATAAAACAAAATTTAATGAAATGTTTTTTTAATTTATTTATAACACCTTTTCTTCTATTTCTAAGCTTTTTAATAAATGTTTTTTATACATGTTTTCCTGGCTTTTTATAAAATGTTTTTATAAAACGTTGTCTTCAATTTCTATGTATTTATATAAAAAACATTAAATGAAATGTTTTCTTTTATTTCTAGGCTTTTATAAAAAACCTTTTTGTAAAATGTTCCTTTTTATTTCTAGGCTTTTTATAAAATGTTTTTATCAATTTTTTTTCAGGGTTTTTATAAAATGTTTTTATGAAACGTTTTCTTCGATTTCTCGGTATTTATAAAAAAAATAATAAGGATATGTTTTCTTTTATTTCTAGTCTTTTTATAAAATGTTTTTTATAAAACGTTTTCTTCTATTTCTAGGTATTTATATAAAAACATTAATGAAATGTTTTTTTTATTTCTAGGCTTTTTATGAAATGTTGTTTTATAAAATGTTTCTTTTTATTTCTAGGCTTTTTAAAAATGTGTTTATAATTTTTTTCCAGGGTTTTTATAAAACGTTTTCTTCGATTTCGAGGTATTTATTAACAAATTAATTACATATTTTCTTTTATTTCTAGGCTTTTTATAAAATGTTTTTTTTATAAAATGCTTCTTTCTATTTCTAGGCTTTTTATTAAATGTTTTTATAAAACAAATTTCCAGGCTTTTTATAAAATGTTTTTATAATTTTTTTCCAGTCTGTTTATAAAATGTTTTTATAATTTCTTTTCTTTTATTCCTAGGAATTTTATAAAATGTTTTCATAAAATATTTTCTTTTATTTCTAGGCTTTTTATAAAATGTTTTTTATAAAATGTTTTCTTTTATTTCTAGGCTTTTTATGAAATGTTTTTTTATAAAATGTTTTCTTTCATTTCTAGGCTTTTTATAAAATGTTTTCTTTTATTCCTAGGAATTTTATAAAATGTTTTCATAAAATGTTTTCTTTTATTTCTAGGCTGTTTATGAAATGTTTTCATAATTTTTTTTTTATTTTTATGCTTTTTATAAAATGTTTTCATAAAATGTTTTCTTTTATTTCTAGGCTTTTTATAAAATGATTTAATGAAATGTTTTCTTTTATTTCTAGGCTTTTTACAAAATATTTTCATAAAATGTTTTCTTTTATTTCTAGGCTTTTTATAAAATGTTTTCATAAAAGGTTTTCTTTTATTTCTAGGCTTTTTATAAAATGTTTTCATAAAATGTTTTCTTTTATTTCTAGGCTTTTTATAAAATGTTTTCATAAAATGTTTTCTTTTATTCCTAGGAATTTTATAAAATGTTTTTATAAAATGTTTTCTTTTATATCTAGGCTTTTTATAAAATGTTTTTTTATAAAATGTTTTCTTTTATTTCTAGGCTTTTTATAAAATGTTTTTTATAAAAAAAATTCTTTCATTTCTAGGCTTTTTATAAATGTTTTCTTTTATTTCGAGGCTTTTATAAAATGTTTTCATAAAATATTTTCTTTTATTTCTAGGCTTTTTATAAAATGTTTTCATAAAATGTTTTCTTTTATTTCTAGGCTTTTTATAAAATGTTTTCATAAAATATTTTCTTTTATTTCTAGGCTTTTTATAAAATGTTTTCATAATTCTTTTTTTATTTCTAGCTTTTTTATGAAATGTTTTCATAAAATTTTTACTTGTATTTCTAGATATTTATAAAATGTTTTCATAAAATGTTTTCTTTTATTTCTAGACTTTTAATAAAATATTTTCATAAAATCTTTTCTTTTATTACTAGGCTTTTTATAAAAAAAAATTATAATAAATTTTCTTTTATTTCTATACTTTTTATAAAATGTTTTCATAAAATGTTTTATTTTATTTCTATGCTTTTTATAAAATGTTTTTATGAAATGTTTTCATAAAAATCTTTTATTTATTTCTATGCATTTTATAAAACTTTTTATAAAATGTTTTCTTTTGATCCTAGGCTTTTTTATAAAATGTTTTTAAAAAATGTTTTCATAAAATGTTTTCTTTTATTTCTATGCTTTTTATAAAATGTTTTTATAAAATGTTTTCTTTTATTTCTAGACTTTTTATAAAATGTTTTATAAAATGTTTTTATAAAATGTTTTCTTTTATTTCTAGGCTGTTTACGCAGAAAAATAAAAGTTGGTAGGTTTTGTCTTTTGTTTAATTTTTGTCTTACTTGATCATTTATTGAAAGCGAAATCAAACACGAATTTTTCAAAGTGATACTCAGATTAATACTTAATATACAAGTAAACCATGTTAATCTTTTGTTAATAGTTCAAGAAAAAGAAGTAGAAGTTAGCATCAGTTGAAATAACTCTCGATCTTTTAGAATTTAGATCCATTTAAATTGTCGAATATAAACTCAATTAACCCTGTAAGCTCTAAATATTTTTTGTAGAAAAATGATTTTTACAACTACTTTTAAAACGACTCTGTAAGCTACACCTTTCATTGTATGCGCAAACAATGTGTATGAAATGTGTAGCATATAAGTAGGACTATCAAAATAAATTGTAAATTTTTACTAATTTGCATATTGTGATGGCGGCCATGATGAATTTATAATCAGGTTAATCATCCGCTGATAAAAATTGTCATTTTCTCATACATATATTGTTGTATATTTGTACGTTGTGTCCTATATTAAAAACAAAACCAGTTGTGCATGTAATACTGTCTGCAATTTTGCGACAATCGCGCTAAGAGTGTTAAACTGACTGTAAAACTGATAGCAAGTCATAACATAATAGCTAACCACTGCACTACGACCAACGCAAACTACAAGTGAAAAAACGTGTTCCGTTTTGAAGAAAGAGTCTTCGGGAGATTTCGTTTTCAGGGGAATATTGACTTCAGTCGAGTAATTGAGATAACGACGGGAATTTGTTATTTTAAACTTTAACATTTCGTGCGAGAATAGCATAAGCCTTTTCACGGGTTTCTCAAATATCCGAACCCCAAGGAAACTGGCCCCACCCGTGCACACTACCCCGTCGGGTACGCTGTTGATTATTATCACTTTCATAGCATTTTCATTGTTTTATTTTCTTCTTATCCCTATCCAAGATTAAGAGTTTCAATCTAACTTTCTATTTCTTGTGCAAAACTATAAAACTTATAGAATACTGAGAACTTATGCAATACAAAAAAAATTGGTACTTTTTATGACATAATAACATATTTGGTACTCCATATACAATACTAAAAAACTTGATACTCCTTATGCAATACTAAAAACTTGGTACTCATTATACAATATTTTTTTAAAACTTGGTACTCCTTATGACATAATAAAATATTTGGTACTCCATATACAATACTAAAAAACTTGGTACTCCTTATACAAAATTTTTAAAAACTTGGAACTAACTATACAATATTTTTTTAAAACTTGGTACTCCTTATACAATACTAAAAAACCTTGGTACTCCTTATGAAATACTAAAAAACTTGGTACTCCTTATGCAATACTAAAAAACTTGGTACTCCTTATACAATACCAAAAAAACTTGATATTCCTTACGCAATGCTAAAAACATGGTACTCCTTATGCAATACTAAAAAACTTGGTACTCCTTATGCAATACTAAAAAAACTTGACACTCCTTATGCAATACTAAAAACCTTAATACTTCTTATGAAATACTAAAAAAACTTGGTACTCCTTATGCAATACTAAAAAACCTGGTATTCCTTATGCAATGCTAAAAAACTTGGTACTCCTTATGCAATACTAAAAAACTTGGTACTCTTTATGCAATACTAAAAAACTTGGTACTCCTTATGCAATACTAAAAAACTTGGTACTCCTTATGCAATACTAAAAAACTTGGTACTCCTTATGCAATACTAAAAAACTTGGTACTCCTTATGCAATACTAAAAACCTTAATACTTCTTATGAAATACTAAAAAAACTTGGTACTCCTTATGCAATACTAAAAAACCTGGTATTCCTTATGCAATACTAAAAAACTTGGTACTCCTTATGCAATACTAAAAAACTTGGTACTCCTTATGCAATACTAAAAAACTTGGTACTCCTTATGCAATACTAAAAAACCTGGTATTCCTTATACAATACTAAAATCTTGGTACTCCTTATGCTATACTAAAAAACTTGGTACTCCTTATGCAATACTAAAAAACCTGGTATTCCTTATACAATACTAAAAAACTTGGTACTCCTTATGCAATACTAAAAACTTGGTACTCCTTATGAAATACTAAAAAACTTGGTACTCTTTATGCAATACTAAAAAACTTGGTACTCCTTATGCAATACTAAAAAACTTGGTACTCCTTATGCAATACTAAAAAAACTTGGTACTCCTTATGAAATACTAAAAAACTTGGTACTCCTTATGCAATACTAAAAAACTTGGTATTCTTATGCAATACTAAAAAACTTTGTACTCCTTATGCAATACTAAAAAACTCGGTACCTCTTGTGTAATATGGACGTGTGGTGTCGGTTGTTTTTTCTTCCACTTTAAATATGAGGACGCGTATGCGCGCGGGATATGTATCAAATATAGAGTTCATATTTTTTTTTGTAAGCATCTATTAGAAATTTAAGAATAAGAAAAGAGGCAAAATACATTCCAAAGCATATTTAAGATGCGATATTAATTTATTTGGCGAAATATTTGTAATTATTATAAACTAAAATGAAACCAGAAGTGACTGTTTGAGTACTTCCAAAACTTTACCAGTACACACATTTAGCCCCAACTCACCTGATTAAAACCCGTTGGCTATTACGGGTTGGCTGCAGTTCGGACAGGCACTAATAGAACAGCCTGCAATACTAATAACGACCTGATTGTTAGGATGAAACTGGTGTGCTGCTGTTCAGACGTTTCTCGAAGGATACCATGAACCTCACGTGCTCAAGGATCAGATTCCGCCTGGAGGCCGTGGTAGAGACTCATGGCGACTTCTTCGAATGAGCCGTATTCGAGAAACGATCCTTAAAGAAATGCACTTTGCATTTTGAGAATACATGAATTATTGCCCAAGATTTGTCGTTTCATTCCTCATTTTCAAAATATGTCATTTATTTCTCGAACACCCTGTATTTCGAAGTCTTCTTTCTCCTAGACCAGTTGTCATACCAAGACTTGATAGTCTCACCTACCCTACTAATTTGCACAGAGCAAAGAGGTGGAGTGTGATAGTCATACCTTCCTGAAGTATATTAGATGCATGCCTTTACAGGTGGGGTATTTTGTAGAAAGGGAAGTTTTGAAAAAAATAGCCAAGCTAGTTATGAACAGTGTGCGCACACGTTCTTGACCTAATTTTGTGACTCTTGTCTAGATATGCGCGTGGTTAGTTAGTGTTAACGTTAGGGTTATAGTTAAAGTTGGTTTATTGTTATAATTATGGCTAGGGTTAGGGTTAATGTTCGATTGTATAAAATAAAGAATAAACACCACAGTGGAACGCATCGCGGAATAGTGTACTAAATGACATTAATCGGTTCCATTTTGTCCTTTTTTGTAGCGGGAGTACTTTTTATGAGGCTCTTCTACAAATAATCCTACAGGTTTGTTTGTTTTTAATTCCTAAACCTACAGTACCTTCTATCCTTAAATTATTACCCATCTAAGCACTGACCAATGGCAACGTTGCTTAACTTTGTTTAGCTGGCGAGAACTAATGTTTCTACGTCGGTATAGCCTTACGAATATTAAATGATTTTACTCTTTCGACTCTGGTGGCCACAGATTCGACGAAAAGTCGCCCAAACAGCGTGGGTTAAATTGATCGAGTGACTGCGTCATTGACCGGGTGACGTAGGAGTTTAATTTATGTGTCACACACTCGGTGACGTCACATGATAGTGTTGATGTTTATTTCATGAGTGTTTGTGTAAAATGGGTCGAAAACAAGGTTTTTGTTATAAAGGTGTATGGCGTCGGTTTATTTTGGTTTCTTTTGTGATGTAAGTATAAAATAGAAAAACGAATTGCATAAACTCTCTGGAGAGATTCGCCACATGCTTGGGAACAGAACTTCCGCCTGACGGGTTTCATTTGTGTCGACACGTGTGGATTATTGAGTTTAATTCATGTGCCATATACTCGATGACGTCACATGATTTAGTTGTTGTTTATTTCATGAGCGTTTGTGTAAAGTGGGCCCCAAAACAAGGTTTTGTTATCGTCGGTTTATTTTGGTTTCTTTAATGATATAAGTATCAAATGATATAATAAAACGAATTGCATACTCTCTCCGAGGAGCTTCGCAACATTACTGAGAACAGAACTGCCCCCCCCCCCAGCAGGGTGGCGGTTGTTGTGTTGTGTCACATATTGCGTAGGTTAGCAGGTTAGGTTCGTCGTACTCCCGCTTACAGCACCCGATATTCCCTAAAAGTCACCCATCTCGTACTGACTAGGCTTATCGTTGCTTAACTTCGATTATCTTACGAGAACCGGTGTGTCAACGTGATATATGTCTCTTTTGACAGTACAGTTCGGCAACATAATGTTTTTTAAAAATGTTTTATTGTAATAAAATCCATTCTATTATTCGATTCATTCACTGACGAAAACGCTCAGAGCCGGTACCCTTGTGTCACATTTGGTACATGTGCAAATGAAAGATAAAACAGAATAAGAACAGGATATGAACATAAAACTCTCAGGGTACACGACCGAAATAAAATAAAAATTAAAGTAAGTTAAGAGATCACGATCTTTTCTCTTTCTTTTTCTCTTTCTTTTTCTCTTTCTTTTTCGCTTTCTTTTTCTTTTTATCTTTATTTTTCTCTTTCTTTTTCTCTTTCTCTTTCTTATTCGTTTTCTTTTTCTTTTTCTCTTTCTTTTTCGCTTTCTTTTTCGCTTTCTTTTTCTTTTTCGCTTTCTTTTTCGCTTTCTTTTTCTATTTCTCTTTCTTTTTCGCTTTCTTTTTCTTTTTCTCTTTCTTTTTCGCTTTCTTTTTTGCTTTCTTTTTCTCTTTCTCGTTCTCTTTCTTTTCTTCTTTCTCTTTCTTTTTCTCTTTCTTTATCTTTTTCTCTTTCTTTTTCGCTTTCTTTTTTGCTTTATTTTTCTCTTTCTCTTTCTTTTTCTCTTTCTCTTTCTCTTTATCTTTATTTTTCTCTTTCCCTTTCTCTTTCTTTTTCGCTTTCTTTTTCTCTTTCTTTTCGCTTTCTTTGTCGTACAAATTCGACTCCGCAATATAATGTTTTCTCGTCCTCGCAGAAGAAATATTGCTAGTGTATCCTTATGCTCATGATAATGGCTTGACTGAGTGCCACTCCCTCGTCTCCCCTGTAAAACATTCACAACAAGAACTCGTCTAGCTGCAACCACAGCCAACAACTTTCCATTTTCCCTCTTTATTTACCAAAAACCAAACGAAACTTCCATGAACAAAGTTTCTTACTTAAAACATCCCATCTGTGGAACTAGATGCCACGAGTAAACAAATACTTGTTGAGCCGTCATCGTGGATAATCAATTCGTTTTAAATAATCTTTGGCCCAACCCACCCATTGTCCAGCTGACGATCTCTTTCACCCTTATCCCCGAGTGGCCCTCGTGCCTTGATAAGTGTTGACCAATTAGTAAAAAATGTCAAAATCTCTAGTCCTTATCTTTAACTTGTACTGGAATTTTCCGATTTTCTAATCAATCTATCCTTTATGAAGAAAATCTCTATGATTATTTTAACACACCCACGTCTAATATGCGGTTTGAGTTGTACACAGGCTAACGATGATAGCACTAAAACTGGAATAAACCGACATCAGTGTATTTTAGTAAAACCGAGTGCGAGTGACTATTTTATTTTGACCCCCAGAAACAAATTCACCGGAAAGCACCTGAAATGACCGGAAAGGACCGGAAAGGATCGGAAAAACTCTTTTCACCCATCTGTCTGACTAAAACCGAAACTATACTAGTACTTTCTATCTACAATATAAAGAATACAATCGAGTTCTATTATAAAATAAAAACAATCATTAAATTGGAAAAGAATAAGAACGAATAGTTAATTAATAAGACGTCCTTTTGCAAAGCAATATGCAAATTAGTTTATCTTATGACGTCAATCGCATACACATGATCAATATATTAGAAATCGATTTGTTTTCTTTTTAGGGGTTTAACTTTTGTTCACCCCTAACCAGGATATTGCCACTGAAGCGTAAAGGACTACTATGATAAGGGCCACATTTATAGGGAGCAAGGCAACCAAGGTGGGGAGCTGAGCAGAAAGATGTTTGTTCACTTAAATTAAATTTCTTTACTTGAATTACTTCACTTAAATTTCTGAATATTGCTGCGGTCAGGGAAACAAGAAGCAGGGAGGGAATTGCAAAAGCAAGTGATCCTAAGAAAACAAGCGATTGGAGTAGAAAATCATGCGACGTCTAAAGACTTCTACAGAGAAGGGGTGTGATTTTGCTTCGAGTCACGTGAGTCGAGGGTATTTACTATGTAGGCCCCTAGCGATGTGACAGGAACTGAAGCTTGGCAGCCAGTCTGGGACTTATCCAGTTAGAAATTCTTTCTTGGCCCCTGTCCAAGTGGGATAGGTCAGTGGTTAATGCACCCGCCCAGATGTGACAACGAATACTTCATGCATAAGCGAATGGTGACTGTATATAGATATAGGATATATATTTTTTTAATATGAATTCGGCGTTTTAATCACACTGTCAGTGCAATAAATGACTCCACTTTATAAATAAAGAAAATAATTTTACTCTGCCTCCACAAGTTAATTCGGACACGGAAAACGCTAACAATGTGCGCGTGCTAATCCAAATAGAGGTAAAAAATCTAACCCTAACCCTAATCCAAAGAGAAGTAATTCATCTTAATTTAACCCTAACCCTAATCCAAAGAGAAGTAATTCATCTTAATTTAACCCTAACCCTAATCCAAAGAGAAGTAATTCATCTTAATTTAACCCTAACCCTAATCCAAAGAGAAGTAATTCATCTTAATTTAACCCTAACCCTAATCCAAAGAGAAGTAATTCATCTTAATTTAACCCTAACCCTAATCCAAAGAGAAGTAATTCATCTTAATTTAACCCTAACCCTAATCCAAAGAGAAGTAATTCATCTTAATTTAACCCTAACCCTAATCCAAAGAGAAGTAATTCATCTTAATTTAACCCTAACCCTAATCCAAAGAGAAGTAATTCATCTTAATTTAACCCTAACCCTAATCCAAAGAGAAGTAATTCATCTTAATTTAACCCTAACCCTAATCCAAAGAGAAGTAATTCATCTTAATTTAACCCTAACCCTAATCCAAAGAGAAGTAATTCATCTTAATTTAACCCTAACCCTAATCCAAAGAGAAGTAATTCATCTTAATTTAACCCTAACCCTAATCCAAAGAGAAGTAATTCATCTTAATTTAACCCTAACCCTAATCCAAAGAGAAGTAATTCATCTTAATTTAACCCTAACCCTAATCCAAAGAGAAGTAATTCATCTTAATTTAACCCTAACCCTAATCCAAAGAGAAGTAATTCATCTTAATTTAACCCTAACCCTAATCCAAAGAGAAGTAATTCATCTTAATTTAACCCTAACCCTAATCCAAAGAGAAGTAATTCATCTTAATTTAACCCTAACCCTAATCCAAAGAGAAGTAATTTATCTTAATTTAACCCTAACCCTAATCCAAAGAGAAGTAATTCATCTTAATTTAACCCTAACCCTAATCCAAAGAGAAGTAATTCATCTTAATTTAACCCTAACCCTAATCCAAAGAGAAGTAATTCATCTTAATTTAACCCTAACCCTAATCCAAAGAGAAGTAATTCATCTTAATTTAACCCTAACCCTAATCCAAAGAGAAGTAATTCATCTTAATTTAACCCTAACCCTAATCTAAAGGGAAGTAATTCATCTAACCCTAACCCTAATCCGAAGAGAAGTAATTCATCTTAATTTAACCCTAACCCTAATCCAAAGAGAAGTAATTCATCTTAATTTAACCCTAACCCTAATCCAAAGAGAAGTAATTCATCTTAATTTAACCCTAACCCTAATCTAAAGGGAAGTAATTCATCTAACCCTAACCCAAATCCAAAGAGAAGTAATTCATCTTCATTTAACCCTAACCCTAATCCAAAGAGAAGTAATTCATCTTAATTTAACCCTAACCCTAATCTAAAGGGAAGTAATTCATCTAACCCTAACCCTAATCCAAAGAGAAGTAATTCATCTTAATTTAACCCTAACCCTAATCCAAAGAGAAGTAATTCATCTTAATTTAACCCTAACCCTAATCCAAAGAGAAGTAATTCATCTTAATTTAACCCTAACTCTAATCTAAAGGGAAGTAATTCATCTAACCCTAACCCAAATCCAAAGAAAAGTAATTCATCTTCATTTAACCCTAACCCTAATCCAAAGAGAAGTAATTCATCTTAATTTAACCCTAACCCTAATCTAAAGGGAAGTAATTCATCTAACCCTAACCCTAATCCAAGGAGAAGTAATTCATCTAACCCTAACCCTAATCCAAAGAGAAGTAATTCATCTTAATTTAACCCTAACCCTAATCTAAAGGGAAGTAATTCATCTAACCCTAACCCAAATCCAAAGAGAAGTAATTCATCTTCATTTAACCCTAACCCTAATCCAAAGAGAAGTAATTCATCTTAATTTACCCCTAACCCTAATCTAAAGGGAAGTAATTCATCTAACCCTAACCCAAATCCAAAGAAAAGTAATTCATCTTCATTTAACCCTAACCCTAATCCAAAGAGAAGTAATTCATCTTAATTTAACCCTAACCCTAATCTAAAGGGATATAATTCATCTAACCCTAACCCTAATCCAAGGAGAAGTAATTCATCTAACCCTAACCCTAATCCAAAGAGAAGTAATTCATCTTAATTTAACCCTAACCCTAATCTAAAGGGAAGTAATTCATCTAACCCTAACCCAAATCCAAAGAGAAGTAATTCATCTTCATTTAACCCTAACCCTAATCCAAAGAGAAGTAATTCATCTTAATTTAACCCTAACCCTAATCTAAAGGGAAGTAATTCATCTAACCCTAACCCTCATCCAAGGAGAAGTAATTCATCTAACCCTAACCCAAATCCAAAGGGAAGTAATTCATCTAACCCTAACCCTAATCAAAAGGTAAGTAATTCATATAACCCTAAACCTCATCCAAAGAGAAGTAATTAATCTAACCCTAACCCTAACCCTAATCCAAAGAGAAGTAATTCATCTATCCCTAACCCTAATCCAAGGTGAAGTAATTCATCTAACCCTAACCCAAATCCAAAGGGAAGTAATTCATCTAACCCTAACCCTAATCAAAAAGTAAGTAATTCATCTAACCCTAACCCTAACCCTAATACAAAGGGAAGTAATTAATCTAACCCTAACCCTTACCCGAATCCAAAGAGAAGTAATTCATCTAACCCTAACCCTAACCCTAATCAAAAGAAAAGTAATTAATCTAACCCTAACCCTAATCCAAAGAGAAGTAATTCATCTTAACCTAACCCTAACCCTAATCCAAAGGGAAGTAATTCATCTAATCCTAACCCTAATCCAAAGAGAAGTAATTCATCTTAATTTAACCCTAACCCTAATCTAAAGGGAAGTAATTCATCTAACCCTAACCCTAATCCAAGGAGAAGTAATTCATCTAACCCTAACCCAAATCCAAAGGGAAGTAATTCATCTAACCCTAACCCTAATCAAAAGGTAAGTAATTCATATAACCCTAAACCTAATCCAAAGAGAAGTAATTAATCTAACGCTAACCCTAACCCTAATCCAAAGAGAAGTAATTCATCTATCCCTAACCCTAATCCAAGGTGAAGTAATTCATCTAACCCTAACCCAAATCCAAAGGGAAGTAATTCATCTAACCCTAACCCTAATCAAAAAGTAAGTAATTCATCTAACCCTAACCCTAATCCAAAGAGAAGTAATTCATCTAACCCTAACCCTAACCCTAATACAAAGGGAAGTAATTAATCTAACCCTAACCCTTACCCGAATCCAAAGAGAAGTAATTCATCTAACCCTAACCCTAACCCTAATCAAAAGGGAAGTAATCAATCTAACCCTAACCCTAATCCAAAGAGAAGTAATTCATCTTAACCTAACCCTAACCCTAATCCAAAGGGAAGTAATTCATCTAATCCTAACCCTAATCCAAAGAGAAGTAATTCATCTAACCCTAACCCAAATACAAAGGGAAGTAATTCATCTAACCCTAACCCTAATCAAAAGGTAAGTAATTCATCTAACCCTAACCCTAATCCAAAGAGAAGTAATTCATCTAACCCTAACCCTAACCCTAATCCAACTGCAAGTAATTAATCTAACCCTAACCCTAACCCAAAGAAAAGTAATTCATCTTAACCTAACCCAAACCCTGATAAAAAGAGAAGTAATTAATCTAACCCTAACCCTAATCCAAAGAGAAGTAATTTATCTAACCCTAACCCTATCCCTAATGCAAAGGGAAGTAATTAATCTAACCCTAACCCTAATCCAAAGAGAAGTAATTTATCTTAACCTAACCCTAACCCTAATCCAAAGAGAAGTAATTCATCTAACCCTAACCCTAATCCAAGGAGAAGTAATTCATCTAACCCTAACCCTAATCAAAAGGTAAGTAATTCATATAACCCTAAACCTAATCCAAAGAGAAGTAATTAATCTAACCCTAACCCTAACCCTAATCCAAAGGGAAGTAATTAATCTAACACTAACCCTAATCCAAAGAGAAGTAATTCATCTTAACCTAACCCTAACCCTAATCCAAAGAGAAGTAATTCATCTTACCCTAACCCTAATCCAAGGAGAAGTAATTCATCTAACCCTAACCAAAATCCAAAGGGAAGTAATTCATCTAACCCTAACCCTAATCCAAAAGGTAAGTAATTCATCTAACCCTAACACTAATCCAAAGAGAAGTAATTCATCTAACCCTAACCCTAACCCTAATGCAAAGGGAAGTTATTAATCTAACCCTAACCCTAACCCGAATCCAAAGAGAAGTATTTCATCTAACCCTAACCCTAACCCAAATCGAAAGGGAAGTAATTAATCGAACCCTAACCCTAATCCAAAGAGAAGTAATTCATCTTAACCTAACCCTAACCCTAATCCAAAGGGAAGTAATTCATCTAATCCTAACCCTAATCCAAAGAGAAGTAATTCATCTAACCCTAACCCAAATCCAAAGGGAAGTAATTCATCTAACCCTAACCCTAATCAAAAGGTAAGTAATTCATCTAACCCTAACCCTAATCCAAAGAGAAGTAATTCATCTAACCCTAACCCTAACCCTAATCCAACTGGAAGTAATTAATCTAACCCTAACCCTAATCCAAAGAGAAGTAATTTATCTAACCCTAACCCTAACCCTAATCCAAAGGAAAGTAATTAATCTAACCCTAACCCTAATCCAAAGAGAAGTAATTATTCTTAACCTAACCCTAACCCTAATCTAAAGAGAAGTAATTCATCTAACCCTAACCCTAATCCAAGGAGAAGTAATTCATCTAACCCTAACCCTAATCAAAAGGTAAGTAATTCATATAACCCTAAACCTAATCCAAAGAGAAGTAATTAATCTAACCCTAACCCTAACCCTAATCCAAAGGGAAGTAATAAATCTAACCCTAACCCTAATCCAAAGAGAAGTAATTCATCTTAACCTAACCCTAACCCTAATCCAAAGAGAAGTAATTCATCTAACCCTAACCCTAATCCAAGGAGAAGTAATTTATCTAACCCTAACCCAAATCCAAATGGGAAGTAATTCATCTAACCCTAACCCAAATCAAAAGGTAAATAATTCATCTAACCCTAACCCTAATCCAAAGAGAAGTACTTCATCTAACCCTAACCTTAACCCTAATCCAAAGGGAAGTCATTAATCTAACCCTAACCCTTACCTGAATCCAAAGAGAAGTAATTCATCTAACCCTAACCCTAACCCTAATCAAAAGGGAAGTAATTAATCTAACCCTAATCCAAAGAGAAGTAATTCATCTTAACCTGACCCTAACCCTAATCCAAAGGGAAGTAATTCATCTAATCCTAACCCTAATCCAAAGAGAAGTAATTCATCTAACCCTAACCCAAATCCAAAGGGAAGTAATTCATCTAACCCTAACCCTAATCAAAAGGTAAGTAATTCATCTAACCCTAACCCTAATCCAAAGAGAAGTAATTCATCTAACGCTAACCCTGACCCTAATCCAACTGGAAGTAATTAATCTAACCCTAACCCTAATCCAAAGAGAAGTAATTCATCTTAACCTAACCCAACCCCTGATAAAAAGAGAAGTAATTAATCTAACCATAACCTTAATCTAAAGAGAAGTAATTTATCTAACCCTAACCCTAACCCTAATCCAAAGGGAAGTAATTAATCTAACCCTAACCCTAATCCAAAAGGAAATAATTCATCTAACCCTAACCCTAATCCAAGGAGAAGTAATTCATCTAACCCTAACCCAAATCTAAAGGGAAGTAATTCATCTCACCCTAACCCTAATCCAAAGAGAAGTAATTCATCTTACCATATCCCAAACCCTAATCCAAAGAGTAGTAATTCATCTAACCCTAACCCTAATCCAAGGAGAAGTAATTCATCTAACCCTTACCCAAATCCAAAGGGAAGTACTTCATCTAACCCTAACCCTAATCAAAAGGTGAGTAATTCATCTAACCCTTACCCTAATCAAAACAGAAGTAATTCATCTAACCCTAACCCTTACCCTCATCCAAAGGGAAGTAATTAATCCAACCCTAACCCTAATCCAAAGAGAAGTAATTCATCTTAACCTAACCCAAACTCTAATAAAAAGAGAAGTAATTCATCTAACCCTAACCCTAATCTAAAGAGAAGTAATTCCTCTAACCCTTACCCTAATCTAAAGGTAAGTAATTTATCTAACCCTAACCCTAATCCAAAGAGAAGTAATTCATCTAACCCTAACTCTAACCCTAATCCAAAGGGAAGTAATTAATCTAAGCCTAACTCTGATCCAAAGAGAAGTAATTCATCTTAACCTAACCCTAACCCTAATCCAAAGAAAAGTAAGTCATCTAAGTCTAACCCTAATCCAAGGAGAAGTGATTCATCTAACCTTAACCCAAATCCAAAGGGAAGTAATTCATCTAACCCTAACCCTAATCAAAAGGTAAGTAATTCATCTAACCCTAACCCTAATCCAAAAAGAAGAAATTAATCTTACTCTAACCCTAACCCTAATCCAAAGGGAAGTAATTAATCTAACCCTTACCCTAACCCGAATCCAAAGAGAAGTAATTCATCTAACCCTAACCTTAATCCTAATCCAAAGAGAAGTAATTCATTTGAACCTAACCCTAACCCTAACCCTAATTGAAATATAAATAATTTATCTAACCCGAACCCTAATCTAAAGAGAAGTAATTTATCTAACTCTAACCCAAATCGAAAGGGAAGTAATTCATCTTACCCTAATCCTTATTAAAAGGTAAGTAATTCATCTAACCCTAACCCTAATCAAAAGAGAAGTAATTCATCTAACCCTAACCCTAGTCTAAAGGGAAGTTATTAATTTATTCCTAACCCTAATCCAAAGAGAAGTAATTCAGCTTCACTTAACCCTAACCCTAATCCAAAGGAAAGTAATTCATCTAACCCTAACCGTAATCCAAGGAGAAGTAATTCATCTAACCCTAACCCAAATCCAAAGGGAAGTAACTCATCTAACCCTAACTATAATCCGAAGAGAAGTAATTTATCTAACCCTAATCCAAGGCGAAGTAATTCATCTAACCCTTACCCTAATCCAACGGAAAGTGATTCATCTAACCCTAACCCTAATCTAAAGGGAAGTAATTCATCTAACCCTAACCCTAATCCAAAGAGAAGTAATTCATCTAACCCTAACCCTAATTAAAAGAGAAGTAATTCATCTAACCCTAACACAAATCTAATAAGAAGTAATTAATCTAAACCTAATCCAAATAGTAGTAATAAATCTAACCCTAACCCTAATCCAAATCCAAAGGGAAGTTATTAATCTAACCCTAATCCAAAGAGAAGTAATTCATCAAACTCTAACCCTAACTCAAATGCAAAAGGGCAGAAATTAATCTAACCCTAACACTAATAAAAAAAGAAGTAATTCACCTTAACCTAACACTAACCCTAATCCAAAGGGAAGTAATTAATCTAACCATAAGCCTAATCCAAGTAGAAGTAATTCATCTAACCCTAACCCAAATCCAAAGGGAAGTAATTCATCTAATCCTAACCCTAATCAACAGAGAAGTAATTCATCTAACCCTAACCCTAATCCAAAGGGAAGTAATTAATCTAACCCTAACAATAATCCAAAGAGAAGTAATTCATCTACACCTAACCCAAACCCTAATAAAAAGAAAAGTAATTCATCTAACCCTAACCCTAATCTAAAGAGAAGTAATACATCTAACCCTAATCCAAAGAGAAGTAATTCATCTAACCCTAACTCTAATCCAAAAGGGAAGTAATTCATCTAACCCTAACCCTAATCCAAAGAGAAGTAATTCATCTAACCCTAACCCTAATCCAAAGTAAAATAATTTATCTAACCTTAACCCAATAAGATTTCATTCATCTAACCCTAACCCTAATCTAAAGAGAAGTAATTCCTCTAACCCTAACCCAAATCCAAAGCGAAGTACTTCATCTAACCCTAAACCTAATCAAAACGGAAGTAATTCATCACACCCTAACCCTAATCAAAAGAGAAGTAATTCATCTAACCTTAACCCTAACCCTAATCTAAAGGGAAGTAATTAATCTAACCCTAACCCTAATCCAAAGAGAAGCAATTAATCTGAACTTAACTTTAACCCTAATCCAAAGGGAAGTAATTCATCTAACCCTAACCCTAATCCAAGGAGAAGTAATTCATCTAACCCTAACCGAAATCCAAAGGGAAGTAATTTATCTAACCCTAACACTAATCCAAAGAGAAGTAATTCATCTAACCCTAACCTTAACCCTAATCCAAAAGGGAAGTAATTCATCTAACCCTAACCCCAATCCAAAGAGAAGTAATTCATCTAACCCTAATCCAAGGAGAAGTAATTCATCTAACCCTAACCCTAATCCAAAGGGAAGTAATTCATCTAACCCTGACACTAATCTAAAGGGAAGTAATTCCTCTAACTTTAATCCTAATCCAAAGAGAAGTAATTTATCTAACCCTAACCATAATCAAAAGAGAAGTAATTCATCTAACCCTAACCCTAATCCAAAGAGAAGTAATTTATCTAAGACTAATCCAAAAAGAAGTAATTCATCTAACCCTGACCCTAATCCAAAGAGACGTTATTCATCTAACCCTAACCCAAATCCAAAGAGAAGTAATTCATCTAACCCTAACCCTAATCCAAAGGGAAGTAATTCATCTAACACTAACCCTAATCCAAAAAGAAGTAATTCATCTAACCCTAACCCTAATCAAAAGAGAAGTAATTCATCTAACCCTAACCCAAATCTAAAGAGAAGTAATTCATCTAACCCTAATCAAAAGACAAAGTAATTCACTTAACGATAACCCTAATCCAAAGACAAGTAATTCATCTAACCCTAACCCTAATCCAAAGAGAAATAATTCATCTAACACTAATCCTAATCAAATAAGAAGTAATTCATCTAACCCTAATCAAAAGAGAAGTAATTCATCTAACCCTAACCCTAATCAAAAGAGAAGTAATTCATCTAACCCTAACCCTAATCTAAAGAGAAGTAATTCATCTAACCCTAACCCAAATCCAAAGGGAAGTAATTCATCAAACCCTAACTCTAATCAAAAGGGAAGTAATTCATCTAACCCTAACCCTCATCAAAAGAGAAGTAATTCACCTTAACCTAACACTAACCCTAATCTAAAGAGAAGTAATTCATCTAACCCTAACCCAAATCCAAGTAGAAGTAATTCATCTAACCCTAACCCAAATCCAAAGGGATGTAATTCATCTTATCCTAACGCTAATCCAAAGAGAAGTAATTCATCTAACCCTAACCCTAATCCAAAGGGAAGTAATTAATCTAACCCTAACAATAATCCAAAGAGAAGTAATTCATCTACACCTAACCCAAACCCTAATAAAAAGAGAAGTAATTCATCTAACCCTAACCCTAATCTAAAGAGAAGTAATTAATCTAACCCTAATCCAAAGAGAAGTAATTCATCTTACCCTAACTCTGATCCAAAGAGAAGTAATTCATCTAACCCTAACCTTAATCCAAAGGGAAATAATTAATCTAACCTCAACCCAAAGAGATTTAATTCATCTAACCCTAACCCTAATCTAAAGAGAAGTAATTCATCTAACTATAACTCTAACCCTAATCCAAAGGGAAGTAATTAATCTAACCCTAACTCTAATCCAAAGAGAAGTAATTAATCTTAACCTAACCCTAACCCTAATCCAAAGAGAAGTAAGTCATCTAAGTCTAACCCTAATCCAAGGAAAAGTGATTTATCTAACCTTAACCCAAATCCAAAGGGAAGTAATTCATCTAACCCTAACCCTAATCAAAAGGTAAGTAATTCATCTAACCCTAACCCTAATCCAAAAAGAAGTAATTAATCTAACTCTAACCCTAACCCTAATCCAAAGGGAAGTAATTAATCTAACCCTTACCCTAACCCGAATCCAAAGAGAAGTAATTCATCTAACCCTAACCCTTACCCTAATCCAAAGAGAAGTAATTCATTTTAACCTAACCCTAACCCTAACCCTAATCCAAATATAAATAATTTATCTAACCCGAACCCTAATCTAAAGAGAAGTAATTTATCTAACTCTAACCCAAATCGAAAGGGAAGTAATTCATCTTACCCGTACCCTTATTAAAAGGTAAGTAATTAATCTAACCCTAACCCTAATCAAAAGAGAAGTAATTCATCTAACCCTAGCCCTAATCTAAAGGGAAGTTATTAATCTATTCCTTACCCTAATCCAAAGAGAAGTAATTCAGCTTAACTTAACCCTAACCCTAATCCAAAGGAAAGTAATTCATCTAACCCTAACCGTAATCCAAGGAGAAGTAATTCATCTAACCCTAACCCAAATCCAAAGGGAAGTAACTCATCTAACCCTAACTATAATCCGAAGAGAAGTAATTCATCTAACCCTAACCCTAACCCTAATCCAAAGGGAAGTAATTCATCTAACCCTAACCCTAATCCAAAGAGAAGTAATTTATCTAACCCTAATCCAAGGCGAAGTAATTCATCTAACCCTTACCTTAATCCAAAGGAAAGTAATTCATCTAACCCTGACACTAATCCAAAGGGAAGTAATTCATCTAACCCTAATCCTAATCCAAAGAGAAGTAATTTATCTAACCCTAACCATAATCAAAAGAGAAGTAATTCATCTAACCCTAACCCTAATCTAAATGGAAGTAATTCATCTAACCCTAACCCTAATCCAAAGAGAAGTAATTCATCTAACCCTAACCCTAATTAAAAGAGAAGTAATTCATCTAACCCTAACACAAATCTAATAAGAAGTAATTAATCTAAACCTAATCCAAATAGTAGTAATTAATCTAACCCTAACCCTAATCCAAATCCAAAGGGAAGTTATTAATCTAACCCTAAATCCAAAGAGAAGTAATTCTATGAAACTCTAACCCTAACTCAAATGCAAAAGGGAAGGAATTAATCCAACCCTAACACTAATCAAAAAAGAAGTAATTCACCTTAACCTAACACTAACCCTAATCCAAAGGGAAGTAATTAATCTAACCATAAGCCTAATCCAAGTAGAAGTAATTAATCTAACCCTAACCCAAATCCAAAGGGAAGTAATTCATCTAATCCTAACCCTAATCCAAAGAGAAGTAATTCATCTAACCCTAACCCTAATCCAAAGGGATATAATTAATCTAACCCTAACAATAATCCAAAGAGAAGTAATTCATCTACACCTAACCCAAACCCTAATAAAAAGAGAAGTAATTCATCTAACCCTAACCCTAATCTAAAGAGAAGTAATACATCTAACCCTAATCCAAAGAGAAGTAATTCATCTAACCCTAACTCTAATCCAAAAGGGAAGAAATTCATCTACCCTAACCCTAATCCAAAGAGAAGTAATTCATCAAACCCTAACCCTAATCTAAAGTAAAATAATTTATCTAACCTTTACCCAAAGAGATTTAATTCATCTAACCCTAACCCTAATCTAAGGAGAAGTAATTCCTCTAACCCTAACCCTAACCCTAATCAAAACGGAAGTAATTCATCTAACCCTAACCCTAATCAAAAGAGAAGTAATTCATCTAACCTTAACCCTAACCCTAATCTAAAGGGAAGTAATTGATCTTACCCTAACACTAATCCAAAGAGAAGTAATTAATCTTAACTTAACTTTAACCCTAATCCAAAGGGAAGTAATTCATCTAACCCTAACCCTAATCCAAGGAGAAGTAATTCATCTAACCCTAACCGAAATCCAAAGGGAAGTAATTTATCTAACCCTAACACTAATCCAAAGAGAAGTAATTCATCTAACCCTAACCTTAACCCTAATCCAAAGGGAAGTAATTCATCTAACCCTAACCCCAATCCAAAGAGAAGTAATTCATCTAACCCTAATCCAAGGAGAAGTAATTCATCTAACCCTAACCCTAATCCAAAGGGAAGTAATTCATCTAACCCTGACACTAATCCAAAGGGAAGTAATTCATCTAACCTTAATCCTAATCCAAAGAGAAGTAATTTATCTAACCCTAACCATAATCAAAAGAGAAGTAATTCATTAAACCCTAACCCTAATCCAAAGAGAAGTAATTTATCTAAGACTAATCCAAAGAGAAGTAATTCATCTAACCCTAACCCTAATCCAAAGAGACGTTATTCATCTAACCCTAACCCAAATCCAAAGAGAAGTAATTCATCTAACCCTAACCCTAATCCAAAGGGAAGTAATTCATCTAACACTAACCCTAATCCAAAAAGAAGTAATTCATCTAACCCTAACCCTAATCCAAAGAGAAGTAATTCATCTAACACTAACCCTAATCAAATAAGAAGTAATTCATCTAACCCTAATCAAAAGAGAAGTAATTCATCTAACCCTAACCCTAATCAAAAGAGAAATAATTCATCTAACCCTAACCCTAATCTAAAGAGAAGTAATTCATCTAACCCTAACCATAATCCAAAGGGAAGTAATTCATCAAACCCTAACTCTAATCAAAAGGGAAGTAATTCATCTAACCCTAACCCTCATCAAAAGAGAAGTAATTCACTTTAACCTAACACTAACCCTAATCTAAAGAGAAGTAATTCATCTAACCCTAACCCAAATCCAAGTAGAAGTAATTCATCTAACCCTAACCCAAATCCAAAGGTAAGTAATTCATCTAATCCTAACGCTAATCCAAAGAGAAGTAATTCATCTAACCCTAACCCTAAGCCTAATCCAAAGGGAAGTAATTAATCTAACCCTAACAATAATCCAAAGAGAAGTAATTCATCTACACCTAACCCAAACCCTAATAAAAAGAGAAGTAATTCATCTAACCCTAACCCTAATCTAAAGAGAAGTAATACATCTAACCCTAATCCAAAGAGAAGTAATTCATCTTACCCTAACTCTAATCCAAAGAGAAGTAATTCATCTAACCCTAATCCAAAGGGAAATAATTTATCTTACCTTAACCCAAAGAGATTTAATTCATCTAACCCTAACCCTAATCTAAAGAGAAGTAATTCATCTAACCCTAACCCAAATCCAAAGCGAAGTACTTCATCTAACCCTAACCCTAATCAAAACGGAAGTAATTCATCTAACCCTAACCCTAATCAAAAGAGAAGTAATTCATCTAACCTTAACCCTAACCCTAATCTAAAGGGAAGTAATTAATCTAACCCTAACACTAATCCAAAGAGAAGTAATTAATCTTTATATAACTTTAACCCTAATCCAAAGGGAAGTAATTTATCTAACCCTAACCCTAATCCAAGGAGAAGTAATTCATCTAACCCTAACCCAAATCCAAATGGAAGTAATTTATCTAACACTAACCCTAATCCAAAGAGAAGTAATTCATCTAACCCTAACCTTAACCCTAATCCAAAGGGAAGTAATTCATCTAACCCTAACCCCAATCCAAAGAGAAGTAATTCATCCAACCCTAATCCAAGGAGAAGTAATTCATCTAACCGTAACCCTAATCCAAAGGGAAGTAATTCATCTAACCCTGACACTAATCCAAAGGGAAGTAATTCATCTAACCCTAATCCTAATCCAAAGAGAAGTAATTTATCTAACGCTAACCATAATCAAAAGAGAAGTAATTCATCTAACCCTAACCCTAATCCAAAGAGAAGTAATTTATCTTACACTAATCCAAAGAGAAGTAATTCATCTAACCCTAACCCTAATCCAAAGAGACGTTATTAATCTAACCCTAACCCTTATCCAAAGAGAAGTAATTCATCTAACCCTAACCCTAATCCAAAGGGAAGTAATTCATCTAACACTAACCCTAACCCAAAAAGAAGTAATTCATCTAACCCTAACCCTAATGAAAAGAGAAGTAATTCATCTAACCCTAACCCAAATCTAAAGAGAAGTAATTCATCTAACCCTAATCCAAAGACAAAGTAATTCGTTTAACGATAACCCTAATCCAAAGACAAGTAATTCATCTAACACTAACCCTAAATCAAAAGAGAAGTCATTGATCTAACACTAACTCTAATCAAAAGAGAAGTAATTCATCTAACCCTAATCAAAAGAGAAGTAATTCATCTAACCCTAACCCTAATCAAAAGAGAAGTAATTCATCTAACCCTAACCCTAATCTAAAGAGAAGTAATTCATCTAACCCTAACCCAAATCCAAAGGGAAGTAATTCTTCAAACCCTAACTCTAATGAAAAGGGAAGTAATTAATCTAACCCTAACCCTCATCAAAAGAGAAGTAATTCACCTTAACCTAACCCTAACCCTAATCCAAAGGGAAGTAATTCATCTAACCATAAGCCTAATCCAAGTAGAAGTAATTCATCTAACCCTAACCCAAATCCAAAGGGAAGTAATTCATCTAATCCTAACGCTAATCCAAAGAGAAGTAATTCATCTAACCCTAACCCTAACCCTAATCCAAAGGGAAGTAATTAATCTAACCCTAACAATAATCCAAAGAGAAGTAATTCATCTACACCTAACCCAAACCCTAATAAAAAGAGAAGTAATTCATCTAACCCTAACCCTAATCTAAAGAGAAGTAATTAATCTAACCCTAATCCAAAGAGAAGTAATTCATCTTACCCTAACTCTAATCCAAAGAGAAGTAATTCATCTAACCCTAACCCTAATCCAAAGGGAAATAATTAATCTAACCTTAACCCAAAGAGATTTAATTCATCTAACCCTAACCCTAATCTAAAGAGAAGTAATTCATCTAACCCTAACTCTAACCCTAATCCAAAGGGAAGTAATTAATCTAACCCTAACTCTAATCCAAAGAGAAGTAATTCATCTTAACCTAACCCTAACCCTAATCCAAAGAGAAGTAAGTCATCTAAGTCTAACCCTAATCCAAGGAAAAGTGATTTATCTAACCTTAACCCAAATCCAAAGGGAAGTAATTCATCTTACCCTAACCCTAATCAAAAGGTAAGTAATTCATCTAACCCTAACCCTAATCCAAATAGAAGTAATTAATCTAACTCTAACCCTAACCCTAATCCAAAGGGAAGTAATTAATCTAACCCTTACCCTAACCCGAATCCAAAGAGAAGTAATTCATCTAACCCTAACCTTAACCCTAATCCAAAGAGAAGTAATTCATTTTAACCTAACCCTAACCCTAACCCTAATCCAAATATAAATAATTTATCTAACCCGAACCCTAATCTAAAGAGAAGTAATTTATCTAACTCTAACCCAAATCGAAAGGGAAGTAATTCATCTTTCCCTAACCCTTACTAAAAGGTAAGTAGTTCATCTAACCCTAACCCTAATCAAAAGAGAAGTAATTCATCTAACCCTAACCCTAATCTAAAGGGAAGTTATTAATCTATTCCTAACCCTAATCCAAAGAGAAGTAATTCAGCTTAACTTAACCCTAACCCTAATCCAAATGGAAAGAAATTCATCTAACCCTAATCGTAATCCAAGGAGAAGTAATTCATCTAACCCTAACCCAAATCCAAAGGGAAGTAACTCATCTAACCCTAACTATAATCCGAAGAGAAGTAATTCATCTAACCCTAACCCTGACCCTAATCCAAAGGGAAGTAATTCATCTAACCCTAACCCTAATCCAAAGAGAAGTAATTTATCTAACCCTAATCCAAGGCGAAGTAATTCATCTAACCCTTACCCTAATCCAAAGGAAAGTAATTCATCTAACCCTAACCCTAATCTAAAGGGAAGTAATTCATCTAACCCTAACCCTAATCCAAAGAGAAGTAATTCATCTAACCCTAACCCTAATTAAAAGAGAAGTAATTCATCTAACCCTAACACAAATCTTATAAGAAGTAATTAATCTAAACCTAATCCAAATAGTAGTAATTAATCTAACCCTAACCCTAATCCAAATCCAAAGGGAAGTTATTAATCTAACCCTAATCCAAAGAGAAGTAATTCATCAAACTCTAACCCTAACTCAAATGCAAAAGGGAAAAAATTAATCTAACCCTAACCCTAATCAAAAGAGAAGTAATTCCTTTTAACCTAACACTAACCCTAATTCAAGGGGAAGTAATTAATCTAACCATAAGCCTAATCCAAGAAGAAGTAATTCATCTAACCCTTACCCAAATCCAAAGGGAAGTAATTCATCTAATCCTAACCCTAATCCAAAGAGAAGTAATTCATCTAACCCTAACCCTAATCCAAAGGGAAGTAATTAATCTAACCCTAACAATAATCCAAAGAGAAGTAATTCATCTACACCTAACCCAAACCCTGATAAAAAGAGAAGTAATTCATCTAACCCTAACACTAATCTAAAGAGAAGTAATACATCTAACCCTAATCCAAAGAGAAGTAATTCATCTAACCCTAACTCTAATCCAAAAGGGAAGAAATTCATCTTACCCTAACCCTAATCCAAAGAGAAGTAATTCATCTAACCCTAACCCTAATCCAAAGGGAAATAATTTATCTAACCTTAACCCAAAGAGATTTAATTCATCTAACCCTAACCCTAATCTAAAGAGAAGTAATTCATCTAACCCTAACCCAAATCCAAAGTGAAGTACTTCATCTAACCCTAACCCTAATTAAAACGGAAGTAATTCATCTAACTTTAACCCTAATCAAAAGAGAAGTAATTCATCTAACCTTAACCCTAACCCTAATCTAAAGGGACGTAATTAATCTAACCCTAACACTAATCCAAAGAGAAGTAATTAATCTTAACTTAACTTTAACCCTAATCCAAAGGGAAGTAATTCATCTAACCCTAACCCAAATCCAAAGGGAAGTAATTTATCTAACCCTAATCCTAATCCAAAGAGAAGTAATTCATCTAACCCTAACCTTAACCCTAATCCAAAGGGAAGTAATTCATCTAACCCTTACCCCAATCCAAAGAGAAGTAATTCATCCAACCCTAATCCAAGGAGAAGTAATTCATCTAACCCTAACCCTAATCCAAAGGGAAGTAATTCATCTAACCCTGACACTAATCCAAAGGGAAGTAATTCATCTAACCCTAATCCTAATCCAAAGAGAAGTAATTTATCTAACGCTAACCATAATCAAAAGAGAAGTAATTCATCTAACCCTAACCCTAATCCAAAGAGAAGTAATTTATCTAACACTAATCCAAAGAGAAGTAATTCATCTAACCCTAACCCTAATCCAAAGAGACGTTATTCATCTAACCCTAACCCTAATCCAAAGAGAAGTAATTCATCTAACCCTAACCCTAATCCAAAGGGAAGTAATTCATCTAACACTAACCCTAACCCAAAAAGAAGTAATTCATCTAACCCTAACCCTAATGAAAAGAGAAGTAATTCATCTAACCCTAACCCAAATCTAAAGAGAAGTAATTCATCTAACCCTAATTCAAAGACAAAGTAATTCACTTAACGATAACCCTAATCCAAAGACAAGTAATTCATCTAACCCTAACCCTAATCCAAAGAGAAGTCATTCATTTAACCCTAACCCTAATCAAAAGAGAAGTAATTCATCTAACCCTAATCAAAAGAGAAGTAATTCATCTAACCCTAACCCTAATCAAAAGAGAAGTAATTCATCTAACCCTAACCCTAATCTAAAGAGAAGTAATTCATCTAACCCTAACCCAAATCCAAAGGGAAGTAATTCATCAAACCTTAACTCTAATCAAAAGGGAAGTAATTCATCTAACCCTAACCCTCATCAAAAGAGAAGTAATTCACCTTAACCTAACCCTAACCCTAATCCAAAGGGAAGTAATTCATCTAACCATAAGCCTAATCCAAGTAGAAGTAATTCATCTAACCCTAACCCAAATCCAAAGGGAAGTAATTCATCTAATCCTAACGCTAATCCAAAGAGAAGTAATTCATCTAACCCTAACCCTAACCCTAATCCAAAGGGAAGTAATTAATCTAACCCTAACAATAATCCAAAGAGAAGTAATTCATCTACACCTAACCCAAACCCTAATAAAAAGAGAAGTAATTCATCTAACCCTAACCCTAATCTAAAGAGAAGTAATTAATCTAACCCTAATCCAAAGAGAAGTAATTCATCTAACCCTAACTCTAATCCAAAGAGAAGAAATTCATCTAACCCTAACCCTAATTTAAAGAGAAGTAATTCATCTAACCCTAACCCTAATCCAAAGGGAAATAATTAATCTAACCTTAACCCAAAGAGATTTAATTTATCTTACCCTAACCCTAATCTAAAGAGAAGTAATACATCTAACCCTAACCCAAATCCAAATCGAAGTACTTCATCTAACCCTAACCCTAATCAAAACGGAAGTAATTCATCTAACCCTAACCCTAACTAAAAGAGAAGTTATTCATCTAACCTTAACTCTAACCCTAATCTAAAGGGAAGTAATTTATCTAACCCTAACCCTAATCTAAAGAGAAGTAATTAATCTTAACTTAACCTTAACCCTAATCCAAAGGGAAGTAATTCATCTAACCCTAACCCTAATCCAAGGAGAAGTAATTCATCTAACCCTAACCCAAATCCAAAGGGAAGTAATTTATCTAACCCTAACCCTAATCCAAAGAGAAGTAATTCATCTAACCCTAACCTTAACCCTAATCCAAAGGGAAGTAATTCATCTAACCCTAACCCCAATCCAAAGAGAAGTAATTCATCTAACCCTAATCCAAGGAGAAGTAATTCATCTAACCCTAACCCTAATCCAAAGGGAAGTAATTCATCTAACCCTGACACTAATCCAAAGGGAAGTAATTCATCTAACCCTAACCCTAATCCAAAGAGAAGTAATTTATCTAAACCTAACCATAATCAAAAGAGAAGTAATTCATCTAACCCTAACCCTAATCCAAAGAGAAGTAATTTATCTAACCCTAATTAAAAGAGAAGTAATTCATCTAGCCCTAACCCTAATCCAAAGAGACGTTATTCATCTAACCCTAACCCTAATCCAAAGAGAAGTAATTCATCTAACCCTAACCCTAATCCAAAGGGAAGTAATTCATCTAACACTAACCCAAATCTAAAGAGAAGTAATTCATCTAACCCTAATCCAAAGACAAAGTAATTCACTTAACGCTAACCCTAATCCAAAGACAAGTAATTCATCTAACCCTAACCCTAATCCAAAGAAAGTAATTCATCTAACACTAACCCTAATCAAAAGAGAAGTAATTCATCTAACCCTAATCAAACGAGAAGTAATTCATCAAACCCTAACCCTAATCAAAAGAGAAGTAATTCATCTAACCCTAACCCAAATCCAAAGGGAAGTAATTCATCAAACCCGAACTCGAATCAAAAGGGAAGTAATTCATCTAACCCTAACCCTCATCAAAAGAGAAGTAATTCATCTAACCCTAACCCTAACCCTAATCCAAAGGGAAGTAATTAATCTAACCCTAACCTTAATCCAAAGAGAAGTAATTCATCTTAACTTAACCCTAACCCTAATCCAAAGGGAAGTAATTCATCTAACCCTATCCCTAATCCAAGGAGAAGTAATTCATCTTACCCTAACCCAAATCCAAAGGGAAGTAATTCATCTAACCCTAACCCTAATCCAAAGAGAAATAATTTATCTAACCGTAACCCTAATTTAAAGAGAAATAATTTATCTAACCCTAACCTTAATCTAAAGAAAAGTAATTCACCTAACCCTAACCCTTATCTGAAGGAAGGTAATTTATCTAAACTCGACGCAGTCGTAGTATTAACACAACTTTAATTATATATCTAAACAAACAAACGACAATTCTATTTTTTTAATTACAAAAAGTTTTGCTGAAACAGTTATTAACAAAAATTGTAAGAGAGACATGTGAAAAAAACAATGAAAAGAATAAATTACTATTATCTAGAATGCTTATATTTCAACAGGAGACTTTGATGGTATGGCCACATTGAAAGAATGGATGAGATTGCTTGGGTTAGTAAAACAGTTGAGGCAGCAGGGGCAGTTAAGATGGGAAGACCAAGGAAAATACGAAAGAAAGTGATAAGGATAGACTTGACAGAAAGAGGGATAATAAAGACCATGTGAAAGATAGGTTGGTTTGGAAGTCAATTTCTAAAAGCCGTCCGACACATGCCAGCTTGTAACATGGACATTAAGCCGAATATTATTATTATTATTATTATGATTATTATTACGATTATTATTATGATTATTATTATTATTATTATTATTATTATTATGATTATTATTATTATTATCATTATTATTATTATTATTATGATGATTATTATTATTATTATTATTATTATTATTATTATGATTATTATTATTATTATTATGATTTTGATTATTATTATTATTATTATTATTATTACTATTACTATTATTATTATTATTATTATTATTATGATTATTATTAATATTATTATTATTATTATTATGATTATTATTATTATTATAATTATTATTATTATCATTATCATTATTATTATTATTATTATTATTATTATTATTATTATTATTATTATTATTATTATTATTATTATTATTATTATTATTATTATTATTATTATTATTATTATTATTAGCTAAAAGAGCCTCCCTACGGTCGTCTATTTTTGCTAGGCTGCCGCGTCAGAAATTAACGCTCACCCGTAAACCGATGGCGCCCCAGTCATATTTAAGAACCAGTTTTGATAGACAGAATGACAGACAGATAGACAGACAGACAGTCAGAGAATCTAGATAGACAGAGTTCGTTATATTATAAGTAGATAGAATTGTTTTTTTTAATGTATGTCATCGAAAAGAAACGTTACTAAAGATTCAAATTGATCTAAAATGAAAACGTTAATATTTGTTTGGTTGTTAGACATTGATTTTCTTTGTTTCGGACCCAAACTATTTTTAGTTAAAACTAAAAATTTCTTTCACCCCTCCCCAATGTTTTTTTTCACCCACGTCAACCTTCCTAAAAATATTTATTTTTTGTAAGTAAAAAAAATTTTTTTTTCACCCACCCAATTTTTTTTACTTTTACCACCCAAAGAAATATTTTTCGTTAAAAAAAAAATGTTCACCCCCCCTCAATTTGTTTTACTCTCCCCCTACCAAAGAAATATTTTTAGTTAAAAAAAAAATTAATCCTCCCCAATTTTTTTTATACTTCCAGAGAAATATTTTTAGTTAAAAAAGAAAAAAAATTCACCTTACCCCCCCCCCCCCGTGGAAAAATTGACTAAAACGTATTTCCTATCTTGGTGTCAAGCGCAAACGCAGAGCCCACACTGTATAAAAGAACTAGTTTTGATACTCATGTTTAAATATGCTATTGGAGGCGCCTCAGTGATATTAAAGGACCAGTTTTCTTATTCTTCCAAAATTGTCACCCATTTAGTAATGGCCGGGATATGCGTTGCTTAACTACGATTTGCAACAAAACACATTGTCTTAACACTCTTCGTCGTCTCGCCTCCAAAGTGGCCACACACCCTGTGATCCGGCACTTTTTCTCTTGCTCAACTGCTTCTGTATTCCAAAATGTTTATTTTCGCTACGTAATGCGCCATGTTACCAGTTTCCGGTCGACCTGAGCAGGTTGGATTGCGTGATTCGGGACTCAGCAACGGCCATCTGCAACATCAATTTTGATGATGTAGGCTGCCGCCAGGCCACTCTTCCTATCTCCTTTGGTAGACTTGGTCTTAGATTAACGACCGACGTTGCATTGCCTGCTTACGCCTCCTCCATCTGCGCAAGTCAGGATCTTGTTGAGAGTATTCTACATGAAGCCCCCGAATCTCCTCTCGAAAAACTGATCTATGACCTTTCCACCGACTGGATGGGAGCTGGTCTAATTGTTCCGGAGCAGACAGGAAGACAGAAGAGCTGTGATACGATCAGGATGAAGACCAGTGTCGAATCCCTAAAATCATCTTGCGACCAACACCTTCTTGACTTCAAGCTGCAAGTTCGCCACACAGCGGTGCATGGCTCACAACCTTCCCATCATCGGCTGTTGGTAACCTGGTTGATGACGATTGCCTGAGATTCGCTGTAGCTATGCGCACATGTTCTAAAGTGTGCAACAGTCACAAGTGCCGTTATGTGGAAATCTTTATAAACCAACTCTGAGTATATATTTCCAAATATTAATTTATTAGAAGTTTAAAAGCAATTTATCATGTAAATTGGCAAAAATGCATGGTGTTTGGGCGAGTTTTTGTAGCAGTATATAAAGAAGCTAACAGAGTAATTAAGAGTACTCTGACGGAGTTTCGGCTTCAGGCAGGCTGATACGTAAACTCCATTAATACTAGATTATTATTATTGTTATTATCATTATAGTATTTATGCACATTAGGACCCAAGCTGAAATTGTCTTGGCGTCGGTACTTTCCGGATGTTTACTTAAACCACCGGAAGTTACCGACGCCAAGTCGATTTTAGCGTCTTCTTCGATGTTTGCATTGCCGTTAACGGGAAAAAAATCTGCCGATTTTAACCCTTTTTTTTTTTAATGTACTTAGGACCTAAGCTAAAATTGATTTGGCGTCGGTTAGGGTTAGAGTTATAGTTAGCATTAGGGTTAGGGTTGGGTTTAGCTTGGTTTTAATTTGGAGAAGTACAAAATAACAACTTTTTTACTACTTGTTCAGTGAAACTTTTCTTTAAATGTTGGTTAATGTTGGGGAGGGGGTTACACTTGTAAATCCAAAACTAGTTTTGGATTTTTTTTTTTTACTTTTCATTCGGCATTTTCCTGCGGTTTACGTAAAAATCCAGAAAGTACTGACGTCAAGTCAATTTTAGCTTTGGTCCTAATCTGGAGAAGTACCGTTCTTCTTCTTCTTCTTCTTCTTCTTCTTCTTCTTATTATTATTATTATTATTATTATTATTATTATTATTATTATTATTATTATTATTGTTGTTGTTCTTGTTGTTGTTACTCACTAGGAGTTCTCACACAGGTCATCATCAAAGATTACTCACTGACTATGATCGGTGGTGTAACCTGAAGTCCGAGTGACAACAAGCCTCCCCAGATTTCCAGTACTCTCCACTTTTGCACATAATTTTGCATGATCGCAACAACCGCTTACTATTGATTTCTCGCTGGCAACGACCATTATTATTATTATTATTATTATTATTATAAAGAAGAAGAAGAAGAAGAAGAAGAAGAAGAAGAAGAAGAAGAAGAAGAAGAAGAAGAAGAAGAAGAAGAAGAAGAAGAAGAAGAAGAAGATATGATGTTTTAAAGGACATTTCCTCCGAGTCATAAGCCTATCTTGGCATCCGGTGTGACGCCCAACCGAACCTCATGACAGATATATTGAGGGGCGAGTAATAAATAGCGAAAACAATAAAGATAAAATCGAGGAAATTCTAAATGAAAAAGAGGAAGATAAAGGGAATAAAAAAAAGGGAGAAGGTGAAAATGACGGAAAGAAAAAAGATTGAAAATGGAATTTAGATAAGAAAGGAAATTAAAAAAATTTTTTTTAATTAAACGGAAGGGAAAAATAAAATATGAAAAATAAAATGGATAGAAAGAATGGATAAATGGAAGAAAAATTAAATTTAGGAAAGAAAAGGAAATGACAACGAATTCATTTTTCTTTAAAAATAATGAAGAAAATATGAATTTAAAAAGAAAGAAAGAATAAAGCAATTATATAAAATGGAATTTAGAAAGAGAAACAGAAAAAAAGAATCTAATTTGAGAATAAGAAGTAATTATGATAGAAAATAAGTTGAAATGAATAAGGAAAACTAGATAGAGAATTTAATTTAGTAAAAGAAAAGAAAGAAGGAAAAATAAAAAGAAGGAAAGAATGATGAGATAAAAGAAAGAAAATGACAAATGAAAAAAAGAAAAAAGCAGGAAAGAAAAGAAAAGATGAAAGAAGGTGAATAAATTTCAAGAAGAAATAAAGAAAAAAGTAATTAAAATGGAGAGAAAGAAAGAAAGAAAGAAGAGAGAAAAGGTGAAGACAGCTTCGAAAAAGACTCCTAATCCAATTAGCTCATCTACCAAAGAGGAAGACTTTTCTCTCTTCATCGCTACGTGTCATTGTGGACTTCCTGTCCAGGACGTCATATCCTGACACGCATCATCATCATCAGGGTTTTTAATCATTCCTGGAGGATGAACCATTCCGTATATATATATATAGGATAATAACGTTGGCACACCGGTTCTCATTCGGTCACCGAAGTTAGGCAACGTTGCACCTGGTCAGTACCAGATGATTGACCATTTGGGAATACCAAGTGATGTATGTAGGAGGACGTCGACACCTCGATATACATGCAACTGGGGACCTCTTGTGAATCTGATATTCCCTAGAAACTTCCTCCTTCATATGAAGCCGGTACAATCCGACTAGCGCGAATGCCGCTTCATTCGTTCGAGGGACCCTTCCCTGCCTTGTTTTGTCCCTGGCTAGGATTGGTCATGTAGGACCTAGTCGGCTATTTAGGTCGCCTCTCCACCGAGTTTTTTTTTTTTGGCCTACCTACTGGTCTTTCCAATTGCCTCGGAATCCATTCTGTCGCTCTAGATATCAACCTGTTGTCTGTATATCACAAAATCTATGTTCAGCCGTTGGTATAGTGGTGATGATGTCGTTTGCTCGTTTGCTGTCTGATCCATGTGTTTCTTTTTTCTTCCACGTAGACTAATGCCGAGCATAATGTGTTCCATTTTGCGTTGCGCTTTTCTTAGCTTTTTTTATTGCTGCATTATTGAGTGACCATGTTTCACTACCATATGTCATAGCAGACATGGTGTATTCGTTAAGACTTTCTACTCTTCATGCTGTTGTCTACTTTTGAAAAGGCTGTCTACCAATTCACCGTTTTATTTCAAGCATGATATCAGCATCGCTAATCACAATCTTCCCTAAGTATGTGTAGTTGTTAACTTCCTCTATATTTTCACCGTTCACTATGACTCGGCCTTTGGTGGCATATTTATTGAACATGACATTGGTTTCTCCAGTGTGAATTTTAAGGCCAATTTTTTTCAGGACATTAGACGAAGGATTTCAACGTCTAGGCACGAGCCCCGTGAGTCAGCCTAGTTGTTCCAACGCATCTCCCTGGCTATCGTTAGTGGCAACGCTATGTCAGTAACGGCGGCGTCACTTCCGTTCTAATCGTCATCTGTTGACTCACTCTCTCTTTCTTTCTCTCCCTTTCTCTATCTACCTATGTCTGTATCTGTCTCTTTGCTTCTCTTTCTCTCACATTATTGCTTTATAAATAATTGCACTTGTTTTGGTTTGTCTTCACAACGACAGCCATGATTGTTTATTTATTGTTGGGTTGAAATTGTATTTCTTGTCCTGGAATAAAATTTTATTAAAAATTAAAAGATTTTTTTAAGTGGCTAGCGTTGTTAATACCGTTAAAAATCCCTTCTAGTTCCTGAGGTGTGTAACTTGTGACAATGATATCGTCGGCAAATTCTAGATGAGCAAGGTATTCTCCGTTTATATCGATACCTTTTCCTTTGGGTAAACCCTTGTCGCCTTGTCTGGCACCTCTTTCTATATTGATCTTTTTATTATCCTGTTGGAGTTTTAAAGTTGCTGACTCCTGACACGTGTGAAAAAACTACAAAACAGACACCCACAAAGTTGGTATATTCTTGATCAGCGTTACCCTGGAAAGGTCCTGACTTCTGACAAGTATTCCTACTTTTAATCCTTTTAGCTCTAAGGGAAATTTTCACGTTCTTTGCTTAATCTAATTTAATGTGGAAAATGTCGTTTTTCAACAGAAGTTTTACACACACACACACACATACATACACATACACACATGTCCAATATTGCCACAGTAAGAAAAAGGTAAAATCGAATAAATGAAAGAAAGAAGGAAATGAAAGTAAAAAAGAAAGAAATGAATAAAAGTAAAGAAATAAAAGAAAAAATAAAGAAATAAAAGATGAAAAATAAAGAAATAAAAGAAGAAAAAAGAAAGGATAAAAGAATAACAAAAATTAAAAGAAAGATAAACAGCAAGAAAAGAGAAAATTTGATAAAAGAAAGTAAAAAAAAAACAAGTAAAACACGAGTTATCTCCTCCTTCGATTACTACTCCATGAAAAATACAGTGTACCACCCATCCACACACACACACATACATACACAAGGAATCGGTAATAAAATTCACAACCCTTTCTGCAATCCCACCATATTTGGTACAAATAAACTTCACCCTATGACTGACTTGTCCACCAAGTTTCACGTACGAATATCCAACAGCCATTGTTTTATCACCGTTAAATTATATGCAGGGGCACTTTGGTGATCGTCTCATCAGTAGGAAGTGTTATCTAAATATTGTTACATTGGATGAAGGTTTCCAGGGTGTTGCAGGTTGCAGTAGGTGACGCCTGTGGAGAGCCGGAGTTTACAATGGCTGAAACTTGAAAATGTTAGCAACAAAGATTAGTTTTTATCGCTATTCAGTGATAAGCACACCTGGATACGACGTGTGAAATTGTCAATAACTCTAACGCACTCCTCTTTTGACATTGTCTTGATTTGATTTGTGATAGCCCTCTTTAGTTCAGAAATAGTCTGTGGTTTGTTTTTTAAAATCTGAGGGGGGGGGATAAGATCCGGCGAGTGTGAAGCCAATTCAGGATCACACCTCCTACTAATGAGATGATCTCAAAAGTGTCCCCACATATCATTAAACTGCAATAAAATATGGACTAGTAAACATTCATGGACAAGTGAGGCATATACTGGAGTTTATGTATATTAAATATTTTTTACTAATGAGTCCCCTCTTATCAAGCCCAAGAGCCATTCGAGGATAAGGGTTAATGAGAAGGAATATTTGTCGGTTTAATGATGAAGAATATTATGAGAGGATTGAAAATGATTAATGGAATGAACAAAGTTTGATTACTTATGGGAAGGGGTTATGACATGAATGTATTATTTTTCGAAGACGGTCATGTTGTAGTCTGCGGGGAAGTAGTACCGTGTTAATATGTTCAACAAATTAGGGAGTTCTTAAAAAGAAATTATATTTCTAGATATTTCTCCTAGCGTTAGGCACACGGAGGAAGAACGGAAAGTACTTTTCAGTTGTGGTAAGTAGACGAGTTCTTGCTGCTAATGTCTTACAGTGAAGAACCATAGATTAGAGCTCAAATTAGCATCTTCTATGATAATAACGATAGAGCAGAGAAAGACTAGCAACATCTCCTCTATGAGAAAGGGACTGTAGGGAAGAGAAGAGATGTTCCTCTATTACATGGCAAGTTAGAGTTTTTTGAGCGGCACCTCCCCAGATGTGGCAACAGCACGGGGTCTTAAAAAGCAAATGATACCATTCTCCCAGGATTACCCTTTTGTGTGTGTGTGTAGTGTACTATCTATTTTGTTATCACGATATAATCCTCCTATGCATTAACTCCTTCTTTTTTTTGGTGAGAGAATGTTCGTTAGTCAGGATATCATCATCCTAGTTATTACCTCCTCCTCTGCTAGCGTCAGGAGTCAAGTACTTTCTGAAATGTCTATCCTTTTAGATCTGGATGGTTGGATTGCAGAAACGATTATTGATTTCATAACCGACTAGCAGGGCTACCCAGCGTTGCCCTGGGTCATAAAAAAAGAAGTTAAAAAGTGTGCGTAACATCTTTATATTAAAACTTCTATCTCTCTACCTCTATCAATCTGTCTCTCTATCTTTCTCTTTTCCCCCATTTCCCGTGTTTCCATATCTTTCCCCCTACACCTCTTTCACCTCCTCTCAGCCCATTCTCCCTCTATTAAAAATAATAATATAAGTCATTCACACCTCTTTTTTTATATAATAGATAACATTGGAAATAGCTGGAAATCCGCAACCCTCCCTGTCGAAACCTGGTCCGGTTGACCCAAAAAAGAATGAATGATCATTTTTAAATCTTAGTTATTTTTTCCAGAGCAACGCCGATCAAGAATATACCAACTGTGTGGGTGTCTGTTTTGTAGCTTTTTCTTTTAACTGGACATGCACACACATATGCACACAGGCAACTACCATTTATTTTATTACTGATTTCGTGGGTGATATTTGGAGCAGGGAAACCCGCACATTTCTTTGGTAGTCAGATTGCAATTGGACCCTGTCAGAAAGGGAAAAACTAGTGGTTGTTCCACCAGCTCTAACATTCACAGGTAATATAAATTGGAACAAATTCATATAAGATACTGCCAAGTCTGTTCAAAAGAAAGGTGGTCTTCCTCTACCGGGTTACAAAATTTCTCACACCTGTCAATATCCTATATCTCTTCAAAGGCACCATTAGCCCATGCATGGTGCTTTATTGGTACATCTGGCCTCTTCCTCTTAGACAGGGACCAAAAGACAGCCTCTAATCTAATACGTCCCATACTGTCAGCCAACGTCCAGCATCCGTCCCATCGCCGCAATGCTTCATCTCTGTGCTTGTTTAACAAATACTTCATTTGAATGTGCTCCGACGAACTTGCTGCACTTGTATTCACTTGACGTAACTACCTTCCACGAACCAGACTAGCAGCAAAATCCCAACCCTTCACTGTAGAGGTTCCCAGATGCCGAGAAGTTTGCTACGCAAATAAGTTCTTTCCTCGAACTGCTTGCTCTTGGAATCCCCTCTCTGCTCCCTGTTTTTCCGACTGTACAAACACGCAGAAATTTCAATTTAATGTGAACAAACAACTCCCCACTTAGGATGCCCCTAAAATATGGTCCCTAATTCACAGTGGGGCCTTACGTCTCAGTGGCAATGTACTTTGTTTTGGTTGAATATAAGTTTTAAAAATTGTTTTGTTATCAAATATATCTTCTGGGGATTGTTTTGATAGATATTATCTTATATGATAACCCAAACCCAAACCTAAACCCAAACCCTAACCCTAACCCTAACCCTAACCCTAACCAAACCCCAAACCCAAACCCAAACCCAAACCCAAACCCAAACCAAACCAAAACCCAAACCCAAACCAAAACCAAACCAAACCCAAACCCAAACCCAAACCCAAACCCAAACCAAAACCAAAACCAAAACCAAAACCAATACCAAAACCAAAACCAAAACCAAAACCAAACCCAAACCAAAACCAAAACCAAAACCAAAACCAAAACCCTAACGCAAACCAAAACCAAAACCAAAACCGAACCAAACTCAAACCCAAACCCAAACCCAAACCCAAACCCAAACCCAAACCCAAACCCAAACCAAAACCAAAACCAAAACCAAAACCAAAACCTAAACCCTAACCCAAACCAAAGCAAACCCAAACCCAAACCCAAACCAACCAAAACCAAAACCAAAACCAAAACCAAAACCAAAACCAAAACCAAAACCAAAACCAAAACCTCACAAATAAAAATATGAGATCTGGTGAATTAGAAGTCCTCTCAGGATCATACCTCTTACTGAAGAGACGGTCATCAAAGTGTCCCCGCAGCAATTCAAACGACTCATTTGAAATGTGTGGGGTTGTCCCATCCTATGGAAACTACTGTTCGTCCCCCACAACACCCCTTCATCTGCCCAAATTTCTTAACGACCACTAGATAGCGATCAGCATTAATCAAGACTGACATTGAATGGTGATAAAACATGACTGTTGGAGATTTATGACTGAAACTTGGTGGGCAAATCAATCATAGACTGAAGTATATTGGTACCAAATATGGTTAGATTGCATAAAGGATCGTGAATTTTTCATTGACTAGCAGGGCTACCCGGCGTTGCCCGGGAAAAACTGTAACATATTTCTATTAAAACTTGTATCTCTTTCTATCCGTCTCTCTATCTTTCTCTCTTTACTCCTCCCCCGCTTTCTCCTCACTCTCCCTAACCCCTTCTTTCATCCTCTGCCCGGCATATTACTCTCTCTCTGGACACACATACACAAAGACAACTATCCTTTATATAAATTCGTTGAGGAATGAGTAGGCATAAGGGAAGTAACTCTTTGATAAAAATCAGTTATCTCCATTTTGTAAATAAAATGACTGAAAAACCAAGCCCCCCCCCCTATAAAACCTGGGTCGGTTGACCCCCAAAGAATTATTCTTTTTTAATTTTAGATATTATGCTACCGGGGAAACGCCGATTAAAAAATACCAACTTTGTGGCTATTTCTTTTGTAGTTTTTTTTTACTTTTAACTAACACACACACACACACACATGCACACACATATGAGAGTTTTAATTACCTACTAGACACCATCCTTGAGTGTCTTCGGTCTCTCTATACAAGGGTTTGTCAGAACAACCTGACATGAGAATAATTCACCCTCAAGCAAACCCCGACTAAATATTAAAAATAACTTAGTATTCGACATCCAAATAAGATCCCCTTAACACGTTTATACACTGGCTCATATGCTGAATGGTGCACCTTCTCCTAGTGATGTTGCCTCAAGTAACATCACTTAGCTGGATACTCCACCAGACTAGATGAATTCTTGTCCTGCAATCCGGTAATACCAACAGACCACAAGAAACATATACTATAACAGCGTTTACTGGTCAATTGAATGTTCTTTAATTCTTTACGAACTCAACGTTTGACAGGTAAAGAGAACTTTAATAAATATCCGAATATGTATGTATCTCATATAGAGATTAAGTGTTAGCACCTGGAAGGGGCTTCTTGATTTCTGAGAACTTCGACTGAAGTAAAAAATTAAAAAAATACATACACACAACTGTCCTTAATAGATTACATACGTGGCATTTTTTGGAGGGGTCATCCTGTACTTATATTTTTTTAAATATTTAATTTTTTACTTTTTTTACACTTGTTTAGAAATTCTTTATTTTACTAATAGGTCAGCCCATACCAAGGCCCGGGAGTGGGGCATTCGATGATAAGGGTTAAAGCGATTGTCAGTGGGACGATGAACGTCACCACGAGAGGATTGGAATCAGTGGATGAAATAGGTAGAAGATTGTTTAAGAGAAATTTATTATCCTAAAGGACGGCTCAACAAGTATTTATTTACATTAGACTTTAAGACGCCCATGTTGTAGTCTGTTGGAAAGCAGCCTCATGGTATTTTGTTTCGCGGGTATGATGTTCTAGGAAAGAAATTTCGTTTGTGGGAGTTCTGTTTGTTTGTTTGTTTTTTTGGTACAGAGAGGATAAAGAAAACTTCATTGCTGTGGTTGTAGCTAGACGAGTTCTTGCTGTGATTGTTTTACGGGGGGGGGCACAAAGGATTGGAGCTTAATCGAGCACCTACCATGAACATAACGATACAGCAGAGAGAGACTAGCAACAACTCTTCTGTGTGAAAGGGTCGAACATTAATGTAAGGTGAGAGGAACTGACATTTGTTTTGCACGCGTCCAAACATCTCTATAAAAGGCTGTGTCCGTACGTCATTGTCACACTTAACATTTTTTTTTTATTAATTAGTCATTGCTTATCAAGGCCGGGGGGGCACTCGAGGATAAAGGTTAAAGAGATAATCAGTCGGACGAAGATCGCCATCACGAAAGGATTTGAAACAATGGATGGAATGAGCAGAATATTTCTTAAGAAGACTTCATTATCCACAGGAGACGGCTCAACAAATATTTGTTTACATTAAACTTGAAGACGACCATGTTGTAGTCGGTTGGGAAGCAGCCTCGTGGCATTTTGTTCCACAGATGGATTGCTCTAGGAAAGGAACTTTGTTTATGGAAGTTTTGTTTGTTTTTTGGTACAGAAAGAAAAAAGAAAGGTATTTGCTGTGGTTGTAGCTAGACGAGTTCTTGCTGCGAATGTTTTACAGGGGGGGGCAAGGATTGCAGCTCTGTCAAGCATCTACCATGAAGATAACGATACAGTAGATGGACCCTAGCAACATTTCAACTTGAAGACAATTTCTTGCTCAAAACTTAACTGTCGCTTTCTCAATTTCTTTTTTTCTTTTTCATCAATGCCATGTTGTTGTGGAGCTTATTTAAAACTTCGGTTGAAACGGATTTCACTTTTTAAATGATAAGAATTATATATCACTACACGGAAACTTAAATGTAGCCCAGCATTTATTAACGCGTGGGTGTACATTGGGATCATATTATTGAGCGGCGATAAAATAAAAACTGTTGGATATTTACGACTGAAACTTGGTGGGCAAATCAGACATACACAGTAATCTTCTATGATATAAAGGAAAGCTGGCTGTCTGGCTGTCTGGATGTCTGGATGTCTGTCTTTCCAGCTAAAAGTTAAAAAAAGAAAACAAATAGCCACAAAGTTGGTATATTCTTGATCGGCGATGCCTTGGATGATTAACAGAAGATTAACATCAATGCTGGTGATATCACTCTCTATTCCGGTGTTACTTCTCGCCCATCTCCCTTGGATCAGTTGAAACATGCAGCTGATCTAGACGTTGTGCTGGGTTCGGTTGTGGATTGGTGTACGAAATGGCTTTTTTCTTGTAATCCAGCTCGTGTATTTCAATCGTAGGCGTTTCCCTTTTCTTCCTGAAACTCTCATGGATGGCTCTGCTCTTGAGGAGACATCAACTCTGAAACTTCTTGGTCATTCTTTCTCATCAAATCAATCTTGGAGTTTATACATTAGACCTATTGCTATTTCTGCTTCTCGGAAAGTCGTTTCTCTCTATCGCTCTAAACAATTTCTCACACCTGAGGCTATTCTCTATGTCTACAAATCTTCTATCGTGCCATGTATGGAGTACTGTTGTCATATTTGGTCTGGTGAATCTCTGTCCTATTTGAGGGTTCTTGATAAGGTGCAGAAATGTATCTGCAATTTGATTTGCCCAACATTTCTTCTCTGCACGCTCTCTCTCTCTCTTTCTCCCTCTCTCTCTCTCTCTCTCTCTCTCTCTCTCTCTCTCACACACACACACAGAGACGCGATGTTGCTAGTCTAAGTCTTTTCTATAAATACTATTAGGACATGTGTTCGTCAGAATTGTCTGATTTATTTCCTGCTTCCTTTGTTCCAGCTCGTTTGACTCGTTGGTCTAGTGGTCTTCATCAATTCGCTGTTTTGATACCTCATTATAATACAGCTTCCTATTTCAGTAGTTTCTTTCTAAGAACTGCAGGCTTGTGGAACTCTTCCTGCTGACTGTTTTGCTTGGTCTGTCCAAGACTAAGGTCAATAGGCATCTCCTGTCTTTGCGATAATCATCTTTTGTTCTTGTTTGCTCCTTACATCAAGTGGCTTCATGACTTGTCTGAAGCGACTTGCATTAATAAAAAAGAGATTATTTGTACCAAATACGGTTGGATTGCAGAAAGACTGTAAAATTTTAATAACGATTTCATGGGTTTCATTTTGAAGAGGATAATCACCTTATACGATCAGGTCGGGTTAAGTGGGGGTTTTTAAGAGTATTTGATTCCTTTTTACTTTGAAGCATGTGGTCATACGAGGAAGTTCAATTTCTTTGAAATTAAACGTTTAAGGATTATCTTTGGAGTAACTTTGTGAGATAGACAAGAAAATGCAGATATCACAAAAGAAGATTAATATTATTAACAGATCTATAAACGACGTTATTTAAAAAAAAAGATTTTAACGTAATTTAGACATGTTTCCCGGCTACCAGACTTCAGCTATTAAAAGAACGCGTATGAAGACGATTCCATTTCAGAAAGACTAAGAGGACAACACCCAAAGAGATTGGCAGACCAGATAAGGATTGGGGCTGGCATGCCGCTCCTGACAGCTGAGAGACTGACCCAACACTGTGACAAGTGGCGAAACTTTGTTCTCAGGCATTTGCTGAAGCTGTCTGAAGTGGCAACCTTTTTACGTACTAACTTCGATCAGCCCGCTGTTGATTTGAAACGCTTGATGTGACTCTGCAGGCCTATCGTGTATGGACAACCCTCTGCCGTCTGTGTCCTCTTCTCCTCTTCCACTGCTGATCTCTTTTTTATGTACTATTGGAATTATTATTAAGCGCAGTGAATTCTAAGTGCCCTGTGATGGGATGAAAATCAGCCAATCACAGACCACTGCTTCAATCTCCGCAGAAAACACAGGAGAGCGTCTTTTTTGAAAATAACGGTCTCTTTTCTCCAGCCCTGCAGCCGATCAACATCGTTCTTCTCTGCCGTGTCTGGTGAGAGCGGGCTCATACTCTTTTAGCGTATATAATACGCGCGAAGCCCTCTTGATGTTTTCAACTACTCTTCACAGCATCCTGTTACAAGACAACTGGCATTTACAGTGAGTCCGCAAAGGCACTTCTTTTGCAAGCAACATTCTATTTCTTTCTTCTCTTTTTTCATCTATATAAATACCCTTTCTTCATCTACCCAAGTTGTTTTTTTATCTCTGTTCTTGTCTAGTCACGTTTTTATGCCACCGACTTATCTTCCAGCGGACTAAAGTCTTCTTCCTTCATTTTAACGGGAAAAATCCCAACAGTACTAACGGATCATGGCTTATCAAGGCCCAAAAGCCACTCGAGGATAAGGGGTAATGAGTTTGTCATGTAGACGGTGAGACAACACATTGAGAATTAGAGATAATTTGTTTATTAAAGAGGATGGCTCGATAAGAATTTGTTAACATTGGACTTGAAAACGACAATGTTGTAGCGAGCTGTGAAGCAGCCCCGTTATACTGTGTTCAACAGACGGGTAGTTCATGGAAGTTTTGTTTAGTTTTACACAGAGAAATAAGGGATAATTATCGACAGTGGTTGTAGCTAGACGAGTTTTTTGTTGTGAATGTTTTACAGTGGGGAACCATAGATCGGGGCTCTGAAAATATTTAAATAACGATAGAGTAGAGAAAGACTAGCAAGCTCTCTTCTGTGAGAAAGAGGGTGTAGGAAAGAGAAGAAGACATCACCCACTAGATTTCAAAGTCGTTTTTTTATTTTTTTCAATACAGGAAATGGTGCTCTGAGCGGCACCCCCTGACCGACAGCTGTCTAGATGTGTCACCAGTATTCCATCTTAATACGTATTTGACTCTTATACAGTTAGAGGATTGCGGCAGGGGTGGGATACCTTCTGGAGCAGTAGAATGATCCAACCATTTTTATTTTCTCACTAGGAGTTTTCACACAAGACCTTATCAGTGATTGCCCACTGACAATACGCAGATGTTCTTCACTCTCCAACTCTTTCAATAACTATTGCCAGTCATTTTGTGTTATCGCAACAGCCATACATTGACTTACCAGCTCTTTTCCAACGCGTTTCACTCACACCCATTGTCGCGATCTTCATCAAATTGTCTGCTCGTCCGTCCTTTGCCAACGTTTATAAATAAATTAATTCCATTCTGTAACATGGTAGAAAAGTGTCATTAGCTCTATGGGTCGCTTAGAGCTGGGGTCACGTAGATATTTGGCACACAGAAGGTAACGTCGTAATGCGGGACCTCTTCCATTATTTTCCACTTTCAATAATTTTTTACATGTCATATAAATTATATTAGAATAGGATGTATTTGAAGTCTTAAAAGAAGGATCGGCTCCCTATAGCTCCCTTAGGTTATGATGGCACTAAGAGATTAAGAGACCGCTTCCATTGTCTTCCCAAGAAATATTTATACATGGGATTTAAGTTTAATAAAAATAGAATAAATATTTCAGTTTTAAGGGGTCAATGCCATCATAGACCCCTTAGGGGTTCATTTAGAAATTCGGTAACACTTCTATTGTCTTTCACAGTAAATTTTACTTAAGAATACACTTTTATATTTTATGTAGAATCTCTAAGCTTTCTTCCTATAGAAAACACACACACATCACGCACACACATGCACACCGACATTTAGTTGAATTGCGTCAGGAGTTAGATACATTCTGGAGCAGTAGAATGATCCAACCATTTTTCCAGCGACATTAGCAACAGATTTGAGGTGAAGTCAAGTTGCTCGTTTTGAGACATCTTGTATTTTGTTTGTTCTTAATCATGTGCTGAAGATATTTTGTATAACGTCGTGTAAGATTTTGTGACTAACTTATAAGCAATATTGAAAAAGTCCGAAGACAAAGATTAACACCGGGGCAAAAAAATGAAAGTAATTAGAAAGATTGAAAAAAAAGAATAAAAATGAAGAAAGAAACGTGAAAGGGAAAGAAAGAAATAAAAATGCGATAATAGAGTAAGACAAAAAGAATGAAATAAATAAATTAATAAAAGAAAAAAAAGAGAATACGAACGAGAAACGATGAGAGAAAAGCAAAGAGAAAAAACAAAATGAAAAGAAAGAAAAGAAAAAAGAAGGAAATAATAAAAAAGAAAGGCGAAACGAAAGTAAAAAAGTAAAGAAAAGGAAACTGTAACTTGAAAAATAAAAAAGGAAAGAAAAAGTAATAAAAGAAAGAAAGAAAAGAGTAAATAAAATAAAGGAAAAAAGGAAAGGAAAAAAGAAAACGAATAGAAAATAATGACAGAAAACAACGATGACTATTGAGAAAAAAGAAAAGAAAAAAGAAAGAAACGAAGAAAGAAAAACGAAAATAGAAAAAACGATACAGATGTATGAATTTCAGGAAGACAGTAGGAAAGATGAAAAAACTAGAGAAAGAAAGGAACGAAAAAAGAAAATGGAAAGAGAAAAATGAACAGACAGAAAGAAAGAGAAAAGGAAAGACAAAAGAAATGACGAAAGAATAAAATTAATAAAGGAAAAAGAAAAGAGAATAAATAAAAGAAAGAAGAAAAAGTATTTTTTTAAAGAAAGAAAAGAACGGAAAGAATAAAAGAATAAACGGAATGAGAGACGAAATAATAAAACGGAAGACGAACAGAAAGAAAAAATAAAAGAAGGAACGAAGGAAAGACAAAAAAAAACTAATTTAATTTTAAGAAAGAAAGAAAGAAAGAAAGAATAAGAAAGAAAGGAAAGAATAAAATAAAGAAAGAACGAAATAGAAGAGGAAAGAACGAAAATAGAAAATTTTAGAATGAAAAAAGAAAAAAGAAAAAGAAAGAAAGAAAAACGGAATGAGAGAAGATAAAACGAAACCGAAAGAAAAAAATAAAGATAAAGAAGGAATGACAAAATAAAACAAATTTAATTAAAAAAGAAAGAAAAAGAAAAACGGACGAGAAAAGATAAATTAAAAGAAAGAATTAAAAAAGAAAAAGAAAGAAAGAAATGAAAGAAAAACGGAATGAGAGAAGATAATAAAAGGAAACCGAAAAAGGAAAAGAAAAAAAGAAGGAATGACAAAAAAACAAATTTAATTAAAAGAGAAAGAAAAAGAAAAACGGACGAGAGAAGATAAATTTAAAGAAAGAAAGAAAGAAAAAAGAAAAAGAAAGAAAAGATCGAAAAACAAAAGAAGTGAAAACAGAAGGAATCACATGAAGAATAGAAAGAAGGAAAGAAAGCAAAAAGGAAGAAAAAGAAAGAAAGCGGAAGTAAAAGAGAAAAAGAGGTTAAAAGAAAAGACAAGTACGAAGAAAACTTTCGAGCAAATCATGTTCGCCTTTCAGTTGTTTACCTCGCGAGGGTGGGACCCGTTTCACGGGTTGGTCGTAAAGAGGGCGGCGAACACACGCGGGGTATGTAAACATAAATAAGGGGAGGGAGTAGAGGGGAAAATAATAGATAAGTGAGAACTCGCGGAAATGGCGGGAGATATGTTATGCCCGCCAGTATTTATCCGAAAAACATGGCTACATTGTTGTCCCAATTCTTGAGCTCTTGCAGCTCCCCCCCCCCCCACGCCACAGCAACAAAAACTTCGCACAGCCAACACTCACTTTCAAATCAACCAATCAGCTTTCCTCAAATTTCCTCCTACATTGTTGGCTTCCACCATTATTATTATTATTATTATTATTATTATTATTATTATTATTATTATTATCATTATTATTATTATTATTATTATTATTATTATTATTATTATTATTATTATTGAATAGGGTGTCAATCTGTTTGTTGTCTTTAGTTTCTGATGTTATATATGTTCTAATTAGCAGTGTATATATATATATATATATA